>OX421864.1:14186313-14786313 GCA_949127965.1 Pandemis corylana | reverse complement strand
TGACGCGGCTTGAAGTGCGTCTCCTACAACACGGTGTGTGGGTACACTCACGTGGCAATTCATCATGTAACTCTTATCTATTTATCACAAAATTACAGTTAGTGATTATTGCCCACAAAGTATGTGGTGTGGACAGCCCTGATTTTGCCATTGATATTTATTAATTCTTGCCAGTAAAATAAACCAAGCAGAAGAATCTTCCCGCCGCCTCACAGATCTATTGAAAAACTCGAAGTGCTTCTTACCACTTTACAAGTATTTCAAAAATACTGTTTGTAAAATATAGTGTACCTATCAATATTAACCTCGTGATGTGAAAATGTGAAACAGTTGATTCAAATGAAAGACTTGGCTTAAAGGTCCAGTTACCGAGCCAAATTCTACAAAAAAAAATTAACCAATCAATATTTACGATAACTGTACGCAGTTTATATAATGTAGACAGGAATTTGTGTTGAGTGTGGTAGCGTCAACTCCAATATGTATGTCAGGAGCAGGGCCGGATCTACCATATGGCTTTTTGGGCTTCAGCCCAGGGCCCCGTGGATTCAAAGGGTCCCCATCTAAGTCAAGACAAAGTCAAAAATAGAGGATAATGCGAAAAAATCCATAATTTTATTAAATTAAACAGATCGTACAGTTTGCAGCATCAAATATTTTATCTTAGTTTTTTCTTATACTTTGAGTAATTAGGTGGGCCCCTAAGTAGTGTTAGCCCAGGCCCCCCTAAACTCACGGTCCGGCCCTGGTCAGGAGCGAAAATTATTCCAGAGTGAATTGGGCGCAATTTACAGAGCCTGAAACCCAATTAAAGCTCTTGCAATTTACGACGTCAAGTGAGCTTTACTTGTGGTAAACACGTGTCGCGCAGCACGCACACGCGTCAAAGTGTGCGTGGCTTACGAAGCGATTTGCGAGCGAGATTTTACTTTATTTCATTAAAAACGAATTCGATGCAGACGAAGTTGCGGGCAACAGCTAGTTACTTATAAATAAGACTACTGTATTTTCAGGCTTACGCGGGCCATGTGAAAATATTACCGTGGGCCAATGCCGGATTTAAAGCTCTGGAGGCCTCTGGGCAACAAAGGAGTGAAGGCCCTCTGGCCCCAAGTTATTTTACTTCCCAAGTTGTTTACTAATGTTTACAGTCTAAATTTGTTTTTTTTTCCGAAGTCTATTGTAGGGGCCCCTCTTTTGTGGAGGCCCCGAGGCTTTAGCCTCGGTTGTCCTCCCTTAAATCCGGCCCTGCCGTGCATGGGCATAAGGTTGAGCATCCTTAGGCTAAACTTCTCAAGTAGGTATAGTTATGTAGTGGACTGACCTTTCTTGGCGTGGTCGGAGAGCAGCATGTCGAGCGCGGTGGAGACGGCGGCGAGCGCGAGCAGCGCGGCCAGCGCGGCGGGCAGCGCGCGGTCAGCAGCGTCCGGCGCGCGCGCCGCCCGCTCGCCGCGTGCGCAGTACTCCAGCCGGTACAGCCGCGCCGACAAGTTGTGCGACGACATCGTGCTCGCGTTCACGCACGACGCGAACCTGCGTACAAAATAAGTACCTACAACTTAGAGAAGAAAAACTACCGACATTTTCAACAACCAACCAAGCTAGAAACCAACTTGAAACCTTGCTAAGTACTCCGTTACCTCGCTTGCTTATTCATTCATTGAAATGGATCTCCGTAAAGTTACGCCTGACTCGATAAGGTTATCAGACCATTTCATTTACGGCCAGTGCTGGGTTTGGACTATAGTTCTCGCGCGGGCCCAGTGGTCGTTCAGAACTTTACAGACATCATGTTGCTTCGCAGGTTTGTGCAGGCGCTCTTCACTTCACCGAAAAGCTCAAATTTCGCACACAAATTCGGAAAAACTAAGAGTTGCGAAGCCTGGGTTCGAACCTACGACCCACTTGAGAGGCCATAGGTCAAGCCGCTAGGCCACGAATCTACTATGGCTTTTTAATTTTCAAGTTCAGTGTATCTAATTTAAAAGGTCACTGGAAATGGTTGAAAAATAGGTTGCAAATTTTGAGGCACACAAGCACATTAGGTGCCTACCTTTTTTTTATAGTGTGGAAAATGCGCCTTATGCATCCGCCCGGTACGGGGTTACCGGAGGTATGTGGGGCTCTCCCGCGACGGCAGGCATACCCACTAAAAACCACACGGATTCCCTATTCGGTCGTATGTGAAGCGTTACGGGAGCACTCGGCGTCCCTCACCCGCTGGTGCCGCTTGGATTTTTTATAGAGGTTGTTTCCTCTTGAAAAGACAACGGCTCACCTTCCCGGCGCCTCCGGGTCGGTGTTACGTGTTGACCGACAGACACATTAGTGTACCTACATTAAGTTCCCGCGGCGCCCCCCAATGGCAGCGAGGGAATACCGGTGGGTTTTTAGTGGGTATGCCTCCCCCGCCTCCTTCCACTCAGGAGGGGGCCGGGGAGGAGAGTCCCACATAACTTCCGCGCCGTGGGGACGGCGCGGTCGTATGCGTACAGCATTTTCCCATCGCACAAAAAATAAAAGCTTGTAAGAACCCTGTCATCTTTCTTGCCAAAGCAAAATTGGCATCTTGTGGGTTTTGCTCTCCAAACGCTCAATTATTCGCCGTTAGCTCTTTCCGCGTCGCTTCGCCAAGGACCGTGGAGTGCTAATATTGACTGCGGTAAAACCGCCTCTCGTGCGCCTGCGCAGCGCGACGCAAAAACCACGCCATCCACTGATACGAGCATTTCACAGAAGACAGTGGCGTCACGTCGCCCTAGCTGTACAGTCGAGGGCATAAACATCGATACAGCCGCCATGTCAAATATATGTGCCACGCCACCAGCCTTATTATTTGTGGGATAAAGGTGCATAGATGTTTTTGAGGTCTTGGTAAAGTACACTAGTAAGGTACTTGGTAAGGTACCATCAGCCAAAAAGGGAAATGGTCTGCCATACTGAGATTTAAAATCTCCACGTCATAAAATGCGAACCCGATAAGTCGTAGCTTTCTTTAGTTCGACTTAAGCGAAACTTTTGGTTGAAAGGAAGTTAGATGAAAAAGACAGAACAATTATTTGGCCAACCGTACCCAACCCACAATCATCATCATCATCATATTAGCCCCCGGGAGGACACTGCTGGACATAGGACTTCCCCAAGGATCCCCACGACGATCAGTTTTCTGCTACCCAGCCAATGCTTCCCGCGATCTTAAACCAGTAGGCATTACCTAACTCGCTCGCAATCGCCATCGTGCTCATTTTGACAGTTTACGTATGAGTTGACAGTTGGCATCGGAATCAGCTAGCTGTCACATTCATACTAGAACTGTCAAAATGAACACGATGGCGATTGCGAGCGAGTTAGGTAATATAATAAGCCTACTGGTCCGTCCTTGCTGAGGCATACCTACCAAGTACCAACATTACGCCTTCCGGTACGCGGTCGCCACTCTAGAACCTTAACCCCACAATTATTTAAGGTTTCTGGTAACTTTAACGTGTAACAGTTACGTTTACAGGGGCGTTACCATGACGTCTTAATGCGATTTAATTCCGATTCAATTTTACGATTAAGCTGTCATTTTTAGTACGGATCTGACAGCGAGCGATCCAACTTTGGTTCGGAATTGAATCGCATTAAGACGCCATGTTACGGCCGCTGTTCACAGATGAATAACCGGTTTGAGGCGTCTTAAAACCACCCCTGAAGTACGTACCATGTGTCAAGGGGGGGCTCCTGTGGAGCGAGCTCGGGGGGCGCGGGGGCGGCGGGGGCGGCGCGGGCGCAGCGCCGCGACACGCACAGCCCGCGGTGCAACCGCGTGTGGTTGAAGTTGTCCACCCAGTTCATCGAGTACTCCTGCAAGACAATCATACAGTTGAGGGCATAAATATATATACAACCATCATGTCAGATATATGTGTCACCGACCTTATTTATATGTCTTAAAACATCAAAGCCAATTTTGATTCGCAAGTCGATGTGACATTCAGCCTTGTTGTTTGTTTTCTGATGTAGAAACTGTCATAAAAACGGCAAAGCACTTTCTTGGTCGACTATCCTACTAATATTATAAACGCGAAAGTTTGTAAGTATGGGTGGATGGATGGATGTTTATTACTCTTTCACTCCAGAAAGGTTGGACAGATCTGGATGAAATTTGGAACATAGATAGATTATAGTCTGGAATAACACATATAGGCTGCTTTTTATCCCGGAAAAATGAGTTATTCCTGCAGGATAGCGATAACCGAATTCTATGCAGACGAAGTAGCGGGCAACACAAAAAACATACAATGTCCAGTAAGGAAGACTCATCAAGTCTAAAGAACAAGGAGTGACGCAGAGAGTTCAGGGTTAGTCGCTAGCCCTGGAAGAGGAACAAAGGTCTAATGGGAGATAGAGTCATAAATTGTAATGGATTAATGGACTATTATTTATAAGCACTAGCTTTGTTCCCTCGCCTGGCACGTCGTCAATGGCGGCCGGCTTTGACATTCGTCAAGTTGGAAATGGACAATGGATAGTTATTGGCGAATTGCCACTTCAATATTGGTGTTTCCTGCTTTAGAGTGGTGCTTATACTTACCTACCGCTGCTGTGCTTCTGTTTTGTTTTTTTTTTAATTTTGATTTTTAAAAAAACGGTAGGTAGGTACACCTAATTCAGAAAGTTTCGTTTATTTTTATTTTTATTTGAGTTAACTATTTTTGCCTCCGACATTTTTGCCAGTAAAAGTTGTGTATATTCAACTTTTTTCTGGGATTTTTTTTATTTTAGGTTTTCTACTCAAAACCACGAGTGTACAACTTTTAATGAAATGATCCAAATAATAGATTTATTGAAACCTAAGTTTGTTTTTATTTTTCTACAAAGTAAATAAATATTTTTTTCCGAAATTACGCATGTTAGTAACAATTTACCGATTTAGGGATCCAGATAAAGTTTTGATAGCACGGCAATTTGCTGACTTATGTGTTTAATTTTAATATTAATTTCGGCTTGATACCCCCCCCCCCCCCCCTCCCCCCACGCTTTTGTGAGAAAAGGAGCTTACAGACGGACAGACGGAAAACAAAGCGATCCTATGCAGTTTTCTTTTTTTCTTTTGAAGTACGGATCCCTAAAAAAGCCTTATATTCGTCGCTTAGCAAGAACATAGTTTATTTACAAGTAAATACTACATAGATATGACGTAAGCAAGCAACTGGAAATTACTGAACGCGTGAGCTTGCAAAACCCACTCTAGCGCGCGACGCGATCAGCCGAAGCAAAACCAATATGGAAATCAAGTTTCGTTATTCAATGAAATGAAATGAAATGAAATGAAATGAAATGAAATGAAATGAAATGAAATGAAATGAAATGAAATGAAATGAAATGAAATGAAATGAAATGAAATGAAATGAAATGAAATGAAATGAAATGAAATGAAATGAAATGAAATGAAATGAAATAAATGAAATGAAATAATTTATTTTGCTGTAGACATGGTAAGTAAAATATTGTGTCTTAAAAATAGTGTACAGTGCGCTGACATGTCTAACCAGAATATTGGCATGCAAACATTTTCTTATACTAATCTACAGAATTAAATTATTAAAATTAAATAGATCATTGATATTAAAATAGTTTACCAGAATTATACATAATTAATAAGTTTCAATGTCAATAGGTACATTTGTTTATAAAATATATTTCCATTATTACAATTGTCCATTATTACATTGTTACAAAGAATTCACAAAAAGATCGTCCGGAAAAATTACATAAATAAATTAAAACATGTTAAAGCATTATTATCATTAATAAGTAATTAACTAGGAACTCAGGAATTCCTTAATTGAATAGAATGTTTTTTCTTTCAAGTCAAAGCAAACGACAAACATTGATCAAAACCAGCTACAAGTGTAATAAAAATTACATAATTGGAATTAATACAAATTAAACTATTAAATTAAAAAGAGCCTAATTCTTCGTTCCCACTATGCCGGACCGGTGGATTTGCCGGGTCGGTAAAACTGCCGGACAGGCTAGTGGCTGTACAATTTATATGAAGCTCCGGTTCTCCTGCCGGATCAAGGTGTAATGTGAACGCCCAGTTCCGGTTGGCGGTTGCCGGCAAATCCTCCGGTCCGGCATAGTGGGAACGAAGCCTAATAGCGCTAGGACCCCACGGACCATTAAGGGTCTCAACACCGAAAGGGACAAAGTCTAATTGCAAACAAGCTTTGTTTTGCACAACCATAAAGCTTGTTGCTTCACATCACGCAACCCGCATTTTAGGCTTTATTATGAGTGTATTACGGCGATGTAATCATCTTAATCGCTCGCGGTGGGATTGTGGCGAATGCTGCGAGTAATTCGAGATGGGTTAGGAAATATATTGAAATACAAGCATACAAGGGCATAAATATGTGTACGTTGACGTTGCCAAGAGTTCAAAAACATCTTACACCTTTATGCCATAAACAGTAAGGCTTGTGACACAAACATTTGACATGATGGCTGTATCGATATTTATGCCGTCGACTGGACATACGCCTACACAAATCACGAGTATACAGGTTAGACATACAAGCATGTGGTTAGCAGATGGTAAGAGTCCATCGAGGGAACGGGCAAAAATCTTAGGAATCATGTTATGTTATGTTATATAGGCGATGCAGCTAGCAACCCGTCATTATTTTGATTCCCATTTCCACCTATACTTTCACAATACTTCTAAACGTGGCCTTCTATGTCAAAACTTACACTAGGCTGTGGTGGTTGCGCAAATTAGGTACAGTCCAGGGCCGTCTAAACTAGCCTGGGGCCCTTGGGCACACAAGAATTTGGGGCCCTTTTGGAAAGTAAAAAAAGCGAATTATAATAACAATTTTTCACTAAGAATAAATGTGTGAGAGAAATTGCCGGTCCTTCGGGGCCCCCTGAGAAGGGGCGCCCTGGGCACGGGCCCCGTGTGCCCTTATGGTGAAGACGGTATTGATACAGTCGAGGGCATAAATATCGATACAGCTAAACATGTCAAACACATCTATCACCGTTATTTGTGGCATAAAGTTGTATAGATGTTTTTGGCGCCTTTAACGTACAATACATTTATTTATGTCCTTGGCTTTAGGACTTGATTACCCTTTCATACGTACATGAATGGGAAAGTAAAATGGAAGTAGAGTCTCGATCATTCCATATAGATTTGTGCAATTGGCTGGTGGAATTTATGCATCGTTTGACCCGCGGCGCGGCGCGCTCGGTTGCGCATTTCACAGCAGTGCAGTATCAAAGCGAGGCGTTATTACAAGTATTACCTGATTACTAGCGGTCATCGGCCGACCACAGCCATCTTTGATAAGTTTTGCACAACGGAGTCGAGCACGCGAACCGAGAGTTATGGAGTCACGTAGTTTGCGGCCAGTCGCGGTTGCGACACGGTTCAAGATTTTGATCTGCGAGGGACCGATGGCGGCTAAACAGCGAACGCGAATCTCGAGTTAAGTAATGCTACAGTTATCAGGGACGTGGATTTAATACACTCTCACTTTTTGCAGTACTTCATGGGTTGACGTGGCGACGGGCTTATCTAATGATGCTGGAAAGTTGGTTGTGTTCTTAGCCAGCATAACTAAAGCGCCTGGTTTGCAAAACGATCACAACGCATTATATCCCGCAGATTAACACAGAATCGATTGACAGGGCCGTTCTTTTACCTATTTCGAACCCTATTTTACGATAATGGGACCCATAAAATTGGTACCAACTACCAACCCGGTTCAGGTCATAGATGCGGGAGCCGCGGTTGCCGGGCGAGAGCTCGAAGCTGCCGAGGCAGTGGACGCTGCGGTCCGCCAGCAGCCCTGGTACTAACCTGCATCAGGTCATAGATGCGGGAGCTGCGGCCACCGGGCGAGAGCTCGAAGCTGCCGAGGCAGTAGACGCCCCGGCCCGCCAGGCAGCTGTCGTACTCGTCCAGGTCGAACAGACGCGGCATCGAGTAGTACTCCTCCGCTGGAACAGAGAAGTCACCGTTACTACAGCTCCAAGCCTATCAACCTAGAGTACAGTCAAGGGCATCAATATATGTATGTTACCAAGACGTCAAAAACATCTGCACACCTTTATGACACAAACAATAAGGCCGGTGACACATATATTTGACATGATGGCTGTATCGATATTTATGCCCTCAACTGTACCTAGATTGAATAAACTGTCAACAGTGTTCGTGTTCCCTGAACTTCATAATTCGCCCATCTTCATGTTAGGCCTTATGTTTGTTTATCATTAGGCATTATTTGATAAAACGCAAGCCTAGCCAAAAAATGTCTAAGTAGGTATTTCTATTTCTAGCATTAGGTATCCCTAACAGCAAATAAGAAGAACCTCGTGTCAAAATTTGAGTAAATGGGGAACAGGGTGGGACACTAAGATAATCATTGGAAGTGGAGAGCAGTGCTGTGAGGTTTGCGGCAGCGCAGGTAGTAAGAACGAGTAGAACGAGTGATTCATCTATCCAGATACTTGCAAGGATAGATTCCTCTCTCCTTCCTATGGCTAAGTAATACAAGGCATTAAAAAATGCAGATATTAAAATACCCATCCATCATTCGAGGGCATAAATATGTACGTTACCAAGACGTCAAAAATATCTGTACACCTTTATGTCACAAACAATAAGGCCAATGACACATATATATTTGACATGATGGCTGTGTCAATATTTTATACCCTCGACTGTACGTTCACTGTTATCTCATACCATATTCATACTACAAATATGAAAGTTGTTCTGTTCGCTGCCTTTTCACGGTAAAACCGAGTACTAATAAAAAAAACCCTTGATAGGCTATTCTTTATTCCTGGAAAATTGCATAGTTCGCGTGGGACTGCGACAAACAAATTAATTACAGACAGAAGTCGCGGGCAATAGCCAAACAAAAAAGCTGCGTACACGCGGCGCCGGCGCCGCCGAACTTGAGCGCTGAACTTGGCTCCGTTCTTGCGTCACGCGCTCACGCAGATCGATCGCTCTCATTCACTAATGTGTCGAAATGTTTGTCTTAATTCGCTCTTGCATAAATGTTGGAGGCTTTCCGTTTATTTATAGCCTCAGGTAAGTTTTATAGCTCCATTTCCCCCCTTGGGTGAAATAGATTGATCAATGAGAGAGTAGAGACACTTAGGTACAGTCCATGAGCTCTTAGAATGCCATTACGGTTTCAGCTACCATCGACCGATTTAAGTATCAAGCCCATAAGAGTGAGTGAGATACAAAACAAACGGTTTGTTACAAACCTAGTAGTCTAAGAGGTCACGGACTCTATAATGTAGCCAGGACGCCGGTAATTCGAGTGTGATAATGGTATCGGACTTTTTCTCGATTAAATTTCTAAATGTCAGTGAAAATTAGAACACATAGAAAAATCCGAAAAGTAAAGCTATGGCCGGGAATCGAACCCGGATCCTCGTCATTCCGTGACGCGTGCTATACTCCTACACCACCCATAGCAGGTAGGCATAGTTTAGGTTTTCTCGATTGTTTACACTGCTTTTCATTTCGACTTCAAAAGTGAAAAAGGGTTTTTTACGGAAAACTAGCAAGTTGGTTGCTGAGTTGATGTGATCAATCATCTACTAATTCTGCCTATATGTAGATGTGCGGAATAGGCACCCATGAATTGTAGTAGTTTTTTTTATGCTAGAGACGCCAGACAAACGAACTAGTGGGTCACCTGATGTTAAATGATCACCACTGTCCATAGACACCCGCAGCGCTTTACGCGATGCCAGTGCGTTGTCGGCCCTACCAAAAAAGTTACCAAATTTAAAGGTCTGCAGTGGAATGCCTCCAGTAAACATACGAAACATATGTAATACCGTCACCGTTTAAGTATAGTTTCATCAAAATTACATACACAAATCACGTCTTACGGGGTAGACACAGGTTAACAAGACCCAAAAGCCACGCTTAGCATGATTGTGGGCGTAAATGTGGAATGGAGGATCAAAATAGTGATGGGTTCCTGGCCGCGACGTCTATATGATTCCTAAGCTTTCCGACCGACCATTCCCTCGGTGTACATTCTGTTTTTCTTTGCTCCCAGACCATGGAATATATAGTTTCATCAAAATAAAATTGTTTAATTAGTCTCATACACTTTGTAAAACTGTGTTAAATTCCATTTTATAGCTGTTACGTAAGCACTGCTATCTCACCGGTTTTCCTCTAACTTTCTTCTGGCAAAACGACGTGGAGATTTAGCAACGGCCAGCGCCGCGATGCTGGGAAGTAGGAAGAGATCGGGTAAAGTGGCTGACCGAGTTAGAAAGTGCGTAATATTCGCAGGCATTTAGCTGGGTTATGTCACGAACCAGTCTACAGTGCCGCAATAAGCCCTAGCTTTAACGTAGGCTCTCTACACACCCTAGTTTACGATACCTTAAGTTACGTCAAACCCTATAAACGCGCAAGCTGAAGGATCACTTATTGACGCTCCATTAAACAATTTAGCTGTCCCTTCTATTTGTTTTTTGTTTAAGGTGCATTGGAGTAAATTCGAAATTGGGGAAATTTTGAAAATCGTCTATAATATCCACTAAACGGGGAAAAATTCCATAATCTGGCAACGCTTACCTAAAAGCCAAAGGCTAAGCTAAAGGCGTTGCTAGATTATGTAATTGTTCCCCGTTTAGTGGATATCGAGGGCAACAATATGTACAACCATCATGTCAAATAGAAATATATGTGCCACTGGCCTTATTGTTTATGGCATAAAGGTGTATAGATGTTTATGTTTATTTGATTATTCAATATAAAATTACATCATCACATAAAATTAAATGTCAAACATTTTATATTGAAATCGTCAGTTTTAATGATGTTGCGATGTTCTTGACTGTCTCTTGAAATAGTTCAGGAATATACAGCGGGTAGGGTTAGTTGGGCTAGTTTTGATTCAAATAATATTTGACCGTGTAATCCTGCCAATGAATGCTGTAGCTATTGACCGACGGCTTCAATGAGTCCTCGCCCGCGCGGTGCAGGGGCGCGGGGTAGGTCTACAAAGGGGAGCTCTCTCGATGCGGGCTTCTAAAAAACTCAGAGGCCGCAGGTCAAACCACTTAGGCTACCACGGCTAGTCAAAGTAATATGCTGCAACGCCTGCAATATTATCGTGATACTGGTAGGTATGTCAATATAGGATCGTGGATTTTAAAACAAGCGGATTCGCTGCGATACGCATTAATATTTTGTGATATGGATCACGATATCCATGGATCACACGATTATTGAATGTAATCCACGCGTATGAATGGAGTGGAGCGGCGCGAGGCGCATGCGCGCGGATCGGGGCCGCCTGCGCTTGCGCAACGGCCAGCGCCGGATTATTGTAACCACCCAAACACTATGTTTAAGAGATTAAGCAGCTTTTGAAATAAAACCGGCGTGGGAATGTAAACAAAGAAAGAAATGTGGAAAAAATATGTTGTTTCAGACGGTAATACCTACTAAGGTGCATTGGGGTAAATTCGAAATTGGGGGAATTTCGAAAACCGTTGATATTCCACTAAACGGGGAACACTTTCAACATGAAACTACCGTGAGACTTAATCGTTATTACACATAAACGGATAACTCACGTATAAAAAGTCGAGTGATGCTCGACACGTTTCGGACTATTTCGTAGTCCTTTTTCCAAGAGCGCTCGCCCCGGCGGCAGCGACACGAACACTGCGCGCCAGCAACATGTCGAGAACAATTCCATAATCTGGCAACGCTTATCTAGAAGCCAAAGATTGGAGCTTTTATAGGTAAGCGTTGCTAGATCATGTAATTGTTCCCCGTTTAGTGGAATATCAACGAGTTTCGAAATTCCCCCATTTTCGAATTTACCCCCATGCACTATATAGACCGATCGCTTAAATGAGTTCTCGCCCGCGCGGTGCAGGGGCGCGGGGTAGGACGACCGCGGGGGCAGAGAGAGGTGCGGGCGGCAGGCACACTACCCGCCCGCACCGAGAGAGCTCCCGCGGTGCTGACGCGCGGGGTGGGACGACCGCGGGGGCCGAGAGAGGTGCGGGCGGCAGGCGCACTACCCGCCCGCACCGAGAGAGCTCCCGCGGTGCAGACGCGCGGGGTGGGACGACCGCGGGGGCAGAGAGAGGTGCGGGCGGCAGGCGCACTACCCGCCCGCACCGAGAGAGCTCCCGCGGTGCAGACGCGCGGGGTGGGACGACCGCGGGGGCCGAGAGAGGTGCGGGCGGCAGGCGCACTACCCGCCCGCACCGAGAGAGCTCCCGCGGTGCAGACGCGCGGGGTGGGACGACCGCGGGGGCAGAGAGAGGTGCGGGCGGCAGGCGCACTACCCGCCCGCACCGAGAGAGCTCCCGCGGTGCAGACGCGCGGGGTGGGACGACCGCGGGGGCAGAGAGAGGTGCGGGCGGCAGGCGCACTACCCGCTCGCACCGAGAGAGCTCCCGCGGTGCAGACGCGCGGGGTGGGACGACCGCGGGGGCCGAGAGAGGTGCGGGCGGCAGGCGCACTACCCGCCCGCACCGAGAGAGCTCCCGCGGTGCAGACGCGCGGGGTGGGACGACCGCGGGGGCCGAGAGAGGTGCGGGCGGCAGGCGCACTACCCGCCCGCACCGAGAGAGCTCCCGCGGTGCAGACGCGCGGGGTGGGACGACCGCGGGGGCAGAGAGAGGTGCGGGCGGTAGGCGCACTACCCGCCCGCACCTCTCTCGGTTCCCTTGGCATCCTACCCCACGCCCCTGAGCCGCGCGGGCGAGGTCTCATTTAAGTGGTCGGTCTATAGTAGGTACTCCTAGTAGTCCGCCGTCACTGTCTACAATCTATTTATAACATTCCCCATGCGGTTGCATTGGCCAATTCGTTATCGAAGTTATGTTATCCCACAAGGTTTGATGGTATTTCGCAGCTGGTTTATTTTGTTCGCCGGTCTCGCAACGGAGATTGCGGACACTTACGTAAATAGATTCGCCAGTCATTCGGCTTAATACTCGTAAGGTTGCAACAAAGTCTTGCCATGAGATGCTTTGATAAAACTGGAGGTGACGTGAGAGTTGCCACCCAACTCACCCATATAACAAATCCAACATAGAACAAACAAATACATTGTTGTTTACTATGTGGTGTGCAATAAAAAGTCATTGTATTGCTATACGCTTCCACGCTGGTCTGGAAGCAAAGAAAAAACGAAAAATGTACCAGTTGCTTCTCGTCAAAAGACCATCGAAGGGAATGGGCTAAAATTTTAGGAATCATGATGGTATAAGCCTACCATTATTTTGTCATGGTGAACGTGGCCTTTAGGTCTTGTTACCTTATGCTCTGTCTACTTAGGCGCCGGGAACGTGGGTCGCTGTCTTTTTCAAGACGGGGGCCACAAGGAGACAACCTCTATAAAAAATTCAAGCGGCACCAGCAGGGGAGGGCGGAAATTCCCAAACCTGCATCGCACAGGTGCCGCGAATAGGGAACCCCATCCCGGGGTGTTCGTGGGGCGTGGTGACACCGAGTGCTCCCGTAACGCCTCACACACGACCGAATAGGGAATCCGTGTGGTTTTTAGTGGGTATGCCTGCCGTCGCGGGAGAGCCACATACCCCCGGTAAACCCGTACCGGGCGGGCATAAGGCGCATTTTCCACACCATAAAAAAGGCTCTGTCTACTTCGTAAGGGATAAAGACGTGATTTATGCGTACCGTCAACCGTCAACTTTGATTTACCGGGGTGACTTTAAAAAGTAGTTACAATGACGAAACCATAAATTTTTATTTGCTTACTGCTTCCAATCGATGTCTTCATCGATCGCCATTGAGTCTACACGCCGCACATTCACCGCTTATGGACAATATCGTTTTTATAGCAATTTTCAAACGATCACAGCAGCCCCAAAACTACCAAGGTCACCCCACGGTTTGTATCCAGTAAGGCCTTTGAGATTTGGTGCCTACACAAGTGGGGGTTTCTGGGTTAATTTACTTTAATTTAATAAGTTACGAGCGAATATTGCACATCGTATTTCCCGTAATACTTATGTTTATTGTTACCACATTGTTACGCATTCTACTTTTTCTAGGTCAGATATTGTTTGGAAATGCTTACTTGCATCTGTTTTCGGCCGCTGCACATTATTTATTTGTATTATAGGGCCATGATACGCTGCCGAGTTCTTCGATGACGTCGGACCCGCGGAAAGATGAATTCACCAAAACTACATTCCTATTCTTGTATGGATTTTTATATTATTCACTTGTAATACTTTTGTTTTACTTAGTCTGTCAAGATATTTGAAAATGTTTTCAATTTATATTAATGTATACATACATGTACACGTGGTTAACATTTTGTGGCATGTCACAATTTATTGGTAGCTAAGTTACCTATAATAAAACGGGGTGACCGGGTGAGTAGGGTCAAAATTGAAGTTCAAACCTAGTTTTTTTTTTCATATGTGGCAAGTTCATTTTTATAGTTCAAAAATATTCCGGCGGCATAAATTTTAGGTTAATAATTTCCTATCATTTATAGTTTCATAGTTTAAACAATAAACACTAAAACATAAGTAAATCCCAGCTCACCCCGTGGTGGGGTCAGAAGGGATAGACACAAATTAAAAAAAAATACCACAAAAAATGAGATGTTAATACTAATATGTCTAAAAATATAACAAAACTTTTTTTAAAACGAGCTGAGAAATAAGTAGCAAGTGGAAACAAAATATTAGCGCTGTCCCTTCTCCCCCCGCAATCACTTCTCACCCCGTTTTAAGGTAGCGGTGTGTGTGTAGTCGCGAGAAGTGCCAATAAAAGCGGGAAAATGCACGTCTCCTTATTTATGTAAGCAAGTATAAAGAGGTTAATGTCTTTAAAAATATGCATTATTTGCCCCGTTCAATCCATTCTGATTTTATTAAAGTTACCCTTGCTTACACGGTTTTTGCCGCATCGCATAACATGATTCCTATGATAGCCCAACCATTTTTTTTTGACGGATTGAAAACTCTTTACGAGCACCACCGGGTCCCGGGGAGGCCCGGATGGTTGTGTGGGACTCTCTCTCCCAGCCTCTTTCCGCACGGAAAGGGGCGGGGGGAGCATACCCACTAAAAACACTCCGGCAAAGCCCGCTTGCCAGGTTTGGGAAGGCGCCGGTGGGATCCCGGAGATTCCAGCCGACGGCGCCCCCCGGCTGCCCCGGCTTTCACCAGGGCCACCCGCATCAAGGAAGAGGGAGTCGCAGCACTTCTACCCCCCGTCCCAGACGTATGAATGGGGTACCTAATTACGATCGGCGTGGGAAGAGAAGCAACTACTTTCTATTGTTTTGTTGCTCCCAGACCAGCATGGTCTTCTATTTATGAATCACAGACAGCTAGCGGTGCTCTACGCTCTGAACTACGTATTATAGTAATACTGACAGCCGTAATGTGCCATAAACCGGCAATAAAAGACGGCAATGTTGTTTAAACGTCGTTTTGATGTCTCTTAATCTTAAATGCTACTCGGTCAAGTTCAGTTCCAACAAGCGTAAATGTAGACGGTGAGAGGATTGCCGTTAAAATAATTGCTTAATTACTCTTCTTCTGGGACCCGATTTTTGAAAGCACATCACTCGAAAGTGGTATAAATCTGTTTATATCTTCAAAACTACATCTGTAATCAAAGTTTTGACTAGTTCACATGATTAAAGAGAGCCGTAAGTATCTTCTAAGCTACTCGTATTTCAAATTCAGCACAATTTTACACCACTTTCGAATGGTATTGTAAGATCGTGCTGAATTTGAAAGACAAGTAGCTTAGAAGATACTTACGGCTCTCATTAATCTTGTGAACTTGTCAAAAATTTGATTAGAGCTGTAGTTTTTAAGATATAAACAGATTTATACCACTTTCGAGCGGTATTTTCACACATGTGCTTTCATAAATCGGGCCCCTGGTAAATTAATGGTCTTCCATTCGCAAATGGTAGAAGCCCACGAGGGAATGGGCGAAAATCTTGGGAATCATGTTACAGGCGATGCGGCTAGCATCCCATCACTATTTTGATTCCTTTTTCCATCACGCCCACAATCCTGCAAAACTTGGCCTAGGTACAGAGGTCTTGTTACCTCAGGCTCTGTCTACCCCGTAAGTGATAAAAAAGGGGTATGTATATGTTAACTATACATGGTTTTTGAAATACATCTCCACTTAGTATAGCAAACCTGCGCCGGCGCACCACGCACTGCACTTCACATCACTTGTTTGAACGCTCTGACCCGCATGTACCTATCACAACACTTTGCAAGCTTGCAAGTCTTGCAACTTTGGGATTAGCACATAATACAAATATTATGCATAACTTGTAAATTGTAAACCGTTCGTGTAAGTAGTTATTGTTAGTAGAAGCGCAAAACTTGAGAACGGCTTGGCCGATTTGGATGAACGTTTTTTTGAAGTAGGTACCTATTCGAAGTTTGTTTTGAATAAGTTAGCATTTCACGGAACGACTGTCTTTTATTGTATTTAGTATTTATTGAATATTATTCTAAGCTGAAAATGGCTAACTACGCAATTCCCGAAGTTATGAAGTTTTACATTAATCGATTCAAGTTTTTTGTTTTTCCTGACTTTTGCCAATATTTAAACTTAAATAATTAGATTTCAAAAATATGCAGTTTTAATTTTAACCTTTTGCTTAAAGTAAGATAGTTACCTACTAAGGAAAATATTTAAGACTTGGAACTTTTTAATATCAACTGTTTGCAATAAGATGACTATCCCAATGCATCTAATATCTCTAAAAGTCTAAAACGAAGTATGGTCTCTGATCAAAATTATACCTAGGTACCTAACTACTACTTTTATGCGCAAGTTTTTTTCAAAATCTATGTCAATGATAAAGTACGTAGACGAAATAAAAGCCTAATTTTCAAAATTAAAGAAACAGCATATCCTAAGGGTCACTTGCTTGAAAAAGTAAATCTAGATTAAATCCATATTTTTTTTACATTATCGAGATTTAATTTTCCAGCAAGAGCTCTACCACTCTCCTTAAACTCCTCAAATTCTAAATCTTATAATAAACAATCCATAAAGGTGTGTGCACACTACCGGAGAGATCGTGCGCACCGAGGGCGGCGGCGCGGGCGCAGAACGCGAGCAGCGCGGCGAGCGCGAGCGGCGGCATGGTGGCGACTGGCCGGGGCCGCCCTCACCGCCCTGGCCGGCGGCGCGCCGCGCGCGCAGGAGTGGGTGCCCCATCAGCCCATCACTTACTTGCTACTACGAGTCACAAACTAAAAATTCAAAATTTATTTTTGCAAATGGCCGCCAAGGGCTCTTTGACATGTCTTTGTTTAAACTACCAGCGCATTCGGAAAGACCGCCATTGCCAAGAAGAATGCGCCGCAAGAAACTTGGCAGAAAGTCGTTAAAAAAAATTAAGCTACTACAATACTTAAATTCTACTTAAATAAATTAAATACGTTTATAAAAGGGTGTAAAGGTCCCCGAGCCTTAAATTATATTAGTCTATAATGGAGATGTATAAAGTCTCTACTAGTCAAAAGTAAAACAAAATAGGTATGTGAAGAAAGAAAGAGAAAAAAAAAACAATAAAAATAATTTAAGTTCAGCGGAGGGAGGTGTAAGATTCTGCAAAAATTACATTTTAATACAAGCTTTTTTGCTGATTGCACCTACTTTATCTGTACTTTACCTTACTGTATCTGCGTTGTCATCCGGCGTCCTACACATGTGTGTACCAAATTTCAAGTCAATCGGACCAACCGCTGAAGAGTTCCCTCCTGCGGACGGTACTGACTGGGTCATCAGAATTTCATTTGTATTTGTATTGTCACCGGACTTACACAAGTGCGCCAGATTTCACGTCACTGGAAGGGACAGGGGAATTACTAATGCGCCTCCTGAGGCTCCGTAGAATAATAACACAGGATAGGCACCAGTGGCGTAACTATAGGGCGGCAGGGGTGGCAAAATGCCAGGGGCCCCTAGCTCTACGGGCCCCCGAACTGGCTTGGTTTACAGCACAGAAGGGACGCTGATGCACTTGTTTATATTGAGGAAGGAGTCCCATCTGACCAATTTGCCGCGGGCCCCAGACGGTATAGTTACGCCACTGATAGGCACACCAATGTATAATAAAGATATCAAAAGGGAATGGAATATTTACAATAGGTAAATGAACGTAAGAAACTATAAGGATATTAATTTGGGGGTTAGATATGAGGATCGACTGCAGCAAGGGGGCTGGTTCACGAGATCGTCTGCGTCGCTGAATCGAAGGTATTGGACAAACGGCTAACAAATCCTATACATTATGCCACAGACAATAAGCTAGGCCGGTGACACATAATAATATTTGACATGATGGCAGAATCCCTCGACAGTACAATAGTAGATTGTACACCGAGGGGATAAAGCACTGTATTATGTCACGGGGGCGATACTGAATACTCAGCGCAGCGAAGGACTCTAGATTTAACTCCCGAGCGGAGTGAGGGTGTTTTTAGTTAATTCCTGAGCGTAGCGAGATTGAGTCCTGAGTGGAGCGAAGCGTTTAAGCGCACCCAAGACATAAACAGTTTTATCTCCGAGGAGTATACTCTACTTTTCTCACCTTTTGCGTGACAATAAAAACCAAGGTAACTAGAAAAAATATTTAAACACTTCAGTGAAGTAAAGAACTTATTTCGCAAACTGTACATATTATTATTACTATGTATTGTGTCGTGTTGTGCCCGTTGGGTTGGTCCAGTAAGCACAATGTGCAATGCAGTGAGCGGCGGTGTGGCCAACTTAGCGGTTGTCGCTAGAAGTGGCAACTTTTGCTCAGGATCTACATATACCGACAAAAATATTTTTCCGAAAAGATTACGTGATCTAGGGACTTTTTCTGGCTACTTTTGCTTTTTTTATACAATTTCGGGCAATTCATATAGATACTACTGTCGATAGTTCAGCTAGTTTATTAATATAAATCCTTAATGCCAAAAATATTGGTGCTGTTGATCGAAAATATCTACACACATATCTATCTATAAAATACCGCGATGTCCGCAATAAGAGAGCTTTCTTCCATGCTGGTCTGGGAGTTAAGAAAAAACATATAATGTTCCAGCTACTTCCCTCCCCGCGCAGACTGTAAAAGCCCATCGAGGGAATGGGCAAAAATCTTAGCAATCATGTTATAGGCGATGAGGTTAGCATCCCACCACTATTTTGATTTCTTTTTCCACCTATACGCCCATTATGCTAAACGTGGTCTTGTTACCTTAGGCGCTGTCTACCCCGTGAGGGATAAAGACGTGATTTATGTAAGAATACGAAGTAAACGTCAGCTCCAGTCCTATTCTAATTACGGTTAAGTATTAGCGACTATCTGGCGACTTTCGACGTTGAGATTAGCGACTTGAATCTTTTTGAGTGGGCAACACTGGTGAGCGGTAATTGTGGGCGCCGCATGTTGCTTGTCTCACTCGCGTTACACACCGGCATGACAGCTGGGTTAGGTAAGTTACACGGTAATTGATGGGATCGAACACGAAGCAAGAAATCACGCCCAAAGCCAGACTTCGTCCGCGTAGTTAGACTAAAGGATGTTGAGAGCAGTGGCGTGGCGTCGAGTATATCAGAAGGCAGGCCGAAGGAAATTTAACTAGCCTTTTCCTCTAATTTCGCACAGTAAAAGTGACTGCCTTGAAATAGGCAAGCCGGTGGAAATCGAGTTCTATGGACGCTATGCCACTGGTTGATAGTTATGCAATAATTATTGTTACGCTGCGACTTATCTATGTTTATCATTATCCCACGGGAATGCAATCTTTCGGGATAAAAAGTAGCCAATGTTTTAATCTAGGGTACCGACTATATTCATTCCAAATTTGATCCAAATACGTCCAGTCGTTTCGGCGTGAAGAAGAAACAAACATGCACACTCACTCATTCACTCATCCTCACAAACTTTCGCATTTATGATATTAGTAGGATAATAATTGAGTAATCATCATATGCTTATGTAAATAAAAAATGAAATTTTATGCTTAACTAGGTTCTGCCCGCGACTTCATCTGCGTAGACATAAAAAAAAACCTTCCTTTTGAATCACTCTATCTATTAAAAAAACCTCATCAAAATCCGTTGTGTAGTTAGTTTTGAAGATATAAGCATACATAGGGACATAGGGACATAGGGACATAGGGACATAGGGAAATAGGGACATAATAGGGACAGAGAAAGCGACTTTGTTTATACTATGTAGTGATAGTGATATGTTTTACACCATTTTGTAAAACAGTTGACACCCTTCAAACTACTGGACCGATCTTCATCATAAACTTTCATCTTTGCCCAGACAATCATGCTAAACGCTGCCCTTAGGTCTGTCTACCCCGTGGGGCTAAAGGCGTGACTTATGTATGTAAAAGGTGAAAAATAGTTCCGTGCACGTCGGTGCGCATCTTAGCGGATGCACGGCCATTCATAAGCGGTTCCAAATACTGTTACCTACTGTAACACGATTTAAACACCTTACTGTTGTCACTTTCTTCGGTTATACAGCGAGAGTGGGACGGCGGAGAGCGCCCGACCTAGGTCAATAGACCAGTTTGCGCGCAACAGTTGCGTCACACCAGTCGCTGACACACTGCCCTAGTGTTGTACAACCGCACAAACACCGCTCTGAAATACGGGGAATATTACAAAATACCTCCGAAAATATCCTATTATGCTAAAGGCAAAGTCAATAAATAATTAGGTAAGTAGTTTTAATGACGATGGATTTAAGCGCCTGGTGAAAATCAAAAAGCAAGTCACATGTCTGAAGGATTGTGCCAATTAAAAAGGCGTTGCTATTAGATTTAGATGAGCCTGTATGTTGGAAGTTAGTTACTAATAACAAGTGGCGATTGACGACAATATCTTTTTGTGTGATATGATAAAGGAGCAGAGATGCGATTTATTTGAAATACTTCTATTTAAAATGCAAATACAAAATGCAAAATACGTATTTTGTATTTTGCATTTAAATGCCTTTTAGTAAAAACCATTTTGTATTTTATTTGAAATACCTTTCGAGATGTATTTTGCATTTTCATATTCATTTCAAAATGCAAAATACTTTTTGATTAAGTTTAGCCAACATTACCAGTCAAACAAAATGAAATGAACGAATGACGCTTGTATTGCCGCACTAGATGCACAATCAACCGAAATAAATGGCCACACAATTCACAAAATGGAGCCATGGCTCTCTTTTCATTAGTCTACTAGATTTACATTATTTTAAGTGAGTATTATTATTCATTACACATAAACGGATAACTCACGTATAAAAAGTCGAGTGATGTTCGACATGTTTCGGACTATTTCGTACTCCTTCTTCTTGGAGCGCTCGCCCCGGCGGCAGCGAAACGAACACAAAAAACGTTAAAAATGACGATGAAAACGAGGGTAGTTGTGCGCCGCTGTCAGTTGCGCCGAACAGCCGCGCGAGCAGAGCGCTGGCGCGCAGTGTTCGTTTCGCTGCCGCCGGGGCGAACGCTCCAAGAAGAAGTCTACGAAATAGTCCGAAACATGTCGAGCATCACTCGACTTTTTATACGTGAGTTATCCGTTTATGTGTAATGATGATTAAGTCTCACGGTAGTTTCATGTTGAAAGGAGTATTATTATTATTAATTATTAACGTAACAGAATTTCTTGATACGCGTACTGATAAATTTGACCAAAATGTCATGCATAAGGTGCCATGTTATTAGACGTTTTTGTTCGGCTCGCCATTGTGTCTCTATTTCTCATGATAAATACCTAAAATAAATAAAAATGACTGATATTTGATCAAAAGGTATTTTATTTTGAAAAAGTATTTTGAAAATACCTATTTTGCATTTAGCATTTGAAATACAAAACGCAAAACTATTTGGTATTTTGCATTTGAAATAGTAAATTTGAAAAGTATTTTGCATTTTGTATTTAAATGCTTTTTTAAAACCATTTTGTACATCTCTGTAAAGGAGTAAGCGACAAAAGCTCCACAAGGGCATAGAACTGTGTTTACGGCTGATACTACAAACGTATATTTATTACATTTACGACTTGCCGAACATGCTAACAATGTGTTATTTTATACGACAAACAAGGCAAATGAGCAAGTGGCTCACCTGATGTTAACACACACCGCCCATGGACACCCGCAACACTAGAGGATTGCAGATGCGTTGCCAACTTAGTAATTTCATCTGCTATCTTACTCTCCACACTGCTTGCGCTTGCCGGTGGTAGCGATCCAGACAGACTTTGTACCAGGTCCTCATGCCAACCGTTTTCTACTCTTTATTGTTATACTAGCTTCTGCCCGCGACTTCGTCTGCGTAGAATTATACATAAAAACCTTCCTCTTGAATCACTATCTATTAAAAAAAACCGCATCAAAATCCGTTGTGTAGTTTTGAAGATATTACATAGGGACATAGGGACAGAGAAAGCGACTTTATTTTATACTATGTAGTGATGATAGTGACTATGTATGTAGTGAGTAGTGATTCTACCAAAACATGTTTCCAAAATTATTGACGTTTGCCATTTTTTTACTCTCGGCTTACGCGGTTTGCGTGCTTGCGTTTAAACCTTTGAAAACGCCTATCGTTTCCGCAGCAACTGGCAGCTGTCACGGCGAGCAGCTGTCACATCACACGTCCATCTGTCAGTTCTGCGACGGTGACAGCCTGACGAACGTCATTGCCATTCAGCCGTATTGGCACCTTAGCACTCTTTCACAAATAAGGACTCAAGTGGAATTTGTGGCCTTTTAAGTTATATAAGTATCAGTGAGTGTAGTGCGATGGGGGCGCATCACAGCCACGAGGGTGGCAAAGACGAGAAGCAGGGAGGGGGCAGCGGGCTGAGCACACCTCGAGGGGGCTCCAGGCGCGGCACGATCACGTCCGTGCCTCGCTCGGGCTCCGGGGGCGACATACAGGAGCCCGAGAAGCCCCAGGCCTCGATGGTGCCCGTGGAGAAGCTAGGCAAGGTGAGCCTGCCCCGCGGTGCGGAAAACTGTCAATGTTGCTCTCTCACCTCGTGACGAAGGCCGATTTGTTTGCTTTGGTTTATATTGAGCCGACGTCCTTGCTAAGTTTGTCGAGCGTCCGCGACAAATTTATTAATGTCTGCCATTATTTTCCGCCTCGTGATTGGCTTATATTGATTGTAATATTATTTTAGGCCGTTTTTTGCGTGCTTTTTCCAGAAATATTTATAATCTAGTGTGCCATCAAAAAGTACAAGTTAATAAGTGTTGATAAAGCTATTCAGGCCTGTCTTTTCTATTTGCGGAATTCTCCAATGTATTGTTTGTAAACAAACAACATAATCTTGATAAGATTAACTCTAGCTTTGCAATTAAATAAAGAATGAAATTATTGAGTCAAAACGTTAATATTACTGTTAAATAAGTGTTAAATTTACCTCTGTTACATTTATTCCAGTATTTCAAACAATTTTCACTATTAATCCAAGTGAAATTGCTATGAAATTACTATGACACTCAGTGAAAGTAACACTATGTATATTTCTAATAGTGGCTGTCAGACAGATCACAGTTTGTCAGTGGGTGACCTTTTTTTTTAAAAAAATAACATTTAAAATTATCTACTATACATATTTAGAAAAGAGAGTTATACAATAAATAACTATAGGTAATAAAGGAAAGTATTTATTTGTTATTTAAACACAGTCATATAATTTGAATTGTAATGAGGTGCTTTGTATGGCGAGCTCGAGGCAACAAATCGAGAGCCTTCCTAATGTTCTACCAATTAACACTTGCCCATGACATAACACTTTGTCTGTTCAATTTATTTAGAGCTCTAACACTCTAGTGCTAAAGCTTTATATCTGATAATTAGAGCAGTTACTACAATGGAGAGAACTTTGTAATTCTGTAAACGATTCCAAAAATATTAAAACACAATTTTTTTTTTTTTTTAATATATGACTAGGAAGGCAAACGAGCAAGTGGGTCACCTGATGGTAAGTGACCACCACTGCCCATAGACACTCGCAACCCCGGAAGGATTGCAGATGCGTTGCCAACCTAGAGGACTAAGATGCAATGCCTCTTGTGCCCGTAATTTCCCCGGCTGTCTTACTCTCCACACCGGAACACAGCAGTGCAAGCACTGCTACTTAGCGGCAGGATTAGCGAGTAAGATGGTGGTAGCGATCCGGACGGACCTTGCACAAGGCCCTACCACCCGCAATTTTGTGTTTTGTTTCAAAATCCTACTGTCTGTAATATTATTAAAAGCCTGCTGGTTCTTCCCTATAAAATAATCCTACTGATCCTACTAATATTATAAATGCAAAAGTTTGTAAAGTATGAATGGATGGATGGATGGATGTTTGTTACTCTTTCACACCAGAACGGCTGGACAGATCTGGATAAAATTTGGAACATACATAGATTATAATCTGGAATAACACATAGGCTACTTTTTATCCCGGAAAATTGCATAACTCCTGTGGGATAGCGTTAAACGAATTTTATGCAGATGAAGTTGAGTGCAACAGCTAGTAAATAGATTACATGAATCACATCTATATCCCTGGAAGCAGAAAGAAATAGAAGGAGAAATAACTGGCACATTCTGTTTTGCTTTGCACACAGCCCAGCATGGAAGGGTTTATATACCTTGGGTATGTACCTGTTTTTCACTATATCGCGGAGATAGCAAAGTAAAGTTATTCAAACTGTTATGTAAACATTTTTAATACCAGCTTTTTTGCTGACTATTCTTATTGTTGAGTGCATTTACATTGTCATCCATCCAGAGGCACCTCTAGGCTAGAGGTGCAAACATTACCCTAACCCCGCCTAGTAAGCGCGCGCCGAGTCGGGCTCCATAGCGGGCGGCGATCTGTAACCCCTTGACAGCTGTGCCTGGCTGCACCGCGCACCCTGCACCATAGGTAAAGATGCCTGCATCCATCTTACATAACACGGGCAAGCATGGATTTTTATACATTGCATGCCCTGGGTCTACCATGCTGATCTGGGAGTAAAGAAAAAACATAGAATTTACCACTTGCTTCTCTTCCCGCGCAGATGGTAAAAGCCCATCGAGGAAATGATCGAAAGTCTTAGGAATCATGTTATAGGCGATGCGGCTAGCAGCCCATCACTATTTTGATTTCCCTTTCCACCTATACACCCTTAATCATGCTAAACGTGGCTTTAAGGTTTTGTTGCCTTATGCTCTGTCTACCGCTGTCTAAAGGTCAGGTCAGGAGTACCCGAAATCGACGAGCATGTATGAAGAGATTGATGACTGTGGATGAAGCGAAAGAAATATGTCAGGATCGTAGCAAGTGGAATAAAGTAGTCTCTGCCTACCCCTGTGGGAAAGAGGCGTGACGGTATTTATGTATGTATGTATGTACCGCGTGATAAAGACGTGATATACGTATGGTCTTGGCAGTTGAACCGAAGAGACCTTTCACAACCGCCCGTCTTGAGATTCCAGGCCCTACCTTCAGCTGATTTAAACTCTAAACTATGTTTAAATTGTATGTGGGCAAATCAGTCCTCGCAAATCGCTGTAACAAGTGATCTGCTGTAAATGGTGATGAGTCATTGCCGAAATTAGTCCCGCTCAGTCATGTGGCTGCGACCAACAAGAGCAATGTATCTTAATCCTTGGGTCTGAGTCACCATGGCTCTATCTGACACTGGAAGACGAAAACAGACCTATTTGTTTCCATTACAATAGTGTGTGAAGATAATCTGTTATGGTTCAGTTTGGATTTATTGGTCATCAATCAATTAAGTAAAACATAAGTTGAATTTGATGATGATTTGGAATGAATTACTTCCATGCTGGCCTGGGAGCGAAGGAAAAACATAGAATGTACCAGTTGCTTCTCGTCCCGCGCAGATGGTAAAAGCCCATCGAGGGAATAGGCGAAATTCTTAGGAATCATTCTATACAATATACACTATTCGCCTACAATCATGCTAAATGTGGCCCTTAGGTCTTACCTCAGGCTGTGTTTACCCCGTAAGGGATATAGGCTTGATTAGTGTATGTGTATGATGGAATGAACTCCTCCCCTCCTCTTAAGTACCTCATGTAATATCAATTAATTTTAGATATTTATATTGTTCAGTACGCAACTACCTTTCACATGTTTATCGCTATCTCGCGGGAGCAATTTTCCGAGATAAAAAGTAGTCTATATTTTAGTCTAGGATACCAGCTGTCTCTGTTCCAAATTTGGTCAAGATCCGTTGTGTTGTTTAGCTTGCTTTAGAAACGCATCTTTAAGTTGTCATATCTGGCCACATGGTGGCGCCTTGTTTTTCGTAAAAGCTATGTATGGCTAGGTTACTATTCGGATTTAATAAAGTGCAAATAGAATTCTTACAGCAAGTTTTATTTAACAGTAATCCAATATCCGTTCAGTGATTTCAGCGTGGAGAGGGAACAAAGATACTCACTCACTCGCTCACTCACAAACTTTTGCATTTATAATACCTATATTCAACGGCTGACTCTTTGAAAGTAAACGGCGCTAATTACACTGATTGTCTGTTAATCTGTCAAGCTCATGAACAATGTAATTGTTATCATATCAGCGGTTATCGCTGGCTGATTATGATTATTTGACATTCGACACACGGCCGTGATACTATTGTGATTTGTTGTTTTGTGATTTTAATGTGGTTATTAAAAGAACAGAGAAAAGGGGTGTAGGAGTGAGCGATCTCGATTGTTGTTCGTATGTGTTGTGCGTTTTTCTTATTGGGGCTATCGCTATGCAACTATGCAATTTTCCGGGATAAAAACTAGCCTATGTCCTTCCTCGGGACTGAGACTATCTCTGTACCAAATTTCATTAAAATCGGTTCAGAGGAAGTCGTAAAAGTCTTATAGAGAGATCAGAGTTACTATCGCATTTTCAAATTACTAGCTGTTGCCTTGCCAGCGACTTCGTCTGCACAGAATCGTATCACGCGAGAACTATGCAATTTTCCGGGATAAAAACTATCCTATGTCCTTCTCCGGGACTCATACTATCTGTATACCAAATTTCAACAAAATCGGTCGAGCGGTTTAAGCGTGAAGACATAACAGGCAGACAGACAGTTACTTTCGCATTTGTAATATTAGTAGGGATTGTCTTTTGCACTCAAACAAACAGAAGCTGTGAAGGTTATACCATAGACAAATACACTGTTGTTAAATTAGATAGACTTTAACATATATAAAGCGATACCAAGAAAATGCGGCTGCCGGCGCGTGTCTATGAAAAATAAGCCGTATATATTTCGATTAAGAGTGGCACTAGATAGGTTCTAATATACGCGTATATCTCGGTTTCTCTGTCGTTTACAATGTTTACAGTATGTCCAAGATCTTCTAGATTTTATTGTATATTTTTTCTATCTATTGTTTTGTTTTGTTGGGGCATGATTATACAACCCCTAATTATATTGGGGAAAAATGATACACAATATGATTTTCCCCTCAACCTATTTAATTTTAGAACTTTTTAAAAGGTTTGGGTGAGGTGATAAAGGTTAAATTTTGTTTTTAATTTTTTTATTTTTATCGAGATTACTAAAGGTTTTAATACGACTGGTTTGAAAAAAGGCTTCTATTCTCTGTTCTTTATAAACAATAACAGTTATTATTAAATGGAGAATTGGAGAAAGTTGCGAAAGGATCTCAGGTTCACTATAGTTGGCATCCAAGTGAGCAGGATCAAGAAAAGGACTTCGGCTGCACCCGCTTGTAAGGTGCGGTTATGTCATACTGTATTATAACACTCATATTATTCGAGGGTCGAACAATCACCTATCTATCTCCGCTGGCACTACTGGGGCGTCCTCGAACCACGCGGAGGTGCTCAATTGAGAGATAGGCTCAATTGGTCTCGGCTGGAAAAAGCCGGGCAAGATCGAGCCAAATAGAAAACTCTTCTGCGAGAACTATATCCCTAATGAGGGATAACAGGAACTCATCATCGTTGTCAATATTACAACACTCAGCCACTTGATGATTATGGTACCACTCGCATCGCATTCAGACTTGTTGTATTTGATATTTTGTATTAGTGGTTATGTAGAATTTAAGTTTGAAAAAAATATATTTAGAATGTTTTTTGCGGTGCATTATTGTTGGCAATGATGGTGTTTCCAAAATCGCTGGTAGCTTATAAAAAAATATGTAAAAGAGCCCTTGGCGGCCTATTTGCAAAATAAACCTATTGATTTTTGAGTACTTTGGCAGACCGATTCGCGTTATACCAATGATAAAAACTTGATTCAAGACCCGTCTATTCCTTACACTGTATATTTTTCCGAATTGTACCTATCTTTTAGAAACTGATCTTAGAAATCGTAACAACTTCATTTAACGGGCATAAGTATGTGGATTCCCTGTTCACCGCGCTGTTTCGGCCATATCGCTAAGGCCGTGGTCACGAGGAGACTCGAGTCATGTATCGGGTATATGACGTATGGTCGCGTGACTATTTATTTTTATGCGATTACTATCTTTCCGCTGCTAAGAACATCAATCTCTTCCATTAACGATAACCTTCGACGTTTACCTACCTAGTTAGTTATCTGTACAGTTGGCCAAATAAGTACCTAGTCTGTCTTTGCGTCCAACTTCCTATCAAATGAATATGTGTGTGTGTGTGTGTGTGTGTGTGTGTATTGTCTACATTGTTCTTTGTTTCTGTATTGTTTTGTACTGATTTGTGGTGTTCAATAAAGAGTATTTGTATTGTATTGTATTGTATGTGCTAAAGACGAACTTTCAAGTTGACAGCCACCTCTTATCGACATTGTATTTTATGACGTGCAAAAGACTTTCATCAACCTTAGGATGGCATCTTTTTATTTAAAAAAATAGTCGATAATCTACGTGATTGTAGAAAGAGGGACCAGACAAATTCCTAACTAGATCCACATTCGGAATTTAAATATCAAAAAATTCGTAAGCTCATTTTGAATTTTCTTCTGCTTCTATTCAAAATTAAACTTTTAGGTATAGCATTTGCAATTCAAGATGACGAGTGAGCTTTATTTGTGTTGAACACGTATCTGCATACGTGTCAAAGTGTGCGTGTCTTACGGAGCGATTTTCGAGCGAGATTTTTATTTTTTAAGTTTACCATACTTTTGCTCTCACGTACACTGACACGTATGTGATACTTGTTTACCACAACACAAATAAAGCTCACTCGCGATCGTGTCGAGATCGGGTCGAAAAGCAAAAGCTACACCAACTTTAAAATTTTAGAAAAGCAAAAGGCGCACCGCGCGGGCGAGGACTCATTTAAGCGGTCAGCCTATAGCAACCCATCACTATTTTAATTCCTAAACTGCTAAACACGGCCTCTAAGTCTTCTTACCTTAGGCTCTGTCGACCCCGTAAGAGATAAAGAAGTGATTTGTGTACACAATTCGCTACTCAGGTCGCACCCATCGTCCGATACGCGCGAATCAATCATGATTTAGTTCCACGCAGATAATTAGTCGGCAGCCTTGACGGCGCAAATATGCGGTGATTGCCGAGCTATTTATAATTTGGTGTCCAAGTGACAGACAGTCAGAAATCATGGACAGACAGGAGGCTCTATTAATCTAGCACGTACAGTCAGTGCCGGATGTACACCATAGCAATCAAAAGTAACCAATTATATTGGAGCATGCTGTTAAGTCTTTGTTATAAAGATATATTCTGAAGCATTTGGCCACTTTCACCGATATCTGTGCCTCTACCGGCAACTATATCTTCTTCTTTATGTGCCTCTCCATCAGTGAAGGTTGGCAGTCAGACTCTTAAACTTTTCCCTATCCATAGCTAGCGCAAAGATTTCCTCTACGATACAACTATATCTACAAACACTAAAAAAATCGAACTAAACTTGTAATTGAGTTATTTTTATATGTTTTGTCTTATCTGATACTTTTGCAGGTGATTATGTCAACCTAAACGATCCACTAATGTTTAGGTGACTCAGATAGGGCTCAGATTTTAATAAAATAGTCCTTTATTCTCCACACTTGGCGATAGTTTCTGATTTCTTACAAACGCTGCGATGTCTTTCTTTCCTCATGAAAAGACATGACTTTTTCTAACACGTTGCGTTTCACTGTTTTTACCGAAGCATTACAAAAATAAAATCACTTTCTCAAATCGTGACTTTTTAATTTAATTTTTTTAGTCCAAATCGGTTCCATTGTCCAACATTCAAAAAGAAACTAAATTGAAATTTCTATTTTTTTTTACTATCCGGTTATACGTGTTCGTTATACATTAGCTTATCAAGTGATTTAATAGCCGGTGACGTATTTTGCGGAGTTCACACAAAAGAAAACGATAGTTGAATGTGGCGTCAAGAAATAAATATAGTCCTTTGTTTTATCACCTGGGAAATCTCCAGCCGTTCGGCTCTGAACGACTATCCCAGGCAATGCCACAATAGAGCTTCTGTTTACAGAGCTGACAATAGCAATAAAATATCTATTTACCGACCTTCATATTAATATAATGCTTTTTGTTCGCAGTTGTTGGCGCAAAGATCTCAAAAGGAAGATGGAGTCAATGGCGTTACAGAAAAATCATTCACAGTAAGTATGTTGAACATAATACTACGTCAAATACAAATTATAACGGCCTCTTTAGACAATGGACGAACAATCCACAATAAATACTATTTATTAGTTCTACATTATTTGATATTCTTTGCTGGCCGTGACATCAAGCGGCTTTGCTTTGACCAACCGAATGGCTTAAGTTTTTATGTCAAGAGGCCACAACAGATAGGTCTATCAGGCAGATGGCCTGGGGACCTAAGTCCGAATAAAGAGAGTTTGAAGTTGTATTTATATATCCGCGTTAAGAAACTTATGTAACGCAGCAGCCTACGTGTTGCAGAAGTACCTGTTCCCGATGTACCCGGAGCTGGCGCACCAGTTCTACGCGTACGTGCACCGCGTCGGTAAATGCAAGAACCAGCACATCCCGCTGTCCGTGTTCCGCACGCAGTGCGAGCGCGTGCTGGGCATGCTGGACGACGCGGCCATCATCGAGACCTACGTCAGGTGCCGTATGGAATTTGTATTGAAACAGTGTTTGAACAAGATATATTATCATTTGTCGGAAAATGGTCAGGCACCAGATACCACTCCGAACTGATCGTGCGAATACAGATTCAGAACCATGAAGATATGCTTAATGATACGCTAGGGTGTAAATAGCGCGTAGGTACCTACATGTTGTGTAGTATCACCTTTCCTCTTCCTACCCTGGCGACCCCTCACTGCGCGCCACTGTTGATACGACCTGTCCCTCTGTGTTCAGGATGTTCTCTGTGGAAGAGGAAGAAGGCAGCGTGTCGGCGGCGGCGCTGCGCGCGCTGCTCTACACGAGCTACAAGCTCAGCATGGACCACTACCCTGATGGCCCGCAGACCTGTCTAGCGGTAAACTAGCATTGCCATATAAAATCACACATAACTCACCGAAGAGACTTTTGGATAACTGCAGAACTGCACCATATTGGTTATTTTTTTGTTAATGACAGAACAAGGTTGAAAAGGGATAGTTAAATAAAACGAATGAGATGAAGCCGCGGCAACAGCTAGTTATCTATTATAGAAATAAAATTTAAATGTCTAAATAAATGTGTTTCTATGTATGAGCAAAACTTGAGCAGCTGAACCAATTCGGTTAGTTAAAAAAAACGTTTAAGTCCGAAAAAGATAAAAGTGTGAAAAAATGTTTAACTAGACGTAAAACAGCATTCGACAGAACAAGGTAATATTCGACTGCAGAGAATTCAGTGAAGCTCTAGCCTTGGTTTAGCGCTAAAATGCCTCCTTTTTATTTAGGTGAAGTAGTCTGCAATGAGTCAAAAATTGATTATCTAATTTAATGGAATTCCTGTATTAAACCCGACTTTTTTTCACTGAGCTCTGTTGAGATTTTAGAGGTCTTCGTTTTCAGATAAACAAAGTGCTAAACTCCGTTGTGAACGGCTGCTTCAACAAGAAGGACTCGCACTCGGTCGGCTTCGTGGTGCGCTGGCTGGAGCAACACTGCCACCGACTCATATTCCCCGTCCACAGGTCAGTTCACATCACACAGCGGCGCGCATGGCGGGTCACGAATTCTGCTGCTTACCATGGCGACTACACTGCGCGCCATATATTCATAATTCTAAATACCACGGAGCGCTTTTTCATAGTCAACTTAGACTAGGTACAGATTTCTCACGTTTTTAAATGACGCGGATATAAGTATGTTCAATTGCTCAACATTTTCATGGGTACTGTATTTCATCGTCTCAAGTGTCACTTGAAGTACGTCGCACGTTGCGCTCGTTTTGTACCAATATGCCCCATGAATCAGGTTGCCCCACGTTGTGGATCAGTTTGCCCCATGAAAGTTCATTAATACGAAAGATGATGCAACTTAATTTTACTTAGTTTTTGGATGAGTAGTAATGATATAATAAAATTTCGTTGGGGTTACAAGATTTCACGCGCTCAAAGATCACATTTTATATTTAATCTACCAGTGGTAGGATGGAATAACTCTGAAAGCCCTTTAAGAATCTAGCCCCCTTATTCATAAACGCTCTATAGGCTTCTGCTAACTTAGCAATAGTTTGTCCTTATCTATGAAGGGTAAATGTCAAAGTGACAGATAAGGACAAACGATTGCTAAGTTAGCAGAAGCCTACAAAGCGTTTATGTATAAGGGAGTAAAAGTAGCGTACTAACCAGTGACGATCTTCAATAATGTGGTCCGAGCCCGTGTCGGCGAGCGGATAGGTAAAGAGGCTGTTGCGTTGCGCTACAGGTACTGCGTGCACATGCTGGCGACACGGCACCGCGACATCTCAGCGCACGTGGAGTCCGACGGCTCCGGCGCGGGCCTGGAGCTGGCCACGCCCGTGTTGGAGCGCGCGCACGCCGGCGGCGGCGCCCTGCTGCCCGCGTCCGGCGCCTGGCTGCTGGCCGGCACCGCGCCGCCGCTCTACAGCCGCCCGCTGCAGCCGCCCGCGCCGCCCCCGCACGGTAACACAGTGTATAGCACGGCTCGGGGCGGGGCTGGAGCTGGCCGGCGGCGGCGCCCTGCTGCCCGCGTCCGGCGCCTGGCTGCTGGCCCCGTGTATAGTCGCGCCCCCCACTGCTGGCTCCTGCTGGCTCCTGCTGGTCGCTATATTGGGCTGTGTTGCAGGCGGCGGCACGCTGGCGTCGACGGCGTGGCTGGCGCGGCTGGTGTGCGCGCTGCCGTCGCACTGGGTGCCGCTGTACGCGTCGCGTGACCACGGGCTCGGCGCCAATCGCTTCCTGCATCACACGCTCAACTATAGGTAACTAGCATCATATTCACTCAAAGTTAATACAGTTCCGTACCTAACAATCTTGAATTCTAAACTCAAGAATTAAAATTAAATTAGAAGAAAATAATGCTTTTTATCGCGGATTATGGCCTTTTAATATTGCTCGTATCTTAAAATGAAACCGACGTGGACGATACGAACACTATAAAATATAAATGTGACTTAATTAACTTCTGTTTGATGAAATGTATAAATAATAATGCAAAGCTAACCTTTCAGAAAACAAAGGTACGCGAAAGAACAAAGTAACAATTCACGTTGTCGTGTTTCAGAGGACCTACATTGGTAGTGGTGGCTGCGGGCGGAGACGACGAGCTGGTGGTGGTGCTGGCGAGCCCGCAGGAGTGGCGCGAGACGCACGCCTACTGGGGCGGGCCCGACAGCGCGCTGTTCCAGCTGTTCCCCACGTAAGCACAGCTCCAGCATCCCAACTGACTGCTAAACCACTTCCTGGTGGTGAACTTTAACTTCAATTTCTGCCCTGAAATCGGTTCACCCCACAAATTTATCACTTTGTTATTATTATAAATATTTAAAATAATACACTAGCAGCTCTTTGACCGTATATCTATCACTGCACTTTGCCCCTCAAATGTATCTCTACTCCCCGCAATTATATCGACCTGCCCCACACCTTCATTGCCTCACAGTATGGCGTGCAGTGTAGGTAGAGTCGACAGGGTCGGCAGCGTGCAGGAATTGTTTTACCTTACCGCTGCCTTTTTTATGGTGTGAGACATGCTCCTTATGCATCCGTCCGGTAAAACCACCGCTGCCTACCTTGGGGACACCCAACGCGCCACTGCTCATGGTTACATAGCGACCTGTGCGCAAGGAGCCCAGTTTGCCCAACTTGAGCTCGTCTCCCGCCAGGTTCGCGGTGGTGGAACAGGCGCCCAAGATGCTGTATCTGAACACCTCCATCCGCGGCTACCCCAAGGGGCTGCGGGCGGGCAGCGACCCGCGAAAACCGCTGCTCTGCATCGACGAGGACTTCGACAAGATGACCTTTAACGGCGTGCCGCATACCTTGAAAGCTATCGAGGTCAGTCGCTGGAACCATTTAATACTATCAAAACCAGATCCTATCCACTTTTTTTTTATTTAGTTGTTAATGTGGTAGTCTTGGCAACAAGTTGAATGTTTGCATCAGCAACAAAAGTTAAGGGTCTATTCTAAGCAAAAGGAAGCTGTTACTTATGCTTAAGATATCAGGATTTTTACTAATTTAATTACCAATAGTTTAAATAGAATAAAAACGACATGTTCAGATTTTCCCCACTTATTCAGTTTTGCCCCACAAGTTAGTAATGCCCCTAAATATTCAGTTTTGCCCCACAAAGTCAGTATCGCCCTCACATATTCAGTTTTCCCTATACTTGTTCAGTTTTGCCCCAGGTGTTCACTTTTGCCCCTTGTTCAGGTTTGGGGCTGCGGCGACCAGGCGTCCCGGGAAAACCAGATGGAGGTCAAAAAGTGGCAAGTCAAGGAAGCCGAGCGGCAGCGACACGTAACACCGCATTTTTTTTTCAATATTTTTATATATTTTTCTCACACTGTTTGAAAAAAAGCACACTTTCAACATGCGAAAGTGGAAGAACTACGAATAAGTCTGAAACATGTCGAGCATTACTCGACTTTAATACCTATGTGAATTATCCGTTCGTGTCATGCGAAAAGCACAGTTTAAATCTCGTGTGATAGAAGGCCTCGGATATGCTCGGCCTTCTAATGCATACTCGTCCGGCTAGGCTACGTGTCAGCCTCTGCAATAATGTGCTATTACGCGCTTTGCAGGTGAAGCTGTCAGCAGCAGACTGGATCGAGCATCCCGACCGCTACCTCCTGGAGCTGGCGGGTCGTCCGCAGTACAACAACTCTGCCAAATAGCGAGGCACTCTAGGCACCCTAAGCCGGTTACAGTACGTGAGCTCCTAGGCCAGGTTTGTCTTGGGAGGCGTCCATTCATCACGTGAAGCATTTTTAAGGATTTTTTTACCCCCCTCTCCCCTTGCTGAGATGTCGTAAGATTTTTCTCGACCCCCTCCCCCCTACCCCAATCTCGTGAGATTTTTCAAAACTTGTACTTTGTGTATAAAAGTATTGAATTTATAGACAAATATAATTGTGTCAGATTTTGTCATATTTTATTCAAGATACGGTTTTTTATTTTCATTCAACTTTAATTTAACTTAATTTTCACGCAGTTTTACACCATTTTCTGCTAAAAAATAATTACGTGATATTTGCCAAGACCCCCCCTCTCCCCCAAGTGAGATTTAGTAAGATTCGGCTCGACCCCTCCCCCCCCCCCCCCCTAAATACCTCGCGTAATTCATGGACGCCCCCTTGCTGTCCCCCTCACGCGGCCGATTCAAGTGTCAAACCCATAAGAGTGAGCAAGACAATCCCGAATGGTGTTCTAAGAGCTCACGGACTGTGTGATTTTTTCGCATCCATCGCAGTTCCCGCGGGATAGCGATAGGACTGCGCAGATGAAGTCGCGGGCAACAGCTAGTTAGTTAAAGAAATTTAATAATAATACAGCTGCTAGGCGCGCAGTTGGTTCGGCGCCAATCGCACGGGTACCGGTACATTGCGGGCTATGCAGCAAACGAATCACAGAGTGTCCAATCGGACGCTGCAATGGAGAGCTAAATTAGTTTTTTTTCCACATACACGTTGCTGGTTTTAGTAGCAATGTTACAAGGCTATACACTGTTATTTTAACAATAGTTCCTCTCTCCTTTTTTTCTGTTCTCAGCATTGTGTTCACTCAAACGTGTCTTCGACTTAACCTTTTTATAATTTCAATTACTATAAATAAAATAAAATTGCTACTAAAATCATTCGAATATCTAAAAACATGATAAATACTATTCTCCATCGAAGCTACACATAAGATTTTATAGCGCCATCGCAGGTGCCTTCAAGTGCTCGTAAGTGCCCGCAAGTGCCCGCAAGTGCTGTGAAGTGTTAGCACAATATTTAATTATTATTCTATGTAAATTTCAGTACCTTGTTGTGTACTTATGTATTTAATGTGTCGTTGGTTAAAACTGACGAATGACAAAGACAGGAGCCACCCACAAAATATTGTAAAATAATACCACTTTCATCCGAACTCACACTCGTTAATTAATATTTAATCGTTCATTAGTGTATAGTGTGTGTCGCTAATGTAATATTAAATATGAATTATTCTGGTATATTTAACTGCTTCTTTGTTCAACAATGCAATATTGAGGAGGCCTACTCCGAAGTTAGGAATCTGAAGTTCGGTTCGTGTCGTTCCGTTCACTCTAATGTTGATTAATAGAAGAGTGAGAGGGACAGTATCATACATACTTCAAATTTCGGAGTAGCCATATTATTAACCAGCGAAGTATTTACATTTTACATTTGTTTTTTAGCAAATTTACAGCACCTTTTTGCTTTTATATTAATTTACTGATATTACTAATTGTTAGGGACGTCTGGTTTTAGTTTTTAAAAGACGTGGTAGCCTAGTGGTTTGGCCTGTGGCCTCTCAAGCAGAGGGTCGTGGGTTCGAGCCCGGGCTTGCACCTCTGAGTTTTTCGGAATTTATGTGCGATCTATTTATTACATACGAAATTTACCATGAGCTAAGGTGAAGGGAAACATCATGAGGAAACCTGCACACATCCGCGAACCAATTGAATGGTGTGTGTGAAGTTCCCAATCCGCACTGGGCCCGCGTGGGAATTAATAGTCCAAGCCCTCTTATTTTGAGAGGAGGCCTGTTCCTGGGACGTATACGGGCTAGAGATGATTTTAGTTTTAAAAATAATTTGAAATGTTCTCATTAATACCAAATTATGTATTGGATCTGTAGGTATTGTTAACCAGACGTTTTTGAATTAGTTTCGCCTAGAAATGAATGATAGTCATATCAATAATTGTAAATAGATAGTTTGCTCAAGAAATGATTCCTTTTGGGCTTAAGTTAGCGGTTTAGCGAATGTATGTGATGTGGGAGTTGTGGGACCGTCGGAGATGTTATGAATATAGTACCAATAGAACTGGTTTTTTGCATTTTATTCCTGTGCCGTGTTCATAACGTGTCTGTGAAAAAAGATGTGTGGCGCAGTGTTACGAAGTGCCAACAAGTGTCGAAAGTGTTGCGAAGTGCCGCAAGTGCTGAGAATTGTTCCTAGCGTGCGAGCCATATGTTGCGAGTCATTAAACTTATTGTAAAGCGATGGTTTTTAATTGTATTCTTATTAAAATTTATTTATTAAAGCAAGACAATCGCTAATCAACCGCTTAGCTTTTTAAAAATTATTTGATTTTCTTTAATGGTAACCCTTTAACCGCCAGCGTTTTAAACGTGTGGTCTTATTTTTAACCAACTTCAAGAAAAGGAGGGTTATTTTGTACGCAAGTGGCGGTTGAAAGGTTAATAATAGCGGACCAAATACTATCATACATTATTATTATTATTAATCCTTTGGGGTCCTCGTGACGCAGCTTCGTTGTAAAATAGGGCTTCGGTTACTCAGGTGCTGTTTGTTGCCTTTATATTTAAGTGTAAATGATTAATAAAGTATTTTTAATACAGTGGTGTTTGTTTTCTTTGTTAATAACTTGATAATGAATTTTCTAATTTCGGAATAAAAGGCCACTCCTAAAGTCGAAAACCAAAGTTAGTTGGATACCCATTCCTCAAATTTTAATATGAAACATTATTGGAATGAAGAAATGGTATTAATTAATTAGGTAGATTACTATTAGTTGTATGGGTTGAGACCCTTTCGTCTTTTCTCAATAGAATAAGACAAAAAAAACTAATGACGTTTCCTAAGATAAACATTGAAACAACCTCAAAAACTGTGGTCCAAAGTGTAAATAAGTGGCGATAGTTCGAAAAACACAAGAATACAATCCAATTAGCAACTGATACTTAAGTAAAGCTAGCAATTTTAAAAATGGTTTTCTATTTAACGTTGCTTTGTTTACTCTGACAGTGCTATTGAATCGCTATTGAAGCACTATTGTGGTGGTTTAGTAAAATAGCGTAAAGTGATCAGCGATGGCTGTGTACGCAGCGCACTTGACGCGTACACTCCAGGGCACGCCGTCGGTGTTCCAGGTGGCCGCTCAGGAGGCCCTCGGGGCCACGGTGAAGCCTGCAGTTAGGAAAGTTTTTGAGGTAAGTTTTTGTTTATCATTTGGCTGTTAGCTGATAATGGAACTGTTGGCTACTCGCTGGCTTGTACCTTCAGTTCAGTCTGCCTTGCTCTGTCTATGTGGCGAAATCCTAATTTAGCTTTGTCTTACAGTAATTAAGTATTTACATGTTTAAAAGTTGTTTCCATTACCCTCCATACACATTAATTTACAGTCTTCACCAGTAGCTATCAGCAAAAAGGCCTATATCAATATTTGTTTTAACCAATACTTTTTTTTTAGTAACCCATCTGCTGGGCAAAGGCTTGTTCATTAATAAAAGCAATTTTTATTTTTATCTTCCTACATACTGGCAGTATCTGGCAGCGGTGCACCCGGTTAGCTGTGGTTGGTGCGTGCGCTGGTATGATGAGCTGTTCCTGGTGCTGGACGGCTTGCTGCAGTACCACTACCTCAAGCACTACGGTGAGCCAGCTGAGTAAATCACATTTTGGCACTGAACACTCCCGGTTTATCGTCACTTACTAAAAAATTTTGTACAAATGAATCATTTGACAAATCTTGCTTAAATATTAACTTTTCGATTATTTATTATAAATCTACTCTAACCTAGCATAAGCCATGTAACAACGCAACAGGTTTATGAATAACACATAGAATTTGTCAGTTGCTTCTTTTCCCGCGCAGATGGTAAAAGCCCATCGAGGGAACAGGTGAAAGTCTTCCTTTTCATCTATACACCCTTAATCATGCTAAACATGGCCTTAAGGTTTTGTTACCTTAGGTTCTGTCTACTCCGTAAGGGATAAAGACGTCATTATATGTATGTATGAATTAGCAAATAATAAAGCAAAAGGTTTGTCAAATGATGCATTTGTAGACAGAAGCCGTTTACTCTAACAAAATTTTAAAATAGTGATGAATATTATATTAAGCATGTAAATTATTACGAGTTAATTTTATCCGTTTTATGGCACACAATGCCACAAGATGTCATTTTATACCTTAGTTATCTGCTCTCCTGGATACTTTTTTATGCAGACAAATTTAAATCACTTTTTTTTTCTTTTTTTAAATCCTCTTTCATTTAGAACAGAAATCTAACTTTATAAGGCAATAGAATTAAAAGGAAGCCTCGTTCCCCAGCGGCGTCGTTCTCGGAGAGCTTCTACGGGCTGGTGCGGGCGCCGCTGCGGGGCGGCGGCGAGTTCGGTGCGGGCCCGCGCCTGCAGCCCGCGCTGGAGCGGGCGTCGCTGGCAGCGCTGGTGCTGCTGCCGTACGCGCGCGACCGCGCCGAGCGCGCCGTGCAGCGCTGGCGCGACCAGGACGAGGATGGCACGCTCGGACAGGTCGGTTAAATGGATGACATTTTAAAATTAGGGCCGTTTTCGAGCGTTTTCCAAATAAACGTACATTTAAACATTTTGGGTTTTTCTTACTCAGTATCATTTGCCCTATCGATTCTCATGCAAGAAATAATGTGTCCCGAATTTTACTATGGACTTTTTTTCCTGTTCGTCACGTTCCACCCCTACCTATATTAAATGACCAACTGAAATGGAAATTTTGGGACACATTCTTTCTTGTATTATTATCCTTATGGATCGGTAGGGTAAACGATTCTATTCTGAATAAGAAAAATCCAAAATAGTGAAATCATAGAAAAAATGCATGTGGACTTTTTGTTGGAAAACGCTCTTTCACCACTCTATGTTTGATATTTAAAGTATCAGTTGTCAATGACGTCATTTCTGTCTGTTTCATAGTAATAAATAGAATCAATCTAGTATCGCGTACACGCCCACTGTCATGCTAAACAAGGCCTTTTGGTCTTGTTACCTTAGGCTCTGTCTACCCCGTAAGCCTTACGGCGTAAGGGATAAAGCCGTGATTTATGTATGTATGTATGTACCTAGTATCGCGTGAAGTTATTAGTTATGGGTAGCATAAAACAGATTGTCATTGAGGTTCTTCTTCGGGGAGGCTTATCTCCAGCAATAGACGTCTTCCCGATGATATGGTAATGGTTCAACTCCCTTCAAGCATCTCGTGAAGTATATACCCTCTGGTGTGCCGCGATTGCCGCCTAAGATACGGATCTGTATCAATAGTAGGTACATTACTGTCTAGGCCAGGAAGTAGGCAATTGCTGGCTGAGTATTGGTTTGAACGGACGAGCTTGCGAGTAACGAAGCCAGCAATGCTATTCTGGCCGAGGCAAGTATAGTGCTTTTCTCAAAAATCGAAAATAAAACAACAACAAAAATAAATGAAAACAAAATAGTGAAAATTGTTTTGCTTTGCCGCCTTTTTCTATCAATGGCATTTGAAAAGAGTATTTTTCTACCCAGAACACCTAAAGCTATTTCAGACACAGATAAACACGTTGTCATACTAGCTTTTTTTTTATTTGGTGTTTTAAGTCTTGTGCCTTTATTTTATAATGGTGATCTGCATTTTTTAAAAGTTAATAACTAGACAGTAATGGAATTCGTATGCAACATTACTGTCGAGTTTAGCGCAACAGTAATGTTTTTATTTTTATTTTGGTCTGACCGGCAACAATTAACTTCATGTTCTGATATGTATAGTTAACAATGACTTCAACAGACATTTTTGAGTAAAAACGATATATTCTTGTATTTTTATGTTTATCTGTAAGATGGGTATTATTTGAGACAAAAGAGACTAGGACGCTGTTTTGTTTTCACTTTTCGCATACGAGAGGTCAATCGGTGTTATGACCAGGGTTACTCGGGGCGGGTGCGGCGTGCGGCCATCTTGGTGTACTCGGGCGTGCACATGGCGTCGTGGGCGGCGTGCCTGCTGCAGCTGGCGCGCTACGTGCGCGGCGCGGGGAGCCCCACGCCCGCGCTGGCGGCGCTGGGGCTGGCGCTGCGGCCCGCGCCGCCGCACGCGCACGAGGACACCTGGGGGGACCTGTTCCGGAGCCTCGCCGCCGGGAACTGGCAGTGAGTCAATCGACACGACCCTCGAGATGTTATCGAACTTGCAATAAAACGACGTTTTGCTCGCATCGTTGACTTTATGTTGAATCGAATATAGGTAGTCAATAAAATTTCTAAACGATACTGAAAGTTAGAACACAGAAAAATACGAAAAGTAAAGCTATGGCCGGGAATCGAACCCGGATCCTCGTCGTTCCGTGACGCGTGCTATATTGCTACACCGCCCATAGCAGGTCAGTAAGCCTTCGAATTTTTCTATCTGTTACTAGCTGTCACGTGACTTTGTTACTATGTGATTTTTTGTCGCCAAGCGTCATCTGTTTGAATGATGTGTCTGTACGACACAATCACAAACTCCCGTGGAACATCTACTGCTCACCAGGGACGAGAGAAATCGCTGTTTTTCAAATGATAGGTAGTCTTATGTTAATATTCGTATTTATAATTATTTACAAGCACACGCTATCCGACAATATTTTTTCAGAATGTAGCTGATTAAAAAAGTACACAATTAAATACTAATTGGCACGAAGCCCTCGTTCCTCGCAGCTAACCAAGTTTGTTAACTGATATTATACCAGGAAAAATAATTATTCGTATAGCCACCTTGGTCATCAAACGGGACGGTCTATTTTACAAATCCGTGATAGATATGTTAGCCGCAGGTCCAATACGCTTTTGGTCCATTTGCATTTCTTTTCAGTTTATAACTTTTCTTATTCGAATTTTTTGGCTGACCATGCCTCCTGTTGCTTACCCTGCACGCCACTGAGCGCGTCTTGTTCCGGCTGCGCAGGAGCAGCGCGGTGTCGTTCCCGCTGCTGGGGCGGCTGCTGCTGCGCGGCGTGGAGCTCGGCGCCTTCCTGGTGCAGTTCCTGCGCTGGTGGGAGAGCCGCGCGCCCGCCGGCGCCGCCAAGCCCTGCCCGCAGCCGCCGCAGGTCAGAGCCCACACAGGCACTCTGCGGGGCTGGCCACCTGCCTGGTGCAGTTCCTGCGCTGGTGGGAGAGCCGCGCGCCCGCCGGCGCCGCCAAGCCCTGCCCGCAGCCGCCGCAGGTCAGAGCCCACACAGGCACTCTGCGGGGCTGGCCACCTGCCTGGTGCAGTTCCTGCGCTGGTGGGAGAGCCGCGCGCCCGCCGCCGGCGCCAAGCCCTGCCCGCAGCCGCCGCAGGTCAGAGCCCACACAGGCACTCTGCGGGGCTGGCCACCTGCCTGGTGCAGTTCCTGCGCTGGTGGGAGAGCCGCGCGCCCGCCGCCGGCGCCAAGCCCTGCCCGCAGCCGCCGCAGGTCAGAGCCCACACAGGCACTCTGCGGGGCTGGCCACCTGCCTGGTGCAGTTCCTGCGCTGGTGGGAGAGCCGCGCGCCCGCCGCCGGCGCCAAGCCCTGCCCGCAGCCGCCGCAGGTCAGAGCCCACACAGGCACTCTGCGGGGCTGGCCACCTGCCTGGTGCAGTTCCTGCGCTGGTGGGAGAGCCGCGCGCCCGCCGCCGGCGCCAAGCCCTGCCCGCAGCCGCCGCAGGTCAGAGCCCACACAGGCACTCTGCGGGGCTGGCCACCTGCCTGGTGCAGTTCCTGCGCTGGTGGGAGAGCCGCGCGCCCGCCGCCGGCGCCAAGCCCTGCCCGCAGCCGCCGCAGGTCAGAGCCCACACAGGCACTCTGCGGGGCTGGCCACCTGCCTGGTGCAGTTCCTGCGCTGGTGGGAGAGCCGCGCGCCCGCCGCCGGCGCCAAGCCCTGCCCGCAGCCGCCGCAGGTCAGAGCCCACACAGGCACTCTGCGGGGCTGGCCACCTGCCTGGTGCAGTTCCTGCGCTGGTGGGAGAGCCGCGCGCCCGCCGCCGGCGCCAAGCCCTGCCCGCAGCCGCCGCAGGTCAGAGCCCACACAGGCACTCTGCGGGGCTGGCCACCTGCCTGGTGCAGTTCCTGCGCTGGTGGGAGAGCCGCGCGCCCGCCGGCGCCGCCAAGCCCTGCCCGCAGCCGCCGCAGGTCAGAGCCCACACAGGCACTCTGCGGGGCTGGCCACCTGCCTGGTGCAGTTCCTGCGCTGGTGGGAGAGCCGCGCGCCCGCCGCCGGCGCCAAGCCCTGCCCGCAGCCGCCGCAGGTCAGAGCCCACACAGGCACTCTGCGGGGCTGGCCACCTGCCTGGTGCAGTTCCTGCGCTGGTGGGAGAGCCGCGCGCCCGCCGCCGGCGCCAAGCCCTGCCCGCAGCCGCCGCAGGTCAGAGCCCACACAGGCACTCTGCGGGGCTGGCCACCTGCCTGGTGCAGTTCCTGCGCTGGTGGGAGAGCCGCGCGCCCGCCGCCGGCGCCAAGCCCTGCCCGCAGCCGCCGCAGGTCAGAGCCCACACAGGCACTCTGCGGGGCTGGCCACCTGCCTGGTGCAGTTCCTGCGCTGGTGGGAGAGCCGCGCGCCCGCCGCCGGCGCCAAGCCCTGCCCGCAGCCGCCGCAGGTCAGAGCCCACACAGGCACTCTGCGGGGCTGGCCACCTGCCTGGTGCAGTTCCTGCGCTGGTGGGAGAGCCGCGCGCCCGCCGCCGGCGCCAAGCCCTGCCCGCAGCCGCCGCAGGTCAGAGCCCACACAGGCACTCTGCGGGGCTGGCCACCTGCCTGGTGCAGTTCCTGCGCTGGTGGGAGAGCCGCGCGCCCGCCGCCGGCGCCAAGCCCTGCCCGCAGCCGCCGCAGGTCAGAGCCCACACAGGCACTCTGCGGGGCTGGCCACCTGCCTGGTGCAGTTCCTGCGCTGGTGGGAGAGCCGCGCGCCCGCCGGCGCCGCCAAGCCCTGCCCGCAGCCGCCGCAGGTCAGACCCAGCACAGCTCACTGTGCGGAGCTGGCCACTAGATTGGAGAGCAATACCATTTAAGACGAAAAGTAATGTCGATACCAGTGGCGTAACTGGTGGCCGGAGTGACAAACTGCCACAGGCCCCGAGCTCTAGGGGGCCCCGAACTGGCTTGGTTTAGAGCACAGAAGGGACGCTGATGCACTTCTTTATCTTAAGGAAGGAGCCCCATCTGGCGAATTTGCCGCGGGCCCCAGACGTATAGTTACGCCACTGGTCGATATCGACTCGATACTTTGTTTGAATTCGCAAATGACCGCGGATTTATTGTTCGGCAGCGCTCCGCGGCGACCGCGCGGTACGACAACAAATGCCCCATCTGCCTGCAGCCCTGGAAGACGCCCGCGGCGCTGCCTGTCTCTGGGTAACTAAAAAACATATCTATATATATAAAACTCAAAGGTGACTGACTGACTGACTGACTGACTGACATAGTGATCTATCAACGCACAGCTCAAACCACTGGACGGATCGGGCTGAAATTTGGCATGCAGGTAGATCTTATGACGTAGGCATCCGCTAAGAAAGGATTTTTGGAAATTCCCACGGGATAAGGAAAAAACGGGAATTATATATTCGATTCCGAGTGACACTATCTCAGTAACTATAATAAGTAGACTCTTCAAATTTGATACAAAAGTAGGTGATTACAAAACTAAGAAACTCATTTCAGGATTTTTGGAAATTCCCACGGGATAAGGAAAAAAACAGGATTTATATATTCAGTTTAACGAAATCCTATGAACTATAATTACTAGACTCTTCAAATTTGGCATAGAAGTAGGTGATTATAATAGTAAAATAATGTTTTAATGCTTTTTGGAAATTCCCACGGGATAAAAACGGGATTTATGTATTCAGTTCTACGGGATCGATTTTTCGTTTTACTGGTCGTATAAAATTGAAATTTGGCCTTCAATTTCCCTTGGGGAGTGTAGGGGAGCGCTACAAAAAGATTTCCCGAAATTCCCACGGGAACGGGAAAAACGGGACTTTTCGTTTTCTGGTTGCAGAAAGCTGAAATTCGGCATGTAGGTTGTTTCGGGAATGTAGAGGAGCATTAAGAGAGTACTTTCCAAAATTCCCACGGGAACGGGAAAAAAACAGGATTTTACGTTTTACTGGTCGTAGAAAGCTGAAATTTGGCAAGTGGGTTCCTTGGGGAGTGTAGGGGAGCATTATGAGATAATTTCCCAAAATTCTTCTTCTTCGTTCCCGTAAGAATTTCGGGAAATGCTTTATTTGGCGAAATTCTTACGGAAACGGGAAAAACGAAAAGCGGGGGAAAGTTGAAATTTGTCACGTAGGTTTATTCTGGAGCGTAGGGGAACACTAAGAAAGGATTTTCCGAAACGCCCACAAGGACGGGAAAAAACCGGATTTTACGTTTCCAGACGAAACAGCGGAAGAAAGAGACTTAACATTTATAACGTGTGTTTCTTTAAAGGCTTTAAGTGTACTCCGAAAGCACTCCCCAAAATTTCCACGGGAACGGGAAAAAACTTATTTTTTCATTTTACATCTTAGCGCGTACGAAGTCGCGGGCAAAAGCTATTTAGGATGTATTTTAGGACAACCCTATAGGTTAGGTTAGGTTTGTTTTATAAAAATCCTGCAATATTTACAGTTTCAGAAAAATTAAGGCAGCGGGGCAATGCGGGGGCTGGCTTGCATGCTTGCTTGAGTCCTTGCTTTGCATGCTTGATTGCATACTTGCTTTCATGCATGCTTGCTTTCATGCATGCTTGCATGCTTGCTTGCATGGGTGCTTACTTGCATGCATACTTGCTTGCACACTTGCTTGCATGCTTGCTTGCCTGCTTGCATGCCTGCTTGCATGCATGCTTGCTTGCATGGGTGCTTACTTGCATGCATGCTTGCTTGCACGCTTGCTTGCATGCATGCTTGCATGCTTGCTTGCATGGGTCCTTACTTGCATGCATGCTTGCTTGCACACTTGCTTGCATGCTTGCTTGCCTGCTTGCATGCATGCTTGCTTGCATGGGTGCTTACTTGCATGCATGCTTGCTTGCACGCTTGCTTGCATGCTTGCTTGCCTGCTTGCATGCCTGCTTGCATGCCTGCTTGCATGCCTGCTTGCATGCCTGCTTGCATGCCTGCTTGCATGCCTGCTTGCATGCCTGCTTGCATGCCTGCTTGCATACTTACATGCTTGAAGGCTTGCATGCCTGCTTGCATACTTGCATGTATGCTTGAAAGCTTGCAGGTTTGGTTGCTCGGTTGCTTAATTGCTAGCTTCTTTGAAATGCTCATGGTTCACGCGTGCGAAGCCGCGGGCAAAAGCTAGTCTACGATAATTTGTGTACTGATTTGAAACAATACAATTCCAAACCATCAAAATCTCAGGGCCCTTTTAACAAGTCTCTGTTAAGTTCCAGTTATGACGTCCAACACCGTCTTCACCATAAGGGCATACGGGGCCCGTGCCCAGGGCCCCCATTCTCAGGGGGGCCCGAAGGACCAACAATTTCTATAATAAATTGTCATACTTAGTAAAAAAATGTTATTATAATTCGCTTTTTTTACTTTCCAAAAGGGCCCCAAATTCTTGTGTGCCCGAGGCCCCCAGCCTCGTTTAAGACGGTCCTGATGACGTCTGTCTGTTTCGTGGTAATAAAATAGAGACGGAATCAATTCAATAGAGTCTGAACTAGAGATGTCACGAATATTCGGCTACTATTCGGTATTCGGCATATTCGGCCCATTTTTTGGTATTCGGTATTCGGCCGAATAATACGTACTATTCGGCCGAATACCGAATACCGAATTATGAAAAAAAGACACGTCATATTACTCAAGATTATACATACATACATACATACCGTCACGCCTCTTTCCCACAGGGGTAGGCAGAGATTAAGATTATATGTGTGCATTATCAAATTACAATACTTTAGTAAGTAAAATTGATCAGTGTTAAGTTGTGATGGATAAAAACAAGCTTTTTAGCATTTGTTGGTAGCAAACGATTATGCTTTTCGTCGCATACACGCTACTCCCAGGAGAAGAAAGATAAACTTTAGCAAATTTCGAGAGAATTGGGTATTGTTTTTCGTTTGCTGACCACCACTTGTAAGGATCAGCCTATAGACAAGCACGTATTTTGTGCCGAATATTCGGCGCTTCGGCCGACAGCGGTGTCGAATATTCGGTATTCGGTAGTCGGCCAAATCACTATTCGTGGCAACTCTAGTTTGAACTATTTGAAACTAGAGTTGCCGTAAACTCATATAGTTTCTCTATCGATAGATTTAATCGAAAAATATCATCATAGCGGTCTCTTATTTAAAGTAATAGTGTATTTTTTTAGTTTGTACAGAAAATCACACACACAAACACACAGTCGCACACATATGTGCGATGCAAATTCCATAGTAATTTCAGACCTTGTAAAAATTTGTAACTCCTACGTGTCGTAGGCTGGTGTTCTGCTACGCGTGCATCTCGCGGCAGCTGCGCGCGCACGCCGCGTGCCCGGTGACGCGCCTGCCCGCCGCCGAGGACGCGCTTGTGCGTCTCTACCTCGACTGACACTGCCCTGACATTACTGGTTGAAAGGTATCGTGCCGTCTCGCTCGTACTGAGGCGTTTCGTAGGAGAGCGAAAGCGGTGTGAAACGACATACGAATTTTGATCTTGGTATTACCTCGCTCGCAATCGCCATCGCGTTCATTTTGACAGTTCTTGTATGAATGTGACAGCTAGCTGATTCCGATGCCAATTGTCAGCCCATACGTGAACTGTCGAAATGAACGCGATGGCGATTGCGAGCGAGTTAGATAATAAGCTTACTGGGTCTTATATGTACATATACATTGAAATTAATAATTCGAATTAGTGTCGTGACGTCCAGCTAATTTCATGGCGGATCCTCAAGTTTGGCAAACTTCGGCAAGCACACAGGACGCAGTCATATGTTAGAGTAAGACAGATATCTCGGATCCGGGATCATAGCAAGTGATTGATAGGCTAGTAGGTACCGCATTGAGGCTAATTTTCGAGAGCACTTGAACAATATTTATTTATTATTACATTGTAATGTCATGTACATTATATTAAAAGATGTTACAAATGATTGGTCGGTCCATGACGCCCTGCAAGGGCACACAATAACAATTTATCACTAAGGGTCGATTTTTCAATCGTCAGATAGGACCTATTCGACGAACAAATCTATGGGTATGTCGGTTAAGTGCTTATCTGAGGGTTGAAAAATCGGGCCTAAGTCTAATATCAATTTAAATGACAATATTTAATATTATAATACAATACTCCAGAATAGTGAGATTGTGCTGAATTTGAAATAAGAATTTCGAATGAAAAATGTATACCCCTTATTTATAAACGCTCTGTAGGCTTCTGCTAACTTAGCAATCGTTTGTCCTTATCTGTCACTTTGACATTTAACTTTCACAGGTAAGGACAAACGATTGCTAAGTTAGCAGAAGCCTACAGAGCGTTTATGAATAAGGGGGTTAGTCGTTAACTTTGTCACGCACGAGATTAAAGAGTATATTATTTGTATAAAGGTATACCGGAAGTGTTATGGGTCATCTATACATTATAATAAATCAGTAGAAAGTTCGTGTCTGTACATTAAAAAAAATCCAAAAATAGTCCAACGATCAGGGTAGAGTAATAAAACACAAAAAAGTAGATTTTATCATTTTTGTCTGTCTGTATTGGATGTGTTTACTTTTACTTACCTATGTCTGTGTTCGCTTATCTCCAAAACTGTTGGACCGATTTAAATGAAATTTTTCGTGGTGGTACCTTATATCCCTGGTCAATGTTTTAGTTACTTAAATTAAAGAGTTCCCGCGGGATAGTTAAAAAACTATAACTTATGCAGCTTAGTTCACAACGACTTAAGCATCTAATTAAGTAAAATTGGCGTGCTGACTCCTTATATTGCTTGAGTCTAAAAAGTTAGGTAAATGTTACTAATTTAATATTGTTTTTTTTTTATTATTGTTGAAGACTGATATGTACCTATGGGATAAGGTTTTTAATGTTATATACCTAGTTGTAATGGTAAAAGTTTATAAAATAAACATACAAGTTGCTAAACATGTTTTATTAATAACAAAAACAATGGAATACAAATCAATGTTGGCAAAATACAAAAACTAACGCGTTACGCGTTCGTCCAAATAATACCTTAGTTCCTAATACTTGAGACAAGTAATGTGTTGAAATAATATCCGTTTCTTCATCGCGCTATACACAATTCAGGGGGGCGATCTTTGAAAGCGCATGTGAAAATACCACTCGAAAGTGGTGAAAAATTGCGCTGAATTTGAAAGACGAGTAGCTTAGAAAATAATCACAGATCACATTAATCTTGTGACCTAGTCAAAACTTTGATTAGAGCTGTAGTTTTAGAGACATATGCTGATTTAAACCACTTTCGAGTGTGCTTTCAAAAATCGAGCTAAAGGCGAGGGTGACAAACATGCGACCTGAGGCTGTCTTTATCACCGCCCAAGATCTATACACAATTTTACGTCTTCCCTTGGCTTGCAAGTGGAAATTTCCGCTCGCATAGCGGGCGGTAAATCGCTATTTACGGCCCCGTAAACACTTGAAAATTATTCAGGGGTGTTCAGTTAGATTGACCCGACCACCTGCGTACAGCCCGACTGTTAACCCTCCACGCGTCCTGTTCAGGTGCTCATCCACTAGAGGCAGCCTTGGGTCGAGCGTCTGCCTCGCCCCGAGGCCGCGCAAGTGAAGACGCTGTCTCAACGTCTTAAAATGATCAAAAAAATATTTACCTTGCTACTCCGCTACTCACGTGCAAGATAACCAAGCCTGTGTGAAATATATATGTTTTTCATGCAATCCCCCTCCACTACTGCCAATAAAACACATATAAATCCCACAAGCTTAATTATCCCTTACACCACACAAACACTGACGCGTTTTGATCCCTCTACGGCAGCGGTTCTTAACCTCGGGTCGCGACCCAAATTTGGGTCGCGGGCGGTTTTGGGATGGGTCGCGGGTACGGTTCCACACTCTCCTGGAATCTCCCGGCTCATGACTACTCAAAAATGACTACAATGACTACAAAAAAATTTGGGTCGCGGACTTCAAAAATATTTATAATTTGGGTCGCCAGCCAAAAAGGTTAAGAACCGCTGCTCTACGGGATCATTATCAAAGTTTAATGAGCACAACTGTTACACATGCAAATCAACGTCGTACTGATTCGAAAACCTATAAATATACATAATGTATGTATCTACATTTATATATTTTCCCAAACTACCCTTTCATTTACGATTTTTATTGCACACAAACAAACACACAGGCTTGGTTATCTTGCACGTGAGTAGCGGAGTAGCAAGGTAATTTTTTTTTGTTCATTAGCAGTGGCGTAACTCCTTGGGACTCCTTCCTCTATATAAAGAAGTGCATCAGCGTCCCTTCTGTGCTCTAAACCAAGCCAGTTCGGGGCCCCCTAGAGCTAGGGGCCTCTGGCATTTTGCCACCCCTGCCCCACCCTATAGTTACGCCACTGTTCATTGAAATGGACCTCCGCAACGCCTGATTCAATAAAATATTTCAACGTCTGAAGCAGCGTCTCCACTCGCGCGGCCTCGGAGCGAGGCAGCCGCTCGTTCCGAGGCCGCCTCTAGTGGGTAAGCGCCTTACAAGTACTCGAGGTCGGTGACAACGTTCTGCAAGTACATGTGTGCGAGCTGGCGGCCGTTGGCGGCCACGAGCACCACGCGGGGGGCGGCGGCATAGTGCAGCACGGGCGCGGCGGGCGCGGGGGGCGCGGCGAGCAGCGGGGGGAGGGTGGCCACGTAGTCGCGCAGCGCCGCGCGCGTCGGGAAGCTCTGGTCCCCGTAGATCATGCCGGGGGACTCCAGCAGCTTCCACGGGAGCGGGGTCTCGAAGTAGCCGCTCTCGCCCTGCGTTTTTATAGTACACTAGCTTTTGCCCGCGACTTCGTCCGCGCAGAATTATACATACATACATACGTATACATACATACATACCGTCACGCCTCTTTCCCACAGGGGTAGGCAGAGACCACTTTGTTCCACTTGCTACGATCCTGACATACTTCTTTCGCTTCAACCACATTCATCAATCTCTTCATACATGCTCGTCGGTTTCGGGTACTTCTGACCTGACCTTTTTCCAAAATGTCTCCTATTTGGTCTCGAAACGTAACGTCCGTCTAGTCTAGGCCTTCCCCTCCCAACGTTACCATTCACACTCCCCATGTAGATCTGTTTAATTAGTCTACTTTCATCCATCCGCTCTACGTGACCAAACCAACTAAGCATACTTTTTTCTATCCTAATCACTATATCCTCTTTCACATCAGCACGTTCCCATATATTAGCAGAATTATAGTTTGCGCTAAAATATCTTCCTCTCATCGAAAGTACAAAAACCAGCCAAATGGAAGTCGTACTGTCTACCTACCTCAACGAAATGAACCAGTTCGACAAAACACTATGGCTAAACACGTTCAGGGGGCTAATTCAAAATTTGACTTTCGAAGTTCGTGTTACACCGTACACTCTTAAAGTAATGACTATAAGTGTGAGTGGAACGGCACGAAATGGTCTTCGAAAATCAAATTTCGTAGCACAAGGCACGTTCTGCACTCACCTCGAACGTGGAGACGGCGTAATGGTTGCCCTTCCTGGCGGTCACCATGGACACGAGCGCGCCGTCCTGGACACAGAATCGTTGGCATTGTTCATTTTTTTTAGTATGCTCCAATTCGAAAACCATTTCGAGGAAAACCATCAATTATCCGATTTATCTTGTCCGATTTCAAAAATACTTTATGATTGCAGATATTTTTGTAAAAGTACTTTGAACCTTTGTTTGACCGAACGACCGGGTTTTTAGACAGAATCCAGCATCGAATGTTTGCCACAAAAATGAAAAAAAAAGTTTGGCTACGGCAACTGTCACGTGTCACTGTCAAATCTACAAAACCATAGACAAAGCCGTTTTTTTTATAGCCAGCCGAACGAAGGCGATTGGGATTCTGTCTAAATTCACGAATTATCAAACAGTGAAAAAATATTTATTATTAATTAACAAAGCTACGTAAAAGCATAATATTCAAATTAGTTGCTTGAAATAGTCCATTTTATCAAATAAAGGTGTTAAAAACACAGCTTAAAAAAAATGAACAATGCCAATTGTAAAGTAAGGGGGCAGTATGGGCGTGGCTAGGGCTACCAACATATTTTCAGCGAAATACAGTATTTTTCAAAATAAGCTATAAAAATATAGTACACTTCTAAAAAATATTGTATTTTATGGAAAAAATTAAAAATAGACAAATATATATTTACTTCCATGCTGGTATGGGAGCAGAGGAAAAACATAGAATGTACAAGTTGCTTCTCGTCCCCTTGTTTGTTACCTCAAGCTCTATCTACCCCGTAAGGTAAGGGATATAGACGTGATTTGTGTATGTATGTATGTGTATGTTATTTATTTTTATAAAAACTGTATTTGTTTTTCAGATTTCGTTCGGTGTTGAAAATATAGTATTTTTGCGTACTTAGGTATATATTTCTTCAACAGTATATAGTACGCAGACCCAAAATACTATATATTATTATAGTACGGTTGACAGCCCTAGGCGTGGCGTCCATAGAACTCGTGTGTGCGTGCGTGTGCGTGCGTGTGCGTGTGTGTGTGCGTGTGTGTGCGTGTACCTGGTTGACGATGGGCGCGCCGGGCAGGTAGCGGTTGCTGGACTCGAAGCTGGGCGCGCACCGCCACTGCGCCAGCACGCCGTCGCTGGACGTCAGCAGCATGCGCTTCGCGCGGTTTATGAACACCTGCCAGAGAACGGATCAAACTATAATTGATACGTCGCGCAACGTTAGCTTCGCGGTCGAGTTTTCTTTAGAGCCTTCTCTCATAGGTACGCTATGGCGATGTCGCCGGCTACCAGCCAAACGATTCGTGTAGAAATGTATCAGCTATCACACACTTGGCGACGCTTTGGCGACATCTAATTAAGGATACGTCAGTAGCGACCTCGCCATGTCGTCCCGGTGAGACAGATTACGTGAGGTGAATTTGGCGATTTTAGGGGGAGTCGTAAAATCCTATGTGAGATTTCGTGAGATTTGGCTTAATCCACTACCCCCACGCCTCCCAAATCTCAGGTGAGCGCCTAAACGTGTCACATAATTATTGGATGCTCCCTTAGAGAACCACGCTCCGCCGTGTAAGACTTTGGCGCCGTCTAATTTGTATAGGATACATAGCTGGCGACCTCGCCATGGCGTCCCAGTGGGGCGGGGCTCTAGAGAACACGCCCCTTGTGTGCACCGACCTTCTCAGCGGTGTTCTCGTCGACGCGCACGTAGGCGAGCTCGCCGAGCGGCGCCAGCGTCACCTCCGAGAAGATATCGCAATAGTGGTGTGTCTTGCGCGCCCACTCCAGCACCTGAACAGATAACAATCATAAATATAAATACCTAGCATAAAAATGACATTTTTGATACAAGCTTTTTATGCTGACTGTACTTGCATTGTCATCTGGCATATATATGTGTAATTGTCTACAAATTTCAAGTCAATCGGACCAACCGTTGAAGAGTTCCTCCTGCGGAGACGGTTCTGGCTGGACCACCAGATTTCTACTAGCAGACTATTGTACTGTCATCTGACTTACATCTGAGAACATCAGTCTTTGTACAAAGCGCTTTTTAGGGTTCAGTACCCAAAGGGTAAAAACAGGGCCCTATTACTAAGACTCCACTGTCCGTCTGGCTGCCACCATGCTGTATCCCAAGAACCGTGATAGACAGTTGAATTTTTAGATGATGTATTTCTGTTGCAGCTATGACAACGAATACTAAACACAGAATGTCTGTCTATGTAAATAACCAATTTAAATTGACCTCACACTGCCTACACTTTGCTTAGCAGGCAGGGCTTTGCTAACACTGGATTTTATGATGAGTCCAATTTGCACAGGATCCTACTGCGTACCTTCCGCAAATAGACGCAACGGCTTTTTATCCAGGTACCAAGCTCAGTCCAAGTAGTCGACAATAAACGCCAGTCGCTATCCACTGCGCGGCAACTGAGCAGCGGCACATCTCACCTCCTCCTCATTGCAGCAGTGTATGGGCACCGCGGAGCCGAAGGTCGCGAACTTCCGCCCGTCGCGCTCGTGCAGCTCCGCGGGGATCGCCAGCGACTCCAGCAGCCCCTTGTACACCTCGTTCACCACCGTCCGCTTCGCCATGATGCTCTGACAACAAAGCATTACGTTAGCCGGGTGCTCATCTGTGACCAGTAGGCTTATTACCTAACTCGCTCGCAATCGCCAGCGTGTTCATTTTGACAGTTCATGTATGGGCTGACAATTGGCATCGGAATCTGCTAGCTGTCACTTTCATACAAGAACTGTCAAAATGAACACGATGGCGATTGCGAGCGAGTTATGTTGTACGGGACAGTGTGGTCTCGTACACTCCTTAGATGATAATTGATACTGATAGAAGTGATACACTGCAGATTTTACTGTACTGATGATTTATTTGATAACTAAGTAAATGATACACCGATGCACTCTGCGGGAGTTGAGCGTGCACTGCTTAATACTAATAAAATCGTGAAATAATACAACTTAACGTAAAATGCTGACATGTGGAATGTGCGGTTTGCATAGACCGTACATGCTCCCGCGGGCGAGATAGGAAATGGCGGTGATCTTAAAAACTATAATACAATCCCAATAAACACATTAAACTTATTAAATGAATTGCTTAAAACTAATTCACTCGAGTAAAGACCGGCTGCCGACAATTGGTGACGTCGCCGTGTTGCGTAGACGTGTACTTGACCGATGAACTTCCACAGTGGTAGAAGGACTAGCTTTATTCTCCTGGACGCGTTCTAATCGTAATTCTTCATGCTTTTCATCTCTTGGAGAATAATGGATTTTGATACTCTTTGATCGGTCGCTTGGGGGCACAGGAGGGAGCTGCGCGGAGCAGCGGAGACGTGAGCGACGCCATAGGTATATTGTGACGCCAAGTATTGCTGCGCCTAATAAAATGTATAAAACCACAAACTGATGAACGTCGTGCGTTGTCATGCGGTCTGCCAGGACTCCCCTGATTTCATTTGTTTTCATTTCTTCGACTTGTCTTCCAATATCCAAAAGGTTCTTTTGTAATTCATTGTTATTATCGGCAGGGTTGTCTTCATGTATTGCTATTGATAAATTGATGATATTATTGATGGATGGTATTTCGGCCTTGACAAAATCTGGTTGAGTGTTTAAACTGTTCACATTCTGCTTGTGTGCAAAAATCGTAAACGCTTCGCCCTTGATGACGCAGCCGTCGCCCAGAGTTATAATGCCGGCTCCGCTAACGTGCTCGGCGGTAATTTGACTCTCACATATGATTCTAATCGTCCGTTGACCGCAAATGAAAAATAAATAAGTGTTTTGTTTCTCCATCTGCTCCCATTGATCTGTGCATGTCAAGTTGCTAGTTTTACATTTATATGCTTCCTCATCCTTGATACATAGGCTGTCGTCAGCTTTCATGTGAAAGATCGGTTTTTGTAACGGGCATAAGTTTGTAGACGTATCTTGATGCATACAACTCTCCATCTCTTTTTCGGATAGCGGAATGAACGAGTCCTTTTGTATGTTAATTGCTACGTGCTCTGATATGGGTAGTATAATGATCATATTTTCCTTTACTTGTCTTGGCACGGCTATGAGTTTGTAGATTTCAAAGGTATCTCGACTCGTAAGCGGGATTCTTATTTCAAAAATAAGATATTGTGACGTCATTCTTGCTTTAACTTTAAGTAGATGATAAATATTTTGTAGTTCGGTTTGAATGTTGTTGATTGGAATGGCCAATTCCTTTGATAGTTGTCCTGAAATAATATTCAATTCTTCTCTTAGTTGCGTTGGTGTTAACAAGTGAATGTTAAATTTTCCATGATGAACATTGGTAATTTGCTCCAATAATGTTTCTTGAATGTTTTTGAGATCGACCAATAAGGAGTTGGCGATAATTGTTGCTAACATAAATTCGCTTTTGTGTTCAATATCTGCGACTTCTTTTGCTAGAATATTGGAGGCTCTTTCTAAACTGATGATATGCTGATTAAGAGCTTTATGTTGTTTGTTCATGACATCTTCCATTCTTTTAAGTAAATTATATTCTGCCTCTATTACTGATGTTTGATTTTTCCATAATAAGGCCAGATGTTTTTGATTATCCCTGATTAAATTGATATCCTTCTCGTATTGTTCGGCGAAATGTTCATCGAGCATTCCGAATAGTGAATTGGCTATATATCCGACTCCGTTGATAAGGCCTCTGCGTAGTCGACCCGAGCGTGTGACTTGCTGACCGAGCATTAGGCTGTTGTAGTACTCAAGTTCCGCGAAGTTGTGACGTAGCTGGGTGAGAATTAATTCGCATTGTGATTGTTTATTCCCCTTTATACACATGTTGTCTAGAGTTTCAAGATATTTTTGAAGAAATTGTTGACCTTGCCAGTAAGGGTCCATGGCGTAGTACACGATTAATTTCCATTCGTCGTGTATAAGATGCATATCTGATATTTTGTCAAAATAAATACCTTGATGTGTACTTATTTTCGTTAGACTGTGTTCACACTGAGCAGAAGTTATTAATGTGACAAATAGTAATAACGCCAATGTAATTAAATTACATGATGGTTTGCATGTTCTTTTCCTTTGTTCACCCCTTACTTGCTCCGGTTTCGATTTTGTTTTGATAGAGTTCGTTTCTTCCTCCACTGGCAATTTTGATACTTTTATGATCGGCCTTTTCATTATGCCGCTTTTTGTTTTGATTGATACTACTCTAACGTAGCCGTCGCGTCCGGGATGGACATCTATGATTCTCCCAAGAGGCCATTTGCCAGCTGGTAGGCTGACGTCATGGATGATGACTATGTCACCGATCTTTATGTTTTCTTGGGGTTGCCGCCATTTGCTTCTCTTTGATAGTTGACACAGATATTCTGATTTCCATCTTTTCCATGTATCTGATAATATTTTTTGCACTAGTTGCCACCTAGTTCGTTCATCCTTTTCGGTTTCATAAATTGTTAAATTCGGACCACTTGATAAAAAGTGAGACGGTGTTAAGAAGTCCAAGTCGGTAGGATCTTCAGTGATAGCGCACAATGGCCTTGCGTTGAGACATGCCTCCAGTTGCGTTAGAAGGGTGGAAAACTCTTCGTATGTAAGTTTTTGGTCTCCGATGACTCTACGAAGGTGATGTTTTAGGCTCTTGACTGCGGCTTCTGCTAGACCATTAGCGTTTGGCCAGGCTGGGGCATTAAAGTGCCATTCTATCTCCATCTCTGTTATTACTGTGAAAAACTCGACGTCTAAAGTGCTCTTCAAATCTATGAATTCTTCAGTTAGTCGCCTGTTGGCTCCGACAAAATTAGTTCCGTTGTCACTGTACATGTGACGCGGGGTGCCTCGACGAGCTGCTAATCGGCGAAGAGCTGCTAGAAATGATGAGCTACTGAGATCTGATACTAGTTCCAAGTGTATGGCCTTCGTGACCATACACACAAAAACAGCGACATAACCCTTTGTTGTTTTTACACCTCGCCCTTTATTTGTTTTAATATCTATGAAGCCTGTATAGTCGACGCTGGTGTGATAAAAGGGACGCGTTGGATTACAACGCGCTGCCGGCAAGTCTCCCATGATTTGCTCTTGTTTGATTGGTTGATTCCGTCTGCATTTAATACAGCGATTGATATGTTTTTTAACGGCTCTGTTTCCGCCTAAAATCCAGTAGTGATATTTGAGTTGTTGCAGCGTCAAGCGTGCCCCTCCATGATGAGTCATTTTGTGGGCATTTTCAATCAGTAGATCGGTCATGTGACCCTTGTGAGGAATGATAAGAGGGTGTTTCATGTTTACATCGATATTGGCGTTTCGTATTCTGCCATTGACCCTTAGAAGACCATCTTGATCCAAAAATGGGTTAAGTGCCAGAATACTGCTCTTCGAATTAACTCTACAGTCTCTACTAATGCTTTCTATCTCGTTTTGAAAGGATTCATTTTGCACATATTTTATTGCCATGTTTCTAGCTCGTCGCATTTCCGGTACGGTAATATAAGGCACGGTTTGTTTGTCACGTGATATCGCGCGCAGTACCCATGCGAGCACTCGCGTCATACGGTTGATATTGCTGTGCTTATTAATCAGATCGCCGATTACGTCACAACTGTGATGAGTAGTGGTGACGTTTGTTTGTTGTGATCGTTTGATATCTTGTTCTGTGGTATAAATGGTATCTTGCGGCTTTGCTTCATAGTTTGGCAGCCAGTTGGGTCCGTACCACCACAATTTATTTTCTTTTAACTGTGCTGCGGTGATTCCTCGACTCGCACAGTCTGCGGGATTTTCGGCGGATTTCACGTAACGCCAACACTCTGGTGGGATAACTTCTTTGATTTTCAGCACTCTATTTGATACAAATACTTTCCAGCGATTGACATCGCCTTGTAGCCAACCCAGAACAGCTGTGGAGTCTGTCCAGCAAAAGAGTTTGATATTGTGGCTTGATAAGCATTGTAAGACTTGCTTCATCAGCTTTGATAATAACAGGGCTCCGAGTAATTCGAGCCGAGGTAATGATACTTGTTTCTTTTCAGGCACTAATTTTGATTTGGCAGCGACGATGGTGATTTTTGATGACGATTGATGATCTTCAGTTTGATTTTCTTTCCTGATTTTGGTATAAATAACACAGGCGTACGCATTTTCTGAAGCGTCGCAAAAAGCATGAAGTTCTATAGTGTCGTTTTCTTTGTTTTGTAGCCATCTTGGCACATTTATATTGTTGATATCATTTAAATTTTGCTTCATTTTTCTCCATTCGTTTTCGATGTATTCAGGAATTTCATCATCCCAACCCAAGTTCTGCTTCCAAACAGATTGAAATAACAGTTTTAGTTTCGTTGTCGTCGGACACAGCCAACCAAGTGGGTCGAATACTTTTGATATCTCTGATAAGAGTGAGCGTTTCGTGGTTCGGTTTGAAGTCTGTGAATGCATCTTCAGTTGGAAGGTAAATACATCTTCTTTTGGATTCCATCGTAAGCCTAACGTTTTCTTTGATTCTTGATTTTTGAAGTCGAATGATTGCTGATTGTTTTCGGTGCTCACACCTACTAGTAATTCAGTGTTATTAGAAGACCATTTTCGTAGGTTAAAACCTCCTTTTTTAAGTAGGCTGATAAGATCAGTTTGAATTTTTCTTGCTGCTTCTATGCTATGACTGCCGCTCAGCAGGTCGTCCATATAAAAGTCTTGTTCCAGTACTCTTGCAGCTTCAGGATATTGATGGGCTTCATCGATGGCCAGTTGCTTCAGCGTCATCATGGCTAAGAATGGCGCCGCCTTGGTTCCGTAGGTAACAGTGGTCAAGGCGTATTCTCGTAAGGGCTGTTCTGGATGGTTTCGCCATATGATTATTTGATAAAGTTGATCTTGATCATGGCCTAGTATTTGCCGAAACATTTTTTCTATGTCGCCTGTGAAAGCGATTCTATACTGCCTCCATTTTAAAATAAGTGATAGTAAATCGGATTGTAAATTTGGGCCCCTGTACATCATGTCATTTAAACTATAGCCCGATGACGTAGGTGATGACGCGTTGAATACAACGCGTAATGATGTAGTAGTTGATTCAGCGCGCCGCACAGAATGGTGCGGTAAGAAATTACTGGGTGTTGTATTTCTATCGCATTCGCGCATATGTCCGAGCTCCTCGTACTCGTTGATAAATGATTTATAGTCATGTGATAGTTGTTGGTTCTTGCTAAACTTCTTCTCAAGTTGCAAAAATTGTGCGACCGCTTTGTGCCTTGATTCTCCCAATTTTTCCTCAATATCTGGTTTCAATGGTAGTCGGACTACATAGCGTCCATCCTCCCGGCGCGTAGTTTGCGTCTTAAATTGATTGATGCAATATTGATCCTCTGACGATAAGTCATCCGAGTTTTCCGGAATGTCCTCTATTTCCCAAAATCTGCTGATATCTTCTAGGTTGTGTACAACGACGTTGCAATGATAAGACTTCGTGATATTGCCGCACAGAATCCATCCCAGGCGCGATTGTTGTGCTATGGGTAAAGATTCGTTCTCTCTGATAATAGAGTTTAATATGATATTTGAATAGATGTCTGCACCCAATAAAATATCAATGGGTCTACTGATATAAAATGTAGGGTCTGCTAGCTGTATGCCGTCAAGATGAGACCATGATGGTTTGGTGAATGATCGATTAGGTTGGTTGTTGATAAGACGATTCATGATAAAGACTTTCGTGCTGAATGAGTATTCATTATAAATTGATGTAGCCGTGATAATCATAGCTCCTTTACAGTTGTTTTCTTTGGTTCCGATTCCAAAAACTGAACATTTATAGTTCTGTCGCTGTAGTCCAAGGCGTTGAGCAGCATTTTCGGTAATGAGTGATATTTGGGAACCTTGATCAATTAACGCTCTTAAAAGAATATAAGATCCATCTGCAGATTTAACCTTGATTTGTGCTGTTGATAGTAAAGTTTCGGTATCTTCGTCTTGAGATACGTGTCCGGTATTTTTTCCGGCACCTTGTTCATTGGCGGTTCTTTTGTTCTTGCCGACAAAAGCTTCGTGGAGAATCGTGTTGTGTTCGCCATTACATTGTTTACACCGCTTCTCCGATTTACATGGGTTGCCGTAATGTTTATATAAGCAGTTTGGACATATTTTGTTCGAAGTAATTGTTGCAAGTTTGGTTTCCGGTGTCATGCCTAGGAATTTATGGCATCGGAATAAATCATGTTCTAGGTAGCAGTACGAACATTTAATGATATTTGTTGCGGCGGTTTGATAATATTTATTGGGAGATGCTTGATAATTTCTTCTAGCTGCTGCTTGATAATTTTTATTTTCTCTATATTGCTGTTCGTATTGAGGTTTTTGATATGATGAAGCTCTCGGAAAATTCAATTTTTTCTCATAATTTTGCGGCGGAAGAGGTTTAACCAACTCTTGTTTGCGTCGAGATGATTCTAAAGCGGTAAATTTCATTTCCAAAAATTTTAAGAAGTCTGATAGCGTGGGTAACTCTCTTGGGTCCACCAAATGTTCAATATAATCATTGTGAGAATCTGCATCGAGTTTTTGTGTCAATAAATGGACGATTAACGGATCCCAGGTTGAGGTATTCACACCTAAATTCTCAACCGCGTGTAAACATTCCTTGGTGGTGTCGTGAAGTTTTTTGATAAGCAGAGCTGACTGCTGTTGCATGGTTGGTAAGCCGAGTAAGATGTTGATATGAGAGCTGAAGATAAGTTTGGTGTTATTGAAGCGGTGGTTTAAAATATCCCAACATACTTGATAGTTCTCCGAACTGATATTTAAATGCTGAATGAGCTTTTCTGCTTCACCTTTCATTGATTGCCTCTTTCCGCTGTTTGAGGATTAGATGGCTGCCTTGCTGCTGCGGATCCTGCTCCGTCACTTGCTGACGAAGAAGCTTGTCCTTGAGTATGCCAGTCCATGTTCAAATTGAATATTGGAGTTGCAGGTCTTATGACAGGTTTTTCTTCTTGATTTGCGGGCATGGACTGTTGTAACGCTTTGCGTGTCTCGTTATAGATGCTTGATACACGTTGATAATGATTCTCGGCGAAGTAGACAAACTCGCGATTTTCGAACTCACACAATTTGATATGATTATTCTGGAACTCCTGCCAATATTGCTCCAGAGTGTCTAATCGTCTTTTGATATATTGCGGATTTTTACGTTCTGCCGCATCTTTTTTAAAATTGATAAGTATTTTTTCTATTGCTTCAGCAAGCTGGCCTTGAGTCTTAAAAATATCTTCCATTTTTTAACTCTCTTGATGAAATGATAATTAGAAACGATGATAATAACTTTAAACCTTGATATTAATGCTGCTGTTGATATTGATATTGGTTTTGATATCTTGTGCTCCAGAACCTCTTGTGTGACACATGCGCCTTCTCAATTTCAACGGTGGGACCCGCTTGTGGGAAGCCGTCAAAACCGATTCGCTACCACATTTAGAATCACTAAAACACAAGCTTGTAGATGATTGATAATTAAGTCCAGGATTGGTAAAGTCACAGGAACTACGTTTTATGCACCGAAGTCACGTTGCAACGACACGTGGCCCTGTTTGAACTGTACCGCGCACTAAGTCAAAATTGTTCGAAGGACCATAAAGATGTACGGGACAGTGTGGTCTCGTACACTCCTTAGATGATAATTGATACTGATAGAAGTGATACACTGCAGATTTTACTGTACTGATGATTTATTTGATAACTAAGTAAATGATACACCGATGCACTCTGCGGGAGTTGAGCGTGCACTGCTTAATACTAATAAAATCGTGAAATAATACAACTTAACGTAAAATGCTGACATGTGGAATGTGCGGTTTGCATAGACCGTACATATGTAATAAGCCTACATGCCTCTATTTCGCCAACCCGATAATTGTCGGTGACATGTGACAATTCGGTTTACATTACAAACTCGACAAGAATCTATATTGTATACAGTGCGCGTTGCATTTAGAATTGTCACTCGTCACAGTCAATTGTCGAGTTGGTGAAATAGAGGCCTGTAACCGCAGGGTTGATATGAATTAGTTCCCAAACCTGTATTTCACAGGTGTCGCGAAGAGGGAACCCCATCCCGGGGTCATCGTGGGGCGTCGCGTAACGCCTCACATACGACTGAATAGGGAATCCGTGTGGTTTTTAGTGGGTATGCCTGCCGTCGCGGGAGCCCCACATACCCCCGGTAAACCCGTACCGGGCGGATGCATTAAGGCGCATTTTCCACACCATAAAAAAGGGTTGATATGATTTAAACCGTGATTTTAATTTAAATAAATCAATAATTTTTCAAAAATCGGCAAAAAATTGTGTAGGGACTTCCCCTGGCATTAAGGCGCGAACACGTGTGCCACGCCATGCGAGCGATTACCGACACAGTTCCGGGACTCCCCGAAACTAAAAAACGCGACGCATTTCGCTTATCGCTCGGTCATTCGTAATTGACAAGTGAAAGAGTGAATAATAAGAAGATAAAAAAAGATGCTGTGTGGGTTTATTTCGATCAAAATACCTACGTTGTTTTCGTTTAAATAAATAGCTGAACCGTCTATTAAATTAATAAAGGAGACAAGAAAGTAAATAAATCTAAAAAATGTGATTTAAGTCAAATCCGATTATTATGATTTCTTTAAAAAAAAAACATGATTTTTATTAAGTCTGTATAACCGTGCTGTTGCTAGTTACATTTTACATTAGCCAAAAACCCTATTATAGTGTGCAGTTGGCTCGTGAGTGTGCCGCGAGCGGAAACCGCACCACACTAGGGTGTTTGGCTTACTGTACCGTGCAACAGTAACGGTTCCTGCTCGCAAATGAGTACCCAGCTTAAGAGCTCTGCCACACCGGGACGCTATGGCGAAAACAATCCTCAAGCAGCCCAATAAATACTTAGGCAGAGGTAAAACGCATTGGAGCATACAACGTGTAGTGTAGATAACTTTTATGTCATATGACAAAACGGCAGGGCGTCACCCGTTTGGTTTCGTAACAGATAAATTAGGCACATAAATGTAAATATCCTTACTAATTACGCCGGCGACGTCGGGCTCCCAAGATCAGCTGATAGCGATTATAATGATAAATTATACGACTGTTTGTTTCTTATCACACAGACACGGTTGGGCTGTAAATATATTTTATTATATTTAGATGCAACTTGACAACAACATGCAGAGAGAAATAGGAAACAGGAAAACCAAACTTCAAAGAGTAACACTGATTGAATACTTTTATACTACACTAGCGACCTGCCCCGGCTTCGCACGGCATATTATGCATGTATTATACAGATAAACCTTCCTCTTGAATCGCTCTATCTATACTATTAAAAAAAACCGCATCAAAATCCGTTGCGTAGTTTTAAAGATTTTAAGCATACATAGGGATATAGGGACAGAAAAAGCGACTTTGTTTTATACTATGTAGTGATAGTGATTGATTAGCAAATCTCGCTGTGTGGTCTGTGGTTGTATTTGGTGCATAAATATGCACGAAGTAAATACTTCAAATACAGACCACAGGACGACATGGCGACGTCGCTGCTACGTATCCTATAAAAGAGATCGCCAAAGCGTCGCTAAATGAATTTCAAATTCAGCACAATATTTCACCATTTTCACACATGTGCTTTCAAAAATCGGGTAGTTACCTGATAAGTCCGGATTAATTTTAAAATAGTATACAGGTTGTTTATAAATTATTTCGGAATATTCCAGCTTGTTGTGTTAGTTTCACCAAATAGCCGTGTTAATGTTCTTCAGGATTTTTGAATCACAGTTGACAAAATGTTTCCGTATCGATCTATGTTCGAAGCAATACCGTCTTCACCATAAGGGCACACGGGGCCCGTGCCCAGCGCCCCCATTCTCAGGGGGCCCCGAAGGACCGACAATTTCTATATTAAATGGTAATACTTAGTAAAAAAAAATTATTATAATTTGTTTTTTTTACTTTTCAAAAGGGTCCCAAATTATTGTGTGCCCAAGGGCCGTAGCCTAGTTTAAGACGGCCCTGGTTCGAAGTGAATTTTGAATCGAAAATTTTAATGAAACTTCTTTGAAGAGGTATTCAGTCGAACTATTGCCCGCTGTATTTTAACATTCGGGAATAATTCTGGGAGACGACTTTGTCCGATTCCCGACACTAGCCCTACAACATACCTTAACACTTTTGAGCTCCACGATCTTAGAATTTCAAAACAGCCGGAGCAGCGTCCGCTAGGTGTGGCGTCTAAATTGATACACAAATGTTTATCAGCGCTGATAACGGTGCTCTGACCTGGCGCTGCGCGCGCGCACGAATTTTATAATACAATGGTTCGATCATAAAAAGCTGAAAACAACTCAGCGTACGCGTGAGTATAAACTCAGTGGTTCCCAACCAGGGGTTGCTACAATCGCTTAACCCGTCAAGCGTCCAAGCGACTACAGTAGTCCCTAACTATTTCGGGCGGGAAACGTCCTAGGGACTGCATTATGCATTCACGCCACTGGCCAGGTCTTCCTCCCTTAGAAGAGCCAGCGACAACTCGCTATATATGCTTCTCGCTCTTTCTTTAAGCCTCCCGCCCGAAAAAGTTAGGGACTACTGTAGTCGCTTGGACGCTTGACGGGTTAATGCGTGGCAAGTTCTGTTCAGCGTGAGGGACAGAGCTGGCTGCATAACTGTGTCCCTTACGCTGAATAGAACTTTGCCCGCATTAAGTATTGTGGTAAGCCCCGCACTCTTCTTACTCTTCTTACTGTTTGTTCTAGAAAGAGACAGGTCTATCTCGATCGCGACACAGGGGAGTTACCAGACGTGGCGTCAAGTACATCAGAAGGCAAGCCGAAGGGCATGTAACTAGCCTTTTCCTCTAATTCTGCACAGCAAAAGTGCCCCACTGCTTTAAAATAGGCAAGCCTGTGGAAATCGAGTTCAATGAACGCCACGCCTTTGAGAGTTACACTAAAATCGCGTAATGCGTGCCAAGTTTTATTCAGTGTAAGGGACACAGTTATGCAGCCATATAGCTCTGTCCCTTACGCTGAACAGAACTGGCACACAATAAGCGATTGTGGTAACCCCATGCTCTCACGCACACTCGTGCTAGCTGTACTGTGGGTCAGGGACCAGTGGTGGCCCTCAGGAGCCGTGGTCCACGAACAATCGCCATGGGCTCAAAGACCAGTAATCGATTGAAATGAAGTGATGATTCTTCAATAATATTACTTCTAGGACTAATATTATTGAAGAATTATGGAACCTGTAACCTTATTACCTAACTCGCTCGCAATCGCCATCGTGTTCATTTTGACAGTTCTTGTATGAATGTGACAGCTAGCTGATTCCGATGCCAATTGTCAGCCCATACGTGAACTGTCAAAATGAACACGATGGAGATTGCGAGCGAGTTAGTTCATAATAGTCCAGTACGGGAACGTGTCAATTACCCTTTATACTCACAAAACTCACAAGTGCGCAATTTTTTGTAGACAGTTAGAATTGACTGAGTACTACTGGTAAAAAAAAAATATAACAGATTTTGACATTGCGTTATTTAATATTTAAGTTTTTGTTAGTAAAGCGTGTAAATCCATAGAAAAAATATACAAGTGTAATTTTTCTGTACTAGATTATTGCATTTAACTATAAGAACATCACCTGTAGTATTCTAACAGAAAGTTTTGTCAAGAGCATAATTAGAAACTCGAAAAAAAATTATAAATCTCTAAAAAAAAATTACAAGTGAATGGTGGCTGCTGAAATGTATTCAAAACTGTCAAAAGTAACGACAGTTTTGAATTCTAACAGATTTGTCAATAGCGTACTTTTTTATCAACAGCGTAATTTTCAAAATGCTCTATTTTCCATAAAAAAAATCTCATAATTCTCAAGTCGGCTTATTTGATTCGGTTACATTGTAGTAATCTATAAGCAGAAATTCTAACGAATTCGTCAATAGCTTTAGATTCTATTACGTTATCAGTTATATCCATAATTTAAATTCGCGCGCGACTCGCGCGAACCAGGCGCAGCGTGCTGTCAGCCAATCACGTAATACGAGCCGCGCTAATACAAAGCCGTGCCGCGTTCGGTGTAAGAAATCTATAAGTACCTAGTTTTCTTTTCGAACTATTCACATCTTCACATGCATGATGTCAGATGTCAATCGATGTCAAACAAAAAAAAACTTAAGCCCTTAAACTTACCCAATTACAGTAACTCAGAATTTTGAACCCAGTTCTTTAATTAAATAAAGCAAATGTCACCGAACCCAAGCTAGTTGAAAAGTACTATGATTCATAATTAAATAGGAATCCCATAGATAGTTACTTTTTACGTAAATGTTCCTTGTAAGCGTGGGATCACCTAAAAAAATTGACGAAAAAGGGATGAATTTTTTTATTTGTTTAACTAGAAATGAGACATGTTTGTCTGGAACTCGTTTTATTGACAACAAGCTACATATTATTATGTAGTAAGTACATTTTGCCTGAGAACGCAAATTTTAAATAAAGTATTCATTATTCAATGAAAATCAACTAGGTACTAAGGTAACGGCACCAGTGTTGGACAAGGACCCAGTAATGGACAATGAGTGTTATTAAATAGAAACTAAGGGATAGTCATTTATTTAAAGTAAAAAACATTTTCAATTAAATTAGTCTTTAAAAGATTACATTTTAGTATGCTTACTTTATACCAATCAACAAAAAAGTTAATATAAAGTAAGCATACTAAAATGTAGTCCTTTTTTAAACACCAATTTAATTAAAAATGTTTTTTACTCAACCAGGCCGAACTAAAACAGGCGTCCAAACGTTGCACACCCGCGATAATGGAATGTCCCTTGCCTTAGTGTCTTTTAAATAAGAGTTTTTGTGCATTATTGGGTCATGTCTATTGGTGCCGTAGTACCTAGGGTGAAGTCACCAAAAGTTGAACGATGAAGCGACTACCCCTCCTTTGAACCCTTTTTTCGAAATGTTGTAAGCCATGTCTGATAGTGAATTTTTTTATAACGCTAACCACATAGTCGACTTTGCATTTTACGACTTCAAACCCTTATATTACAAACGGATCTATAAAAAAAATATATGTTTGCCAAAATAAGGCAAATTCCCCTAAAGTTGAACGATGTGCTCTATTTATGAACAAATTGACCCCAAAAGATGAACCAATATATTGATAGTAAAGTAATAGTGGATAGGTGGTCAACTTTGCCCTTAATTGAACATTGCCCACTAAACAAATATACACGAATAAACGTGTAGTTATGTGTATTTCTGAAATAAACGAAAAAAAATTATATATATATATATATATATATATATATATATATATATATATATATATATCCTAGTGTATTTTTATACTGAAATAAATTAATAGATTTTACATAATTATAGAGATACCTACTGTAAAATGTAATAAATAAAATCCAAATTTAACAAATCAGCCCTTATTGTTCCATTCTGTTTAGAGGTTCCGAACGGGTCATCATTTTAGTGAAATATGTGGCCGGTCACTATTTGCATCTTGCTTTATTTCGAACACAAAAACAAGATGCAAACAGTTGCCAGCCACACATTTCACGAAAATTATGTAAGTGTAGAAACCTCTTTACAATAAATATTTTAATAATAATCATAATCATTTGGTTAATCTAAGCTATCTTGCGTATCGACGAGGAAGAAGCAAGATCTCCTTATCCGATCTTACAAATTTTAATTATTGTAGTTTGAATTCTATTGAGAGAACCCATAGCTCATATCTTACATTAAGCCGAAATTACAAAATAGAAGATCTTGCTTCTTCACCGTCGCTATGTTAGTATGCTCGTACTCGGGATCTGCCGATTCCCCAATCATCTAGGACCGAACGAGCGATTTCTTTGGAGATTCTTTGCAATTACCTCCATTGCATTGTAGGTTGAGCTTGCCTGAGATAAACTTATTTGATTATTGCGAATCTTTTTACGGCTTTTTCGAATCTAGCCCGTTCATATAGCCTCTCTTTTTTTCAGTTATGGATGCCACCTATAAAAAAAACGTTATTATATTACGGCACTCACCCAAAACATAACTAATGATTGTCATTTCTTTCTTTTAAGTAGGTTTCACGTAAGTGTCTCTAATAAAATTTAAAACGACGGTTTTATTTCATGAATATATATCGCAGAAATCAAAGACAATATTGGATCTTATCAATTCACGAAAATTATATAAATCATTAAACATCCGCTGTAAGCGGTTAAGCTATCCAGCGTTTATACCAATTAGCAAAAACCTACACTCAACTCCTTTAACTCAAGCTATAGCGTAGTCCAACTTTGCCCGATTCCTTAGTACAAAATAGCTAGAAAGTACTAAAGCGACGTATACCTAGTGGTTAACCACACATTAATTTTGATCTTTTATATACGAAATGTTCCAAGACGTGTATTTTCAGTAGAATAATGTTACCTTTTCGTGGCCTTTAGGTCTTGTTACCTTGGGCTCTGTCTACCCCGTAAGGGATGATAACGTGATTTATGTATGTATGTATAATCTTACTTGAGCAGTAGATTTATCAGATCACCTAGAACTTTGCCAGCATAGGCAAAGTTGACGGTTGCTTCGCTCGAATTTGGTCCAGCGGCCATATAAAATAAAATTTCAAATAAAATTTTACGATCTCAAGGGTACCTTTGTATCTATATTGAATATTCTAAATTAATTAATTATAGTTATAAGTATGTATGTATGTAAACTCTTTATTGTGCAAAATAAACAAGACAAATACAATTGACAAACACTGAGATACATGCACAAATATAAGATACAGCACAGATATAAGTTATACTAAAATCATTTTTTTACCTTATAAAAATGTTCACTTAAATACCCTACCCCAAACATGAACGACAAAATGTTGTTACTTCAAGTTTAGGCCAAGAAATCTATAAGATGAACTAATTAAATCGATTCAATGTTCATCTACTTGAATAAAAACCAAAAGTTGAACCAGTAACATTTCTTCGTTCAAGTTTTGGGCATTAAATAATAGTTGAACAGTCGCGATTCCCATACAACAAAAATATCAAAAATCTTCCCTTTAGGAACAAAATATTTTGTTCAAGTTTTAGTTAAAAAATCTACGATAGGTATACAATTAATTTGAGCCATAAACGGTGCATCTATCATTTTCGTGCGATTTTATAAATGCATTTGAAAAAAGATCACTTTGCCCATTAGTTGAACACCGTTCAACCATTAGCTCATACCTCTGATTTTGGAACCATTACTTGAACAGCGATTATATAATTAAATAATATAAAAAACAAATTTATTTATTTACGTAAATATTAAAGACATAGTCAAGAATACATACCAAGCATAAAAATGTTAGTCAATGCATTATTATTATTGTAGTAGGCACCTACTGCTGCATAATGCTGAGTCGAATACCTTTTCGGCATCATCAACTCGGTATGTTTTTGTATTAGTCTAAGAGTCTGTGTATTTTTTGATGTCGAATAAAGTTATGTCTATGTCTATGTCTATTCAATTTTATTTGCAATTAAAAGCTTAAAATGTGAAGGTCTTACTTTAAGAAGGATTTCATACAACTGGCACTTTTGTCGGGAACCCGAGACGCGGCGACCGCTCACATTCGCGTGGGTGACACAATTATCATGGAATTATATTTTTCACATCGGCTAAGTGTTATAGCATTTTAAAAAAATATTCCCAGGCGTCTAAAATGGGCCACGATTTAATTATTGCAGTTTTTAGGCCAAACGTTCAACTTCTGGGTGTTGTTCATCTTTTGGGTCCACTACCCTAGTGGATGCACAATGGATTTGTATTATGCCTTCGATCAACAATTACATACCTACTAGATTCAACGTGACAGCACTAGTTACTTACTTCTTTACTCCAAGCGTCATCGTGGATCAATCTCAATCCATACCGCTCGATAGATTGTTTTGTTTCTTCTTTTGTTACCATAGAAACATTTATTCGTTTCGGAGCCGGTAATTTTATTTGCACTTCTGTAAAATCCGCGGAAGCATCACCGACACAAAACAGACGCTTTTGTTCAAAATTGAAAAAGTCGTTTAATTCTTTTGACTTATTTTGGCATTCTTTTCGTTTAATGACGGCATTTACACACTTTTTGTTGCTATATGCCGTTCGACACTTTCGATGAAGTTTTAACTCCACTTTCCCTTCAAAATGCACTGTTTTGCCATCCTCCCTTTTAACACCTTACATACATACACAAATCACGTCTTTATCCCTTACGGGGTAGACAGAGCCTAAGGTAACAAGACCCACAGGCCACGTTTAGCAAGACACTGAGGGCGCAGAGGTGGAAAGTGGAGTCAAAATAGTGATGGGTTGCTAGCCTCATCGCCTATAACATGATTCCTATGTCGCTTATTCCCTCGATCGATGGGCTTTTAACACCTTGCATCTTTCAAACGCACAAGACCTCTCTCCTTGACTACCACAACGTCAAAGTTCAAAATTTGATCGCAAATTAAACACTTATTCTACATTTTAAAAAGTAAACAGCAGTTTTGCGGTACTGTACGTGAACTACAGCTGACAGCGGCCGGCGCGGACGATAAGCAAAGCCGTGCTGTGATTGGTCCAGCCGTTGCTCTGCCGGCGTACAAGGTTCCCGCGCAATTCAAATCCTACATTCGTTTCTTATAGAACTGATTAGTTAATAAAATTTGAAGCTATTGATGAATTCGTTAGAATTTCTGCTTATAGGTTACTACAATGAAACCGAATCAAATAAGCCGACTTGAGAATTATGAGATTTTTTTTATGGAAAATAGAGCATTTTGAAAATTACGCTGTTGATAAAAAAATACGCTATTGACAAATCTGTTAGAATTCAAAACTGTTGTTACTTTTGACAGTTTTGAATACATTTCAGCAGCCACCATTCACTTGTAATTTTTTTTTAGAGATTTATAAATTTTTTTCTAGTTTCTAATTATGCTGACGTAAGCTCTTGACAAAACTGTTAGAATACTACAGGTGATGTTCTTATAGTTAAATGCAATAATCTAGTACAGAAAAATTACACTTGTATATTTTTTCTATGGATTTACACGCTTTACTAACAAAAACTTAAATATTAAATAACGCAATGTCAAAATCTGTTATATTTTTTTTTTACCAGTAGTACTCGGTCAATTCTAACTGTCTACAAAAAATTGCGCACTTGTGAGTTTTGTGAGTTCAATTTAGTTCCCGTACTGGCCTATAAGCCTAGTGCAGAAGATGCAAGCTAAAAATCACATTGATTCGAAAAATGACATTTGTTTTTTGACTAAAAAAATATTAAAATAGACACTTAAAATTGTTTTCTTAACACCCCTTACTCCAGGGTGGCAGGAGCATGCTTTGAACAAGGATGAGTGGCGGTAAGAAGGGGAGCAATGGGACACTACAAAAGTCAATTTAAAAAAATATTGTTAACGACAGTGCCGAGTTTTTGATTTAAAATTCATTTTCGTAGTTTTTTTATTGTACAACGCGGTTAACAAAAACCTAACCTAGAAATTTCATGTTTAATACAAGTTTTTTGCTGATTGTACTTGCATTGTCAATATTGTCATCTACATAAGAAATAATAATAAGAAAACTTTATTTCTCCACAGAAGTGACAAAGTGCATAACAAGGACACATTGTTACATAGAGATAGGTAGATGACATTTTATGCGGTAAGTGACACAGCGGCCTTCGCACTAGACTCTGGGTCTGTAGCGCGAGTGCCAAGTGAAGGTATTAAAAGACAAGAATAATTAGAATGTGTGTGTGTGTGTGTGTGACACTTTACCATTAGTACCTAAGTGCCTGTAAGATCCTCCCTCAGTATCTTGGTAATTTATATTTGCTAGACTAGTATTTGAATACCTAAGTATATATGTATACCTCAAGTCAATCGGACAAACCGTTAGTTTTCTGCGGAGACGCTTCTGGCTGGGTCACCAGAATTTCACCTCAAGATTATTGATCTGTCACCGGACTCAATAAGTGAGCCAAATTCCACGTCAATCCGACCACTAAATGCGGGTCAACATTCACTTACAACATTTGATTAGGTACAAACAGACAATGGGACGGTGAAACTAGATAAAAGCTTGTAATCAAAGTGTAGCTATTAAACTATGTACAGTCAAGTGTAATAATATGTATCTAGTCAAAGTTTCAAAAATAAGTACCATACGCTCTTATACGGTCGTAATAAGGTCGTGGGACACATTTTTGAGAAGTTCGTATCGATACTTATTTTTGCACTTGACCGTACGTCTCTATTTACTGATACTCACCGAGTTATTTAACAGGTAGGAATAATTTTTCAAATATTCAAGGCACTTTACTAACTCGCTCGATCAGAAAATAAACTTAACCGACGTAACGTGGAGGCTTTTATACCACTACGCAGAATACGAAGCTCTTTGCTTCTCTCGTCTATGCCTATGCCCAATATTGCCCAATAAAAATCACTGCGAAATCTACGCAGTAATTGTATACGCCTTCCCGCTCACACAAGTAATTTTCAATAGGGGAGTGATCAAGATGGTATGATTACGCACTTCGAACTGGCAGTAGACCCTCGAGAAAATCCCCGATCAAAAACCAAAAACAAAACATGTTGTTCAAAAACAAGCGAGACTTGTGATTTTTAACTCTTAGGTTAGGTCCAACCAAAGTTTAAACAACACCATAGTTTTACAGAAACTGGCTGTTATTCTAAGCACTTACTTATTCAAATTTTATTTTTAAATGACGAAACAAAAACAAAACAACAACTTTCTGTGAGCTAAGCACTAGGTTTCGTTACGTAAGTACAAAATAGATATCTTACCTTGTCTATTCTTTATCCAGTAAGCGTGTGTGAAAAGGATGGATGCTTTGTTCAGCGGCGAAGTGTGCAACGGCCACAAAGGAACGACAATGCAATGAGAGGGGATATCGTATAAACACGCGTCTTCTCTCATGCCGGAACAATAAGTCAGTATCATGCCGTCTCTCACTCTTCTATTAAATACTATTTTGTGTGAGTAGGATAGCACGCATGACCAGGGATGCCAGGCGTAAGACGTTACCGCACATTTACGATATTTCGGTTCCGCTGCGTTACGATTATTATCGTACCTACTTAGGCAAAAGGTACGATGATTTTCAACCCTCTTCGGGAATCGGGGGAGAAATACGCTGGCTTATCTCAGTTTGTTCCAAGTTTACTTTGAAAAAAATTAATAAGAAACAAACCTTTAAAATTAATAATAAAGAAAGAAGACATTTATTAATTTTTGCAAGACACAAATTTAAGAAAATATACTTACACAATTTTATAGAAAAAAAAAACAAAAATGCAACATGAAAAATAGATCATCAACGTTGTGTGCGTCTTCGCAAAAGTGAAACGGTCGCTAATAGATTTTTATTTACCCAATTTTCTTCGTAAGTTTCTGAAGATCAAATGTTGCAAGTCAGATTTGTAGTGGTCGGATGTCCGATTGACTTGAAATTTAGCAGACGGTATGAGGGATGACAATACGCGTGCAATCAACAAAACCAGTCAGCAGAAAAAAAGAAATTTTAGGTTTTTTTTTTATATGAATAGGAAGGAAAACGAGCAAGTGGGTCACCTGATGGTAAGTGATCACCACTGTCCATAGACACCCGCAACCCCGGAGGGATTGCAGATGCGTTGCCAACCTAGAGGACTAAGATGAAATGCCTCTTGTGCCCGTAATTTCTCCGGCTGTCTTACTCTCCACACCGGAACACAGCAGTGCAAGCACTGCTACTTAGCGGCAGGATTAGCGAGTAAGATGGTGGTAGCGATCCGGACGGACCTTGCACAAGGCCCTACCACCCGCAACCCCCGGTTTTTTTTCTGATTTCTCAAATGAAAATTCTTCACCCATTTCTTGTTTTGAGAGCTTCCTGCACTTTGTAGTTAGGTGTACGCTGGGGTCCTAGTGAAAAAGGGGTTACTTAAGTCGGAAATAAATGACAACCTATATTCGTTTCTAGAGTAAAAGGGGTTAAATATTTTATTGAATCAGGCGTTACTTTGCGCAGGAAAACATATATATATCGCATAGACTTGGTTATCTTGCACGTGCCTAGCGGAGTAGCGAGGTAAATGTTTTGAGTTCATTAAAAGGGGTTACCGTCTAAAACAGCTATGTAGAAAATTCAGAATTATACCTACCCCTTTTCACTAGGACCCCATTGGTACTGCGATAAATTGTCATGGTTAAAACCACTGGATTCGCTGCGATACGCACAATATTCCGCGATATGGATCGCGATATATAGATCACACGATGACCTTCTGATCCGTGCCTCTCTCTCGCACTGTCCTGGCAACCCTGCCGGAAAATATGAACAGAAATTACCACACAAAATAATGATAGTCAAATTGTCACCGGAAATTGTAGCTAGGTAGCTAGCTATGAACATTTTCTGCCATTGTGTGACAGTTTCATTTTGCTACAAATTGAAGGCTCGATTTTTATCCGACTGCGCCAAAAGGACAGTTATGTTTTTCGATTGCATGTATGTACGTATGTACATTTCTTTGACACGCTCTAGAGCCTAAATAGCTGGTCCGATTTGACCTCGAGAGGTCACATTAGATTCGTCTTGTAGTGAGTGACACTGGTGCGTGAAAAAAAAACATTAGATACTGACGCAGTCGGGTGTTTTCATTTTTGAATAATTAATTATTAGGCTTCGTTGTCCATCTGTCTGTCTATGCAATCAAAATAATACACTCATTAAAAAAGGTGTTTCCACACAAATGGCCGTCATCTGAAAACTGCTTCCAAATTGTCCTAGGAATTCAAGAAGATAACTTTTTTAGCACAAAGAAAGCAATCTAAAAATATTTATATAACCAATATAAGATAGTCTGGATAGATACTTCCAAGCTGGTCTGGGAGCAAAGAAAAAACATAGAATGTACCAGTTACTCCTCCCCGCAGATGGTAAAATCCATGTTATAGGCGATGCGGCTACAGGTACGTTCACAATTATGCTAAACGTGGCCTTTAGGTCTTGTTACCATAGCCTCTGTCTATCCCGTAAGGTATAAAGACGTGATTTATGTCTGTCTGTCATATAAGATGACCTCACACTGGCAACATTTTGCTTAGGAGCAGAGCTCTGCTAACACTGGATTATACATTCACTTTCCAAATTTGTACGGACAATCAGTGCGCGATTTTCCGGGATAATAACAATCCTATGTACTTCTCCGGGGCTAAAATTATCTTTATATTAAACTAATTTTGCTTACTAGATCATTTCGCGGGAAAATCGGGTCAAAAATAGCTTACTTATGTGTTATTCCAGACAATCTATCTACATCCCTAATTTCATCAAAATCTATCCAACAGTTTAGCGTGAAGGACACACAAACTTTCACATATATATTATAGCTTTTGCTCGCGACTTTGACCGCGCAGATAACGTCAGAGCGACGACATAAAAAAGATTTTTTTTTAAACAAAAAGTATCCTATGTTACTTCTAATACCTCCAAGAACATGTGTACAAAATTTTATGATGATCGGTTGAGTAGTTTTCGCGTGAAACCGTAACAAACAAACTTACATTCGCATTTATGATATTAGTAGGATTACCCAGAAGAATTTGTATCCCCAGTAAAATAAACGATTATTTTATTAATCTATCTAAACTTACTGACCAACATCAGCACAGTATAATTACTTATTAAAAAAATCTTATGTGTTTTAATGTCATATTAAATAAATTAAAAACAATCGATCGGCACCCAGCCCTATTCCTATGATAAAGAGATCTGATTTTCTTACTGCACAGTTTCAGATGTGACAGGACAGCTACCTAAATATGCGCCTTATCACCACGTATCAAGATACACGATTCACGCAATACTAACGTTGGTGGAAAACCTTGAGGGACTTCCCCAACCATAGACAATAGAGAATATTCATGATTTTTTCAAGGCTTTTATTAAAACCTCATTTACGTAACAAACAATAAAAAAAAAGTTTTGTTTCGAATACTTAACTAAAAATATACGAGAGTATAGCTATCAAAGATTTGTCGCCAGTCTTTCTAGAAAAACAAGTTATATATGGAGTGGTGTAATATAATAATTGTTCTTATCTGTGGTCGCCCTGTCAATATAGTGAGCCATTCAGCATTTAATATTTCAGTACCAAGCTTTTGCTTTTGATAGACTTAACTTGCAAGTGAATTAATTAAGTGAAGTGTTTAAAAATGATGTCCCCGCCGCCTTACTGACATTCTTCAAAATACTGACAGCTACGTTCCATTATATAAATACATCAAAAGTACTATGATTAAAATTTGAAGTTAAGTGTTCTATCGCTGATAAAAATAAAAAAATTGAAGTGACGTGTTCAGACTTTTTAAAGTGAAAATTAAGTGAAACCAAATTAAATACTAGCCAGTATCACTAGCATCCAGGCCATAATCTATATAAAAAAATATAGAGTGAGTTTGCAACTGCGTTAACCTGTCTTTTATTTTGATCTTTCATTGAACTACATGGAATCGTAGCCATATATGAAAAAAAAACCACTAGGAGTTTATATGGGCGTTGTGAAAAATGACGTCACATGTCATATACCTACCTATCTCTCTTTCTAATCGCTGAATAATTAGTAGTTTATTTAAAACATCTATATTTTCCATATTTATTGACCGATTTTGCTTTTAATTTCACTTTTTGTCATCTCTTTTGAAATGGCACGATACGAAACGAACTTCCAAAATCGATCGGCATAAATATGTATAAAGCTGGGTTACTTTCCATACAGTTTTATGAAAAGCGACTAGACATTTTTCACTTTTTTGTTAGGATTCCGTATGAAGGAAACAGAAACCTTGGTATACTTATCGTAGACATCTTGTAGAAAATTATAGTTCTGAATGACAGATGTTAATTAACGTCTCTGGGTGCCGTTGCAGCCGTAAGTTGCGACTACATTAAAAAATTTGAGTTTCAGAAATGTAAATAAGAGCTTATAGTTTACACAGTTTTGGACTTTAAAGGAGTACCTACTCAATAATAAGTCATATTAAAATGTTAACTGTCATTTATTCCCTGTCACTTCATCATATTTTTGTCATAATATAGCAATTTAATTTTAATTTTATAAGTCTTTAAGTCATGGTTTGTAACATAGACATTTATTTAATAGCTTATACCATAACATGTACATGTAACATAAAAATAAAAGGAACTATTTTACCAATGTTTAATATGTTCCATAAAGGTGCGATCACACCGGTGCGTAAAAACGTGACGCCTACGACACGTCCTGCGTATACGCGGCGGTGTGGTCGCTCCTTAGCTACTTAAATAATGTAAATATAAATACGTACAAATATGTTTTTTTATAAGTTTCAATAATACAGTCGAGGGTCAAATATGTGTCACCGACCTTATTATCTGTGGCATAATGGTGTATAGACGTTTTTGACGTTTTGGTAACGTACATAATATTTATGCCCTTGATTGTACTTAGATATTTTCTAAAAATGTAATCGTACCTATCTAATGTAATAAATTTATTAGAGCTACATTTGTATTTTCTTATTTCAGGAACTATCGTTTCACATGTAAATGAAAGAATTTATAATTTATGTCACGAAGTCCGGCACAACCTCCCGCGACACTAGCGTCTCTAGTGGCAAATTCACACGCGATAGCCCCCATGTGTCGATTCCTCCTATAATAAAATTCTATTATACACATTAAATACCCTGTAGATGCCCTGTAGTAGTGTAGCCCTATGGGCAGTGATACGCGGTGACTGGATCAGTACCTACCTATACAGGAACCAATTTATCTTACTGTCTGGGCAAAATTAAATCTAACTACACGTGTGTTAAAGTAATAATAAAGTGATAAAACAGTATGCAGACTCATTGTATGGCCACCCTACATTTATTGAGGTGCATACGTCAGTCAAAACAAAGAACGTAGGGTGACAATAATTCCGGTTTAAAATTAAATCCTGAATTTGAAAAGGATTCTTAACATCATAATGTTTGGTTTAAGAGCCTCTGATTGAAATGTGACTGCTATCGATTACTACATTTATTTACTTTTGAAAGACTAACAAATATTACAGAAATAAACCAAAACAACAGACATGAAAATAGAGTGCGTTTTCACAAAAGTGTAACGGTCGCTGGCACAGCATTACGCTGAGGCGTCAGACACCGGTGCCTGTGTCACTGAACTATATACAAATAAATATGTACACTGAGTAACTTTCCACATACTAACCTAACGTAATAAAACATTTTTGATACAAGCTTTTTTGCTGACTGTATTTACATTGCCATGCGTCCTACATATTTGTACCAAATTTGAAGTCAATCGGTCTACCTGTTCCCTCCTGCGGAGCCGGTCCTGCCCTTGCCACCAGAATTATTCTAGTTACCAGATTATTGTATTGTCATCTGACTTCTATAAGTATGCAAAATTTCAGCGCAATCGGTTCAAGATATCTGCTTCAAAATTGAGTTGTAAGATTCCACCCGGACAAACATACTTATAGTTACATAAAAAAAGACGTTTGGTAGACGAGGGAGGGGGAGGTGAGGAAGGCGAGGTAAATGCTTATACATATAACAGAAAAGAGTCCCGTATACTAATTCATAGTCATCGTGTACTAAGTACATCCATCACCTCTTGTATCCTACTAGCTATATAAATATTATGAGTGTAGGGTGTCCGGTCACCTCCTGTAGTGTTTGTGTATGAGCAGGACGTCGTGGTCGGTGGGTGCGACGCGCGCGCGCTGCAGCCGCGCCGGCGCGGCGGCACACAGGCCGGCGGGGCGCGCGGGGTCGCGGTACAGCAGCTTGCCGCCCGCGCGCCCCACCACCAGCACGTAGTGCCCCGAGAACGCGCCGCCGAAACAACGCCTGCCGCAACAGACAGATGAGCCGAACAATCCGTATCCGCAATTTTAGGATAATTGATAATAAAAAAAATTACAAATAAAGTAAAATGAAAAAGTTTTTATTTATAATATGCAAAAGGTTAAAACATGTTTGTTCGGCAGCCTCCGCACTAGACTCAGGCACAGTATATATATAAGCTAAAGCAGTAAGGAACCTACGAACAAATCGGTTGAAACGAAACACGCACACAGGCGCGCGCTTTACACGGCCCCTAAGCGGACCTGAGCCTGAGCGGAGTGGACGAGGTCCCCTTAGGGGCCGTGTAAAGCGCGCGCCTGTGTGCGTGTTTCGTTTCAACCGATTTGTTCGTAGGTTCCTTACTGCTTTAGCTTATATGTATACTGTGACTCAGGGCCTGAGTCGCGGAGACTAGAGACAGTTTTAACAATAAGAGACTAACATTTGTAACAAAGTTGATCTTATAGTGGGAATAGTGGGTGTATTTCGTTGTTTGATAAGGTTAGCGAAAGCTGTGGAAGAGGCAGTAATTTTGTGGATTATGGTGCTTACTTTTGAAATGAATAATTGACGTACTCGCAAGACTTTGGCTTTTTTGTAAAGATCGTTTGTAGGGAATCTACGAGGTTCACATAACATTATCTTCAGCACTGCTCGCTACGCAGTCTCCAGTTCACGCAGAGTGGTCTTAGCGTCACCCCCCCATGCTAACATGCAGTACAAGGATTGTTCGTTTCCTAAAGTTTGCCGATACTTACCTACCTAAGGGGCGTCCATTATTCATGTCATTCATGTGATGTTTTTAGCACTTTTAACCCCCTCCCTCCCCCTTGGTGACACGTGGTGAGGTTTAAAACTACCCCCCCTTCCCCATCCAAAATCACGAGTATTTTTAGTAGCTAACTACCTACAAAGATTTTTTTTTTAAATATTATCTTTATGGCGGTCGTCGCGGCGCGCGGGGTCCTTTGTTCGTTGCCTGGCAATGGCGAGTCAAGGTCACACTACACGCCGCTTTTCGGTTTAAAAATCGCGCGTTTGACGAATAAATAAATACACGTGATATCTTACTACACCCCCCCGCCCCTCGTGTGATATTTCGTGATTTTTGCCGAACCCCTCCCCCCCTTTCGGAGCCTCACGTGATTAATGGACGGCCCCTACCTGCACCACAACAAACGTTCGAAGGACTAGTCCCCACTTGAACTGATGTAGCCAGGTACCTGAAATCGGCCCTCATCTTGTTGTGCTTGCAGAGGTCGCAGGCCAGCAGGCCGGCGTCCAGCAGCAGCAGCGCGGGCCCGCGGGGCAGGTGCCGCGCTATGTCCGCCACCCCCAGCAGCCCGCCCCGCAGCTCCAGCCCCGCGGCAGCCGCCCCAGAGAAGCGCTCCGACACGCGAGACCGGTCCTACACAGGCTCAACTCTACAGCCACACGCAGAGAGGGAGGGGAAGGAAGGAGAGAGATAGGAGAGGACGGAGATAGAGGGGCGAGGGAGAGGTAAGAGGTAGGAGAGGATGGAGAAAAGGGGGAGCGGATGGGAGATAGATAGGAGATGATGTAGAGGGAAGGGAAGAAGAGGGAAGAAAAAGGGAGGGAGTAGGGAGAAATATAAGTAGAAAGTACTGAGCGAGAGAGAGAATGAGCATAGGATGTATAATACCTATCACAATATCACATGACTGGTATGAAGTCGTAATCTCCAATATGGTCACTGCTTCTTGCTTGAGAGCAACTAGGCTTTTGAATTTACTAATTAAGGAAGTATAATTAATCTCTTAATATATTTTTTTTATTTCTTAAATTTTAGGGATCACGTTATAGGCGATGCGGCTAGCAACCCATCACTATTTTGATTTCCCTTTCCACCTGTTCCACACAATCTTGCTAATCGCGACCTTTAGTTCTTGTTACCAGGGGTTCTGTCTACCTCGTAAGGGATATAGTATGTATGTAAATAATTTCTTTTGATTTATTATTTATTTATTTAACATTTTTTTTTATTTTTTTTATTTGATGTTATATTTTACGACATCTTGTTATAATTCTTGTAAGATATTTAACTTACCCGGTCTATAATATTGTGGTAGTAGCTGTGCTTGCGGTGCGCCTCGTTCACACCCAGCATGGTGGAGTACATGGTGTGCCGGATGCCAAATCTAAAGGAAACCAGCCACATACCCATAAAAAAACCCACCAAGGGTTTTGCTTCCGCATAAATTCGACAAGTGAATATAAAATGCAGTGTTTGATTGACAGGATAGCCCAGTGGTTAGCGACCCTGACTATGAAGCTAGAAGTCTCGGGTTCGAATCCCGGTAGGGGCAGACAGTTGTATGATGAATACGAATGTTTGTGCCCGAGTCATGGATGTTGTATGTATTTATTTAAAAAGTCAGAGAACACAAGTACAGTGATAGATATACACGTATCAGCTCAATTATATAAGTACCTATGTTTATCCGTTGCCTGGTACCCATAGTACAAGCTTTGCTTACTTTGGGGCTGGGTCAATTGGTGTAATTTGTTCCAAGATATTTATTTATTTATTATTTAGTGTCAGCAGAGGCCTGCTCCGAACTGAAATGTTGGATTAGTTATAATGGTTAGTTAGACAGACAGACAGACAGACAGACATAGCTACTTTGGTTGCTACAATCTATCTGACATTCGGTATGGCTATAGCTACCTAATGTACCATAGTATATGGAATATTATTACATACAAGGGGCAGCTGAAGTGTCCTTAGCTTAAGAAGAAAAAATCTTGCACAATAACAATTTTATACATATATTTTTCAATTTAACATCCCCCCCTTCTAAAACACACGAAATGAAAAAATGCATTGATTTAGGGAGGGAATATATTGAAAAATAAATGTATAATGTATAATTATTATTATAAAATTTCTACCTACAAAATATAAAACGACAACAGCAATCAGTACAATACTGACTTAAAAGATATATCATGTCTTTATCCCTTATGGGGTAGACAGAGTAACACCACCTTATCACTACATAGTATAAAATAAAGTCGCTTTCTCTGTCCCCATGTCCCTATGTCCCTATGTATGCTTATATCTTCAAAACTACAAAATGGATTTTGATGCGTTTTTTTTTAATAGATAGAGTGATTCAAGAGGAACGTTTTTATGCATAATTCTATGCAGACGAAGTCGCGGGCAGAAGCTAGTAAGATATATTATAGTAAAAGCCCCATTTTCCTGCATTTAGTGGGAACAAACTCACGATACTAAACGGGGCCTTTAGGTCTTGTTACCTTAGGCTCTGTCCACCCCGTAAGGGATATAGACGTGATTTGTGTATGTATGTAATATGTATGGTGTGAGCAAACTGAAAATCTTAAATCACTTTCTTGTGAACTACCTACCTCTTCAGCAAATAGCACAAGTCGATGGTCCAGGTGACTTGTCCGAAGCCTTCCTCGTTGCAGATCTTGTCGAAGTTGTTGATGAATTCCTCGCGCTGTGCGGGCTCCAGAAGCATCATGACGCAGGCGAGCCCGCAGTCCCAGTTGTAGCGCTGCTTATAGTGCACCAGCTCATGCTCCAAATAGTCTATGAAGAAGTTGATAGAGTAAATTAAATAAAAGTTTTCTCTTGCTGATGGTATTTTCTTTAATAATAAGTCAGTAAATACTCAGGAAAAAACTGATGGGAGATTTTAGGCAGCTTTTCTTTTCATTTTAGACCCCAAAAACAACTTCAAATACTATAATGAAACTTTTTGGCGTATGTAAACATTTGTATGTTTACCTTCACTAGGCGGGGAACTCATGATTTTTTGGTCTGTTTTTTCTGTAGCACGCTCAGGAAACTTATTTTTATTAATTACACGGCTTCATTACTGAAGTATTAAAATAATTAACAAATTTATTCTTACAAAATTAATAGATTTGAGTTTGAGTCATAATTTTCTTGGTATTTTATGTGATTCGTTCCTTTTCATATTCATCCTTTTTTCACGTCTCGTATGCATTTTCTAAAAATATAAGGCAAATTTATCAAAGGGACTGGATTTCAGAAAGCTTTTTACATAAATAAGCTGTTTTCTTTTAGATAACTGTTAATAATGAAATAAATAAATTTAAGACATTGCTTTGCTTTCGTCTTTCAATAGAAATGTGCGTGAAATGGAGAGTAAATGTAAACGTCAATCTTGCGTTTAGATATAGCTCTGTCAATGTGGCCACTAGACTGTAAAGATTTGATACTCAGTACATAATGATACTGGAGTTTTCTTAATCCTACTAGTTCTAGAGCCCACGACCAAAACCATACTGTCTCATAGCAATACGGCAAAAACCCTATAAAATCGTTAGATTGTATGATTCTGAACCCGACTAGGTGTGTAGTAACGGTCGAAAGTGTAGCAACAGCGTGGGAGGCCATTTCTGCTGTGTCAAAAAAAAAGGCATATTGCTATGATACCGATCGGTAAAATTTGTTAACATTTTCAAAACGGTCTCAAAATTTAATGCGTTCACATTTCCGTCTGAAAATTGTTTTGTTCGCATCAAATAACCAAAATTTACTAATAAAAAAGATTTTCAGACGTATTGCTATGAGACATTTTTTTTGTCTCATTTTTAATTTTTTTAAGTGATTTTACGGGTTTGCGCTACACCACTAACGTCTGAAAAATATGTTTCCGGTATCTCAGAACTATCATTCAACTACAGTCTGCAAATCAGACATATTGCTATGATGCAGTTCGGTAAAATTCTTTGACAATTTTGAAAATTCGGTCAGATCAAACGCTACGCGGAAAATGTCTGATATTGGTATTTTCGAGTTCAGGATAATTATATCTATCGATTTGATGCGGTTTTGGCCGTATTGCTATGAGACAAAAATTTTGGTCGTGGGCTCTCGTACTATACTTTATTGTCACTTTTTGTAGAGGGTGGACGACGTACTTATAGCACACGTCTTTTCACTTATAGCTCAAAATAATTTGCCTTTATTTTAAGTTAATTAGACAAGTAATATCAAAACGCAGAACCAACGTCAAAGTGACAGTGACAGCAAAGCTACGGCCTACAGTTGATCCGTATCGTATCGCGCTTCCTTCGAATACGAATTGCATAAAATCGCAATGGCGTTAAGAAATACAGTTTTAAAATTGTCGAAAATAGGACGAACGAACAATCGAGCGCTGCGAGCTCGTGCCCTCAGCTCGCAGACCGCCGAAAAACCAAACGAAGGCGAAAAAAGCAAACAGACCCATTTCGGTTTTGAGACTGTCGACGAACATGAGAAGTGGAAGAAAGGTTACATTACATTAAATTGAATGAAATCCATTATTTTTAGTTTTAAATACTGTTTGAGCCACTTAGATTTGTACAAATTGAAAACAGTATCTTTAGAAGACGAGTTCTGACCATAAGTAAATGATTATCATTTGCGTTTATCTTAACTAAATTAGCATTTGAGGTTCTAGTGTGGTCTTTAGGAAGGCATTCCATATGTATACTAGTGCACTTTACTATAATCAGCTGTATGTATTTTGCAATGTCCTAGTCCTAGACGCAACTTTAGCCATCAGTGAATGGTATAGACAATAAATGATGATGCTGATGTTGATGTTGTTGGGCGGGGACGCCTAGCTGGGTCAGGCGGGCTGTCTATCCTTTTGGCGATCATTCAGCCTGATTCCTCTTGGTTGGAGCTGCCGGTTACTGTCCTGATAGACTGTATCTATCGTCCTAGGTTTTACTCTTGTAATGATAGTATAAGACTTACACTAAGTGATGATAGTGTAATGTAAATTAATGTAAAAAATGTAACATATATATCACTACATAGTCACTACATCATCACTACATAGTATAAAATAAAGTTGCTTTCTTTGTCCCCATGTCCCTATGTATGCTTATATCTTCAAAACTACACAACGGATTTTGATGCGGTTTTTTTTAATAGATAGAGTGATTCAAGAGGAAGGTTTTTATGTATAATTCTATGCAGACGAAGTCGCGGGCAGAAGCTAGTATTTTATTAATATTGTCATTATTATATTTCATGTGCAGTACATAACGTGTTTGAGACCGTGGCAGAGAAGTATGATGTGATGAACGATGCCATGTCCCTTGGCATCCACCGCATCTGGAAGGACATCTTCATGCAGCGCCTGGCTCCCACGCACGGAACCAAGCTGCTGGACGTAGCTGGTGGCACAGGTAGGTTTCGGCAGCAGCTAGCCCTTGGTCTGTGAGTTGACCTTTCAGTGCCCTAGCGCCTGTCGAGTTTCGCGCTCTATTCCAGAATTTCTTTTTTTACATCTAACATGTATTGTATTTTTTAGCCCAACGAGGGAATGGGACAAAGTCTTAGGAATCATGTTATAGGCGATGCGGCTAGCAACGCATCACTATTTTGATTTCCCTTTCCACCTATACGCCCTTAATCATGCTAAACGTGGCCTTGAGGTTTTGTTAACTTAGGCTCTGTCTACCCCATAAGAGATAAAGACGTGATATTATGTATGTATGTATGTATTTTTATTGAAAAACATGTTTTAGAAATTGGTAACTGAAACGGTAGATCCCAGGATGACCTAAGGGCTACTTAATGTAGTTTCTGAGGGTTGGTTGTAATTCTCCTGAAAAACATTGGTTTCTAATATATTTACTTTTTGTGAGTATGCGCGCGATCCGAGTTTATTGAGGGTATGTATGATGTATGAGGTACGATCCCTTTCCGTTTTCCGTCGACACGCCTCGCCATGCCCGCCTCTTCATACCCCTGCACTTGTACAATGTTAAATGTCTAAATACGAGATGTATGTCCTGCAGGCGACATCTCGTTCCGGTACATCAAGTACCTGCAGAACCTGGGCCCCGCGCCGGAGGGCAGGCGCAGCAGCGTCACGGTCTGCGACATCAACCAGGCTATGCTGGATGTGGGCAAAGCCAGGGCACACAAGTAACATAGTAACAAAGACCACCAGTGGCGTAACTATAACGTCTGGGGCTGGCAAATTCGTCAGAAGGGGCTCCTCAATATTAAGAAGTGCATCAGCGTCCCTTCTGTGCTCTAAACCAAGCCAGTCCGGGGCCCCGTAGAGCTAGGGGCCCCTGACACCCTATAGTTACGCCACTAAAGACAACAAACAAATCAAAGTCTCAGGCAAACACGAGTCTCAGGGCACTTTCTGTTCAAAGTTTCTGATATCTCAAGTGTCAGATATCTAACAAGGTTGTCTTAACTTAATTATTATGGGTTCCCTTTCTAAAAATAAATGAAGATTCGCACCCTCACACCCTATTTAGGCAGACAAAGTAAATAATCCTATGTTCTTCTAGTATTATAAATGCGAAACTTGGGGCAAAAGCTAGTGTGTGAATAAGGTCCATGCACCCTGGGCGGCGCGCTCCGTTTGCAGACACGGAGGTCGCTATCAATTAACTGTCGACTTATATTTCAAGCTAAAAAAATACCGGACGTAATAATTCCTAATTCTGGTTGTGTACGCTTGCATAAGCTTAGATAGCGTGAATGATATTTTCAAAAAAGATTATTTAGCCTTTTACAATTAAAAAGGAACTATTTGTATAGATGATTATATCTATATATATAAAAGAAAGTCGTGTTAGTTACACTATTTATAACTCGAGAACGGCTGAACCGATTTGGCTGAAAATTGGTAGGGAGGTAGCTTAGGACCAGGAGACGGACATAGGATACTTTTTATTCCGATTTTCCCACGGGATTGGAAAATTCCGAAATGTTGTACCTACTAATAAAGCTACAGACATTAAATTTCGCATGCCTACACATTATTCCTTGATTAGTATAAAGATGCACTTACAAAGGAATTTTTCAAATTTAAGGCGGAACAAAATTCGCCGGGTCAACTAGTAAAAAATTGATTACATGGCTGTACACGTATTTCCATTGCTATGTACCTCATTTGGAATATCTATGAAGGGTTGTTTTTTTTTTTCAAATTACTTTCAACCCAAGGGTCGCGATCACTTTTGTCGAGTACTCGCTGGAGAGCTGGTTGTTTTTGGGAACTTCACTGATCTAACAATCAAATCACCGTAAATTAGAATCAAGACGCGTTTATTCGATTGGTATAAACAGAGAGAAAAGATTTAGGCTATAGTGCCAACTTAATAATAATAGTGTTGGGGTTGCCAACAACTTTCAACCCGCTATCCAGATAATCTATGACCTATTTTCAGAGCATGAGAAATGAATTGTTTCTGCCGCAGACAAGGCTACACGGCCGAGTCGTGCTCCGTAGACGTGTCGTGGCTGTGCGGCGACGCGGAGGCGCTGCCGGCGGCCGCGGACTGCTGCACGGCCTACACCATCGCCTTCGGCATACGGAACTGCACGCACGTCGACAAGGTACGCCATCGACCACCATAAGTACACCATACATGGGCCATGAGACAATATAAGATCTCCTCAGAATTATTTCGGAACATCTCGTGGTTGGGTTACTTGGACTAAATCATACACACACACAATGCCGTCTTTACCATTACGGCACACGGAGCCCGTACCCAGGGCCCCCATGCTAAAGGGGCCCCGAGGAACATATTTTTTTTTTTTTTTTTTTTTTTTTTTAATGTGAATAGAAAGGCAAACGAGCAAGTGGGTCACCTGATGGTAAGTGATCACCACTGCCCATAGACACCCGCAACCCCGGGGGGATTGCAGATGCGTTGCCAACCTAGAGGACTAAGATGAAATGCCTCTTGTGCCCGTAATTTCCCCGGCTGTCTTACTCTCCACACCGGAACACAGCAGTGCAAGCTCTGCTACTTAGCGGCAGGATTAGCGACATTTCCAATAATAAATATAAGAAACATTAGAAAAACGTTGGCATAATTCGTTTTATTTACTTTCCGAAGGGGCCCCAAATTCTTGTGTGCCCAAGGGCCTCAACATAGTTTAAGACGGCCTTGCACACAAACACACATTATGTTTTATATTTACATACGTACACACAGATTTGCAACTATTTAAGCCCTTTTATTATGAACTAGCTTCTGGCCGCGACTTCGTCTGCATAGAATTATACATAAGAACCTTCCTCTTGAATCACTCTATCTATTAAAAAAAACCGCATCAAAATCTGTTGTGTAGTTTTGAAGATATAAGCATACATACGGACAGAGAAAGCGACTTTATTTTATACTATGTAGTGATTCGCTACAATTTCAGTGTTGTCGTCATTTTTCGGCGTGCCTCTTGGCACAGGCCTCCTCCATGTATATAGGTCTTGGGCCAGTTCCCACGCGGGCCCAGTGCGGATTGGGAACTTCACACACACCATTGAATTGCTTCGCAGATATGTGTAGTTTTAAAGGTTTCCTCACGATGTTTTCTCATTGACCGAAAAACTCAAGTGGTGCCCGGGATGCGAACCCACGGCCCTTTGCCAGTGGCGTAACTATGACGTCTGGTCTGGGGCCCGTGGCAAATACGTCGGATGGGGCTCCTTCCTCAATATAAAGAAGTGCATCAGCCTCCCTTCTGTGCTCTAGACCAAGCCAGTTGGGGGGCCCGTAGAGCTAGGGGCCCCTGGCATTTTGCCACCCCTGCCACCCTATAGTTACGCCACTGCTCTTTGCTTGAGAGGCCACAGGTCACACCGCTATCAGTCTAAAAGTTACAGTGTGTCATATCTTGTAGCATGGTGTTGCAGGTGCTGGAGGAGGCGTACCGCGTGCTGGCTCCTGGCGGGCGCTTCCTGTGCCTGGAGTTCAGCCACCTGCCCAACGAGACGCTGCAGTGGTACGTACCCACGGGGACTGAACACATTGTACCGACTCTCTTACACACCTTAACACTCTTAGTGTGAGCGAGATAGCGTAATACATTGCTAAATTTTAGTTTATCTAAGGCTAGTTTTTGTTTACTTCCATGCTGATCTGGGAGCAAAAAAAAAACATAGAATATACCAGTTGCTTCTCTTCCCGCGCAGATGGTAAAAGCCCATCGAGGGAATGAGCGAAAATCATAGGAATCGTATTATAGGCGATGCGGCTAGCAACCCATCACTATTTTGATTCCATTTTCCACCTATACGCTCACAATCTTGCTAAACGTGGCCTGTACTTGTTACCTTAGGCTCTGTCTACCCCGTAAGGGATAAAGACGTGATTTGTGTATGTATGTGTAGTTTTTGTGAGCTGCTTCTACGGTCCAATTTCCAGCGTCTGATATAGATATCCCGAGTAGTTTTCAAAAAGTACATACAAACATACATAAATCATGTCTTTATCCCTTACGGGGTAGACAGAGCCTGAGGTAACGAGATATACTGGCCACGTTTAGCAAGACACCGAGGACGTAGAGAAGGAAAGTGGAATCAAAATAGTGATGGGTTGCTAGCGGCATCGCCTATAACATGATTCCTATGATACCATTTGCGCGGGAAGAGAAGCAACTGGTACATTCTATGTTTTTTCTTCGCTTCCAGACCAGCATGCACCTTTTTTTTCTGTGTGGAAAATGCGCCTTATGCATCCGCCCGGTACGGGGTTACCGGGGGTGTGGGGCTCTCCCGCGACGGCACCCACTAAAAACCACACTGATTCCCTATTCGGTCGTATGCGAGACGTTACGGGAGCACTCGGTGTTACCGCGACGCCCCACGACCACCCCGGGATAGACAGAGCCTATAATAAGGTAACAAGACCACGTTTGGCATGATTGTGGGCGTTTAGGTGGAAAGGGGAATCAAAACAGTCGCCTATAACATGATGGGCTTTTTTACTATCTGCACGGGAAGAGAAGAACTGGTACATTCTGTTTTCTTTACTCTTAAACCAGCATGGAAGATTTTCAAAGGGTATTTTAACAAATATAAATATTTTTTTTTTGTGTGCAGGGCGTACGACCGCTACTCGTTCCAGGTGATCCCAGTGCTTGGCCAGCTGATCGCGGGCCAGTGGAAGCCCTACCAGTACCTCGTCGAGAGCATACGACAGTTCCCCAACCAGGTCCATAACTATTTTACAGTGAAAACAAATAGATTCAATCACGTACAGAACACAATTTTACCGCTTTCCAATTTTTTTTAAATCATAGACATTATAAACAGAAAATTAAAAAAAAAAAAAAAACTTACGCACTGCGATGAAATCCGAGCGGTTGGCCTGTATTGAATTATTCTAACGTCCTCTCAATTTTACATGCAATTGTTTGAAGTTTTAAAAAGTTAATGAAGCGGGAAAATATGGATTTTAATACATTTCATTTACTCCTAGGTTTTTTATTTCGAAAAGTAAAAATAAGGCACTTCGCGTGTTCTATTTTCTAACGGAAAGAGAAAATTTTCGAGAATGTTTGAGAAAACCATAATTGGCATTGTTCATTTTTTTTAGTATGCTCCAATTCGAAAACCATTTCGAGGAAAACCATCAATTATCCGATTTATCTTGACCGATTTCAAAAATACTTTATGATTGCAGATATTTTTGTAAAAGTACTTTGAACCTTTGTTTGACCGAACGACCCGGTTTTTAGACAGAATCCAGCATCGAATGTTTGCCACAAAAATTAAAAAAAAAGTTTAGCTAAGGCAACTGTCACGTGTCACTGTCAAATCGACAAAAACCATAGACAAAGCCGTTTTTTTTATAGCCAACCGAACGAAGGCGATTGGGATTCTGTCTAAATTCACGAATTATCAAACAGCGAAAAAATATTTATTATTAATTAACAAAGCTACGTAAAAGCATAATATTCAAATTAGTTGCTTGAAATAGTCCATTTTATCGAATAAAGGTGTTAAAAGCACAGCTTAAAAAAAATGAACAATGCCAATTACAGGCACATTTTTTGTTTTACAGGAGAAGTTCAAATCCATGATAGAAGATGCGGGATTCCGGCAGGTCACATACGAGAACCTCACGTTTGGCGTGTGCGCCATACACTCCGGCTTCAAAATATAGCCAGTTAATTTAATGATTTTAATTATGTAATGCCATCACGCGAGTCAAATGTAATATGTACAGTCAGCGTCATAGTTTGAAGCATCCAAGTCGATCAAATGTGTACCGAACTTTTTGGTCACTCGGGATTTTTCATACTGTATGAATATATGATGCTGACTGTACGAATTTATTTATTAGTAAAATATTTCCAAAAAATTCAAACCTCATTTTTTTCCATGACTGACTGCACGTAAAAGAATATCTCTTAACATTTTCAGCACCGCAGGTTCAACGCCAACGACCTTTAAATACGTCGATTACTTCTAAGCAAAAATAACCTTCGTTTAATTGCGTTTAGGTTGACCTTACAGCATCGCAATAAAGAAGTCAGGCACATATAAGTGACGGCTCTTGTATTTGACGTGGTTGCGAAAAAATTAAATGGGGGCGCCATTTTTTATAACTTATTTGGTCTACGATACTATGACTGCCTTAGCAAGATTATCTTGTTTCGACAATAGGGAAGTTTCGTGAAGCACATGACACCTACGTATGATTTCGTTTGACAAGGCTCAAAATCCAACCGAAACTGCCTCATAGTCATGACCGGTTCATATCCGTGGTCCACCTGGTTTAGGTTTTAGGGCAGGCCCTTTTTCTGGGTATGCCCTTTGAGCAACTAACAAGTCTTAGGTACTTACCTATTTTTATATTAAAATATTATTGTTTCAAACTTACTTTACAACAAAAATGACAGAAATAATTCCTGTCCTTTGAGAGTAGTTTACATCAGCTCAGTCACAAATAAAACAAGAAATATTTTAAAAGGAATTTATTGAGTCCATCAAACTGTGTCTGTATTTGGAATGCAGATCCAACCTAAATTACATGTTCACATTAAAAACTATGATATCTCCGAGCTAACCGCAATACATACAATTTGTGATACTTTAATACACCAATTAACATTCACCTACAGTGAAAGTAGTCAACACACTCATACGCATGGCGCTCGGCACACGTCATCAGTCACACTGGCCTGCGGGCGCGCCCCATTGCGGTGGCGACGAGGAGAAACGAGCGATCGCATCAGCAGACCCCCCCGGAACTAGGGTTATTTTATTTATTTATTTATATAGCCTTTTTTATTCCGAATTCACTACAATTTCATTTTTGTTGTTGTTGTTTCTTTTTATTATTAAATTGTCGCGTAATTCGGCGTGCCTCATGGCATAGGCCTCCTCCGTGTATTGGAGGGTTTGGGCTATAGTTCCCACGCGCGCCCAGTGCGGATTGGGAACTTAACACACACCATTGAATTTCTTCGCAGATGTGTGCAAGGTTTCCTCACGATGTTTTCCTTCACCGAAAAGCTCATGGCAAATTTCAAATGTAATTTTCGCACATAAATTCCGAAAAACTCAGAGGTGCGCGCCCGGGATTTGAACCCACGACACTCTGCTTGAGAGGCCACAGGTCAAACCACTAGGCTACCATGGCTTTTTTCGGAACTAGGGTTACCAGACGCAAATTTCGAAAAACTAACAAAATTTCCGAAGTACATCGTCTAAAACTACGCTAGTCATCAGTATATTTTATTTATCTCATGGTACTGCTATTAAAAAACATAAAATTCTTGAAATTTAAACAAAACCTGCTGGCCTACTTCAAAATTCGAAGTTGGTATCCTACCGCCTTTCTCACTCAAATATAACACTATAACAGCGAGCAAGACGACACGATTCAAACTTCAAACTAGAGTGTACATATAACTGTCTGGCAACCCTACTAGCAACTCATGCGTCATTTCGTATCTCCAGGTTTCCGTTCAACCAATGGGAGCGTCCCATGAACCGGGCATGCTAGTTAGGCTACGGGCGGCGCTAGCGGGCCGGTCCGGGCGAGTTAACATCGAGAAGCGAGTGAGTCGGGGCGCGGCGGCTGCGCGGGCGCCTCGCTGGTGAGCACGCAGTTACAACACTAACCAATCTACGAGATCCCTTACTATTATTCTAGAATATTTTCAGCACGTAAGGCAATTTAAAAGACCCCTGCCCGGCTAGCAGGAGAGAAAGAAGAAAGAAAGAAAGAAGACATTTATTCCTTTTTGCAAGACACAAATATAAGAAGAGAGCGAGCAAGACTACCCGTCTCTTTCTAGAACGAACGGTAAGAAAAAGACGGGCAATCTCGCGCGCGACGTGACTTGCTAGACGTAACGTTTTTCATTGTTACTTTTGATTTTAATAAATCCAAACGACAAACGTTGCCAGGTTGCCTAACTAATTCACTGTTTTCCTAGAGAAGTGAAGGAAATAGATTTAATTAAATATTTGATAATTATAGTTCCATAGATACTATTGATGATTCCGTTAATGTCTAAATTGAAGATTTAATGCGGTACTCGGATTTTTGATTTAAAATTAAGTCACTTCTTTGACATTGTGCACTTTGACACTTGACTATCGGACCAATGTATACAATGAAAACATTTTTCAACCACAATAAAAAAATATTAAAACATTTACAGGGGAGTTTCCAGATTTTAAACCCAGGGATTCTAGATTTTAAGACAATGTGTCGTTTAAATCAATATGAAATAATTCCGCAATAATTTCAAGTCTAAACTAGCAACACTGATCAAATCCCCCCCACTGATTGGTCGACTGACCCAATGTTGCCAGTTTAATTGTTTATTAGGTAACTTATAGCCACAGGTAGTAGGATTAGTTTGTCTGAACGATCATCCATGTATACTCGGTAGCAAAGAAATTGGGTCACTTTTCATAAAACTTTCTACGGGAAGTGACCTGGTTTCTTTGCTCCCGAGTATAGTTTTCCAGGATTTTTTGTGATTGGCACATTGCCATACATTAGTCCAATACAAAATAACGACGAAAAACCTTTAAAAGAGTTAAACTAACCAGTCTGCTGAAATTATTCCTTAATAATTGTAAGATCTGTGATCTAAAATCTTTTTTACCAAATAAACAAGCCTACATAATTTTATCCTCAACCTTTTATGCCTAGAGCCACACAATAATTTATAGCACAAAAAAATCAAATTAAACTTTCATAAATCAATCATTTTAACTATTAAATCGGCAGTAAACTACAGACTGTTATCGACACCGTTAAATCAATTTCTTGGATGCGCCGCTCGATTAAACTTAAACCATAAAAAAACATTCAAAAACAATAAATCGGTTTACTTTTCTCCACAACAGGTATAACCGCGCCCTCACCAGCCAACGTCGGCCCAACTCAAGGCTATACAATTTAATTGGTTTCCTTACATTAACCTAATACAATATCAAGTCTAGTTATTTGGTAATCCGAATAAAAAAACCCACCCGCGGCTGAGCTCCAAAATAACTAATTACAATTCAGAAAGGAGCCAGGCTCTAGTTTTGGAATGCGATATCTAATTCATAAACGTATGGAGCTACGCCGTCAAAAAAGGACCTTAACACGTCTAGGATTATTAAAATTATAATGGACGATTTATTAATAATTATTCCAAAGATAACAAACGATTGTTGAGTTTGTATACGTTTGCCATCTCAGTCTGTGACAATAGAGGCATTACAGACAAACTGCATTTCGACTGCAACCTGACTGCAAATGCGGTTCGCCCATACGTTTCAACCGCAGTTTCCTGTCGTACTTGGGCCAACTGCAAGGGAACTGCAATAAAAAACGTACGGGCAGTCGGCAGTCAAATTGCAGTCAGGTTGCAGTCTGTATGCAGGGAGTCTGTAACGGCCAGCGACACGGTAGACTGCAGCAAGCGTGAGACGGAGTGAGGGAAGAGCCGGCGCCGCCGCCGCGTGCATCGACATTAAGTTATTTGCAATAATTTCAAAATCATACCCAAAGATCCGTGATCCTCGCATCCAGCGGAATCCTGTCCAATCCCAAACGTTCCTCCGCGCGTGCGCAATCCCGAAAGTTAAGTTAGCACATCCGCCGAGCCGGGGCTTCGGCGCGTCGCAGCGCCCCCCCCCCCGCCCTACCCGCTCCGGTCAAGCAATCCAACGAGCCCAATCCAATCCACAGTGGATGAAACAAAAGAAAACCGATTTTAGTCATACACATCCTGATCCTGACCTGACTGGCTACTTGATAAAAATCTGTAAAATATATGGTAGCATGTGAGAAGAGGTAGTGTTCGGAGACGGTCAGAAGTATCTCGGTACACATTACACCTTACACCTTACACCTTAGGGCGCCGTCCGCCGCGCCGCGCCCGCCGAGCTGTCGACACAACACACGTACACGCCACTGCACCCGCACAGCCTGCCCGCTGGAGCCACTCGTGCTCCAGGTGTGCTCCGATCCAGTGGAAAGCTTATTTATTACAAAAGCAGACCTACTCCACTCTAATTTACGACATACATACGATCTCGAAACGGCAGCAGTCGAAAGGTTTTAAAATAAAAATAAAGACACCCACCCACCCACCTAAATGTACAGAATGATTCCTCCGATATTTTGTTAGTTTTGTATAAGAAACATCGCAGAAGTCAAGTTTGAAGTCAGTATTCGAGATCTTTACTACTTTCCAGACAATTTGTTTACATTTCAGATGTTACGTTGTAAATTTAGGCATCTATTAAACAAAGCAGCACACAGCAGCGAGCTGCAAATTCTCATTTGATACCAAAATAATAATAAAATACACCCATCTTGTATAACGGGGAAAGACTATCCTAAACTTTAACCGATTTTGACTCGCAGCAAATGCCTTCTAAAACTGCATCAACATTATTTAAATCCTCAAAGCCATACTAGAACTTATTATCCTTATTATAGTCCTGATACTAAATTCGAAGCTTAACTCAAATTCACATAAGCAATCACTAAAATGGTCACCATACGATAAATTTAAAAACCCCAGACTACTTGGCATTTCATTCTGACCCTTTAAAATATAAATTACTAATAGATCAAGTATTGCATTGTTACAAGGTGTGGGTCAACTTTTTCTTGTCATTCGTTGCTATGGTCACAATTGGTCACATTCCCCGGTCACTCTTTAATTTAAACCAAAAGTTTAATGGTTTAATTTGCCAAACATGCATTTTTGTGTAGTAAGTCCCTACTAACAGCACTACTTTTATTACAGAATAACAACAAGAAATAGTTGATCCACCTCAGACGTTCTCTTTAATACCCCGAACACCCTCCAACGCTTGGACGTTGGGAGGGATGGCAAGGAGCCTGCAGGTTAGTGTGGCATACGGACCTGGCGCGCGCCTCAGTAGTTGTGGTCGCGGCTGCGGCTGCGCGGCGAGCGCGAGCGCGAGTACGAGCGCCGCACCGGCGAGTACGTCGGCGAGCCGCGCCGCCGCGGGGAGTACGAGCGGGACCTGACACACACACACACACACATTTTACCAGTGATCGTCACTTCTGGTCAAGGGTCACGTGAAGTATCACTGATGCACACTGATGAACTTGAGATAAGAATATAGCAAATACTAGCAGCCTGCGACTTCGTCCGTGAAGAATTAAACACAGACTATGTTCATCAGGGATAATGTAGGATACTAAAGGTGAAGAATTTTTCATATCAGTCCAATAAGTCGAAGCCTATTCAATGCTAACAAACAAATAATAAAAATTTTCTTCTTTATAAAATTAGTGTAGACTAGACTTCCCGCGTCTCCGCCCGCGTGGATTTCGGTTACCGCGCTCCCTAAGGAGCATTCTAATGAACACGTATTTAGCTTTTCTTAAGCAAAATCAATTTTAACAGTTATCAACTATTAAGATATAGTAAAGACCAGTTTTTTAAAGTGACTACAATAGTCATCTCTTTCAAACTATCAGAGCGAAAAGAGAGCCACATACAGTGTAGTTTACAGCATTCAAATCACACACATGCAAGTACACCATAGATACTGTAAGGTATGTCAAACTTTCTGGTCATTGGTGTATCATACAATATGACGCTGATGCTGAGCATGATGGTGTAGTAAACCGGAGTGCTGAATCAGTGTTACCCATTTATTTAATCCTTAATCTAGTAAAAACTTAAGTTTAAATTTGTTATATATTAGGTAAGGGTAGACATGCCTATTAGGAATCTACAGGGTACCCTCAGTCTTGAATCTACCTCGAGTAAGTAATGAACATTACAAAATTAGTATAAAGTAAAGTCAAGTAGTATAGTGTAGTATAGTATAGTGTACCTGTCTCGGTCGCCGCTGTAGCGGTCCGCGCCGCCGCCGCCCCCGCCGCCGCCGCCGCCGCCGCCGTAGTCCTCCTTCACGCGGATGTACGACACTTCACCCTGGAAAACAAACAACCCCATTCAAGCAGGCCACGCACACAGTTACAACAACACATACAGGTTATAAAACTAACATTATATTAGATAAGTACCTATTATGAGTTCAACTTATTGTTACACTACAAATCATGTGATATATGATTCAGCATAAAGGCTTAATTACATGTAATTTATTCAACACCGATTCAAGTGGTTTGTTCAGCTCCCTCACCTCGTGACTCCTAAACCTAGAATCGTCCAGTTTCTTGACCGCGTACTTCATATCCTCGTGCCTCAGGAACTCTACAACTCCCGAGCCATCCTTGAAGGTGTCAGCGAAGCAGACGTCCCCGGCCTCACGCATGTGATCCTTCAAGTCCTGCCAGGAGCCCGAGGGAGGCAGGCCAGTAACAAGGACGCGGTATTCGGAACGGCGCGCGGGGGGGCCGCGGCCAGCTCCGCGAGCGCCGAAGCGCTCGGCACCGCCGCCGCGGGAGCCTCGGCCGCCGCCTCCGCCACCGCGCGGGAACTCCACGCGGAGCCTGTAGCCATCGTAGTCGTAGCCGTCGCGCGCTCGGACTGCGTCTTCTGCGTCTCTGTTAAAGATATAACAACTCATTAAGGGTCTGTTTCACCACTCTCTCAAGTTCCAGTTATCTTAAGTCTTAGTTATCTATGATGAAGTCTCTATTTATTACTACAAAAAAGACAGAGATACCATCATAGATAACTGACACTTAAGATAACTAGAACTTAACAGAGTGGTGAGACAGGCCCTAAGAATGCTTTTGATTTCTCAGCTACATTCTCAGGGGGACATCTACCCCAACTTAGATAACTTTTGTACAATTGTTCTGCAAAATACAGGGAAAAAATATAAATAGTCTGACAGAACAACATTTTCAAATATTTAATAATGCAGCACAAATTGCAGCAAACACAATAACCTGTAGCTATGCCAAGGTTGATAATAACTTCCTCGTAACTAAAAATAACAGCCATTTGAGCCATTTTTATAGGACTGAAACCTGATAATACAACATACAAAGGTAATGGAAGAATGCAATGTTTAAATAAGTGTGTCACGTTTACAAGACAAATAGCCGAGTAGCTGTTATCTACAACTGAAATAACATGTTATCAGCAATGAAAAGTGTTCACCAATCACTACTGCGCAAGTAGCTCAAGTATTAAACAAACATGAACTGATTGAACTAATTACACAACCATTTACTGTTGTTAATTAAATACAGCATGCAACATTGTATTTATTGGGGTTGCTACATGATAAATGTGTGGTTAGTTTATTAGAATTCAAACTACAATAATTAAAAATTTTAAGTTAGGAGAATTTAGTTCTTCCCCGTCAAAATGTGAATCAATATGAATAGCCCAATGAGACGAAGTTGTAGATGCATTTTATCAACTTACAGAAAAAACTCTTTAAGATACCCTCCAGACTGTAGTAAAGAGACAAAACAGTAAACATGGCTCTAGCCATGTCAGATCTACAGGGTCTAGCTAAATCGAAGATGGGGTGATCATCAAGATCATACTAAACCAGGCAATGAGAGGGAGTTATTGCTCAAAATTGTCCACAAGCACTGTGCAGCGCTGCTAATTTTTTTTTATATTTATGAGACTTAATTGATTCCAGCATTATTGGTAATCTCTTGGGCCAAATTGCAAGCAAAATTGATGATTGATGATTTTTGGTGGCGCGAGTGTCCTTGGAAGTGTAGAAATTTCTAGCACTTATTATTCAAAAACGCAAGCAACAGTTTCTTTCATTGTATGTTAATTACATGTTTAAATGCAGGTAATACTTTTAACGCCATTAGCATTTCAATTAGTTAATTCGGCGTAAATTGCCTTAAGAAGCTTCGAAAACTACCACATTTACAATAGTGATAACTACCCAATGGATGTAATGCGAAGATAATGAACGTATTTACTTTATCAATACGGCGTGTCTTGCTGATTGTATGTGCTGGAGATGCTACATACTATAGATTTATATTATGGTTGTTGTGTTAGACGTTGATAGACATGTTAAGTAGGACACAAACAATTTTCACTTTTACATCCTCAGCAGCAAAAATTGAAATTAAATTAAACAGAACTCACCTCGGATCTTCAAACTCCACAAAGGCAAACGGGGGTCCTTTTCTGTTTTTCAAATCAACGAAAGTTACTTTGCCGAATTTGTAGAAAAGATCTTGGATGTCCTTTGTTCTTATGTCCGGAGGAAGATTTCCCACGTATATTCTGCACTCATTTCTGTTCCCACCGCTTCCACCGGACATATTTGTTGCTCTTAAAGTACGCTAATCTCGCCTAATAATGAATTTGTTAATTAAAACTTAGCGGCGTGATAAACCTTCGGCTTGTTCGGCGTTTTTGACAAATCAAGATGGCGTCAAAGTATTATACCAGCAGGAAAGGGAAATAGATTTATTTTAATTGTCTATGGTCAAAGATGAGGTTCGATCAGAAATAAACAGTAACACAAACTGTTTTTTTTTTGTAAGTTTCTTACGACGAAACACACAACGAAAGACTCATATCTTTGCCCACAACTTTTATTATTTGATGATATTGTAAAAAAAAAAAGTTTTATTCAGTAGTCGTTATAACATGAAGGTACAATGTCAAGTTAAACACTAGCCGCAAATAAGGTTAAGAATAGAACGCATCCAATTTTTTTTTATTTTTCAAATTGTCTTTGAATTTAGAACGCCCTCTGCCGCATATGGGAAGTAATCTGTGCTGAAAGAAGCCTGTGAAAGAATCCTCTAGAAAGTAGGCATAGAATCTCCGGTATCAAAATCTTTACGTGAGAATTTGTTCTTATTCGGAAGCAAACGTAAGTAATTCTTTATTTATATTATGTTTTAGGTTTAACAGTGTTTCCAGGATTATTTAAAAGTGAAAGAATTGATTAGTTTACTTTATTCACAAAATGGTGCATAAAAATCTGAATGCGGATGAACATATTTTCACTTTCGTTCGCAAATAAGGTGCAATAAAGTGGTTTTATTGATTAAATTGCCGTGTTTCTATGGAAATATCCTCGACTGTGATGGATCAGCTACGAAGCACAGTTTAATATCTGCTAACATGTTCGTGAGTTAGCGTAGTGCTTCAAGTTTTCACTATTTTATATTGATGACGGGCCTTACCGCCAGCGCTTCCGTTCGAATTAGCACGAGAAAACCTACCTGCACCGAGTCTGAAACCCAGTACAGGTACCGTTAGTAAAATAAAATAACTACGCACCGGGTTTAAAGATTTTCCGTATGGGATTTACAGTCCGCGCAACGGGTCTCGTATTTTGTAAAAGGCGCGCTGGTTCAGAGTCCCGGATTTCGCGCCTGACCTTTAGTGCAAGTTATTTTTAGCTGTTATTGAACATAAACAGTCCTGTACGCATTATGTGGAAAATCTATCGATTGAGTGTTAGAAGGGTAGGCGATAACCTTTGAGGGCCTTTGGCAATGACGCGCTAGTGTTAGCTTTGTTTGATAAACTTCATGAGACAGTCTCGGAAAAGTTCTCTCGGGAACAGCCGTGGCGGAAGAGGGTTGGTTAACTTGACAGATCGTACATACCTGTTTTTATTTTCAGAAAAACAGCTGACAAGATGTGTGACCGCAAGGCGGTGATCAAGAATGCCGACATGAGCGAGGAGATGCAGCAAGATGCTGTAGACTGTGCGACGCAGGCCCTCGAAAAGTTCAATATTGAAAAGGTATACCCATTTTGCAATTGACACCATTCCCATGCCATTAGATAAACTTGTTTCCTGTTGTGGTCTGTGGTTAGTGGTTCCCACAGTTTAATTGTTTTTGTTGTTAATTTCAGGATATTGCTGCATTCATCAAGAAGGAATTTGACAAGAAATACAACCCGACGTGGCATTGCATCGTGGGCCGCAACTTCGGCTCCTATGTGACGCACGAGACTCGCCATTTCATCTACTTCTACCTCGGCCAGGTCGCCATCCTTCTGTTCAAGAGTGGTTAGACCCTCCCGCACACTTCGCTCTAAATTTTTTGTTGTTAGGATGCAGTGGACGCAGTATTATCAGGCCCGCGGGCCTCGCCCCTCTCGGTGCCCTTAATTAGCAACAGCGCAGGGCGGGGATTATTTACATTCCTACCTTTAGGTAGTTTTTACCTAGCTCGTCCCCGTGCTGGCTGTTGGCGGGCATTTGGCGCCGGGAGGGGCGCGGCCGCGGGCGCGCATGAGTGTGTGTTTGAGCGCGCCGGTCGGGCTCCGCGACCTTCACTCCCCGCCCTGGTGCACTCGGTGTAAATGTACTGTGTTTAGCTTAAATTAAGATTCAATATTGACTCGTGGTAAACATTCACTTCTAGTGTATTTATATTAAAGAAAATTTTAGTTAATTATTCCTAGACTTTAGCGTAAAAGTCATGTTAGTACCTAACTAAATCTATTGTTTAATTTCTTTGTTAATACATTCACTGGAGATATTTTCAATACTTCTATTATTAAACTTTCTTACAAACCACCAGTACTTTGTTTTATTTTGAGTATGTAGCGCGGGGCCACAGGAAAGTAACTGCGGTTTCAATATTGTTTTTTCCAATTTTGATTATTATTGGGCTTAGCTAATTATTACTGCAGACTGTTAGAATGGGTATATTTTGTCCGTAAGTCGTGGGCCACAGTATAGTTGTATGTATAGTTTACTACAGGATGGGTGTAGTGAATAAAGCTTTTCCATGACATTGCGTGGATTTCTATCCCTTTATTTCCTGTGGCACTACTGTCTAAAGATTTCTATTTCAAAATCAAGTTCAACATAGTCGACGGAGCTCCTACTTTTGGGCCTGTTGAAGATACAACAACCTAAACCTACCTACCTCCCATTTATGATGTTTATTTTGGTCTGTAGTGCCACGTAGTAGTGCCATAGGTAAAACTCTTCTATCTGGTTTACAGTTGTCTGATTAAATCCTTACTAATACTTACTTTAAATGCGAAAATAACTCTGTTACGCTTTCGCGCCTAAGCCACTGAACCGATTTTAGTGAAATTTGGTATAGAGATAGTTGAGTCTTGGGACCTACCCAGTAATAGTAATAGTTAAAAAAAATTGTCAGCGCCACAAACTATTTCCATAGAACGGGTTCGAGACGATTTTTGCAAACATAACTTATTCTAAGCCGTTCGTAGGTATAGCATTTGACTTAGTAGATACTAGCTTCTGCCCGCGACTTCGTTCGCGTAGAGTTAGACTTATATTAGGCAGCTGCGACTTTCGACATGTTTATCGCTATCCCACACGAACTCTTTAATTTTCCGGGATTAAAAGTATCTAAAATATTGACCAGGGATATAAGGTGCCACCACGCAAAATTTAATTTAAATCGGTCCAACAGTTTCGGAGTTAAGCGAAAACAGACAAAGGTAAATGACACATGTTTTATTACTCTTCCCTTATCGTTAGCACAGCAGTTTTGATGAATTTATGTAAAGTACAGACGAACTTTCTACTGATTGTATTATGTATAGATCGCAATGGGGTATCGGGCTCATAGTATAAGGGTTAGTGACCCCTGGCGAATTAGAGGTTTTAGGTTCGATACCCTTTGCATGACGGTGAATTTAACAGTTATTTTATTTACAAGCACTGTTGCGAGATTTGAATCACGAATTCAAATAGTTTAAGTATTCAGTGGATCGATTTTTATGACTACCACTTGACTGATAAAAATATAAATTTGGAACAGATAAGCACACTGATATGAGTTTTTTTGTTTTATACGAGGTAGGCAATGGGAAATTGGCAAAGGGATCATGTTATAGGCAATGCGGCTAGCAAGCCATCACTATTTTGATTCCCCTTTCCACCTATACGCCCACAATCATGCTAAACGTGGCCTTTAGGTGTTACCTTGGGCTCTGTCATAATAATTATGGGCGTATAGATAGAAAAAATCCTAAGATTTCCGTTCATTCCCTCGATGGGCTTTTACCGCGCGGGAAGAGAAGCAGTTGGTACATTCTATGTTTTTTTTGCTCCCTGACCAGCATGGAAAATTGTTAGTAGCTACTTTTTATTTATGAAATAGGATGGACAACAGTTTGGACATGCAAGCAAAATCTTGTAGGTTTCATTAGATTGCTGGCACTGCTGCTTGGCAGGATTAGCGAGTAAAGGTGCGACCACACCGGTGCGTAAAAGACGTTGACGGTGCGTTGACGCAACAAAATGTAAAAAACGTGACGCATACGGCACGTCACTGCGTATACGCACCATGGGCGTCATGGACCAACATGAATACATTATAACATCTCATCTATATGACTATATGTACATGACATAAATAATGAATAAATGAAATGAAATGAAATGGTCGCTCCTTAAGGTGGCGACTTTAGGACCTTTTACAATCATAATAGAAGAAAAGAAATAGGTACATAAGATTGCGAATACCGAGGCAGACGAAGGCGATGGCGGGACGATTTGGACGTGTAATGCGTCAGACCGGGAGTTGTGGAGAAGGAGAGAGGCCTTCGCCCAGCAGTGGGACACCAAAATAGGCTAATTAACCTTTTCAACGCCAACGACACATAATATATCAGCACCGCAGGTTCAACGCCCATTACTTCAATGCAAAAGCAACCTTCATTCAATTGGGTTTAGGTTCAACTTAAGGCATCGCAATAATGAAGTCTGGCGTAAGGGTGACCGTCTCTTGTATTTGACGTGGCGGCAAAAAGGTTAAAAAACTACCGACCACGTGCGAGCCGGACGGCAAGTTAATAATATCCAGTGTTAGCTAAGCCTTGCTCTTAAACAAAATGTAGGCAGTGCGAGGTCATTTTGATATTGGTTATTTACACATGTGTATACATAGGTACACAAATCACGTCTTTATCCCTTACGGGGTATACAGAGCCTAAGTTAACAAGACCTAGGCCACGTTTAGCAAGACAGTGGGCGTATAGGTGGAAAGGGGAATCAAAATAGTGATGGGTTGCTAGCCGCATCGCCTATGACATGATTCCTGTGATTTTCGCCCATTCCCTCGATAGGTTTTTACCATCTGAGCGGGAAGAGACGCAACTGGGACATTTTATGTTTTTTCTTTACTCCCAGACCAGCGTGGAAGTTATGGTTATTTATAGATATTATAGACAAAAAAAAAGTTAGACCCATCTTAATTTCATTAATCGTGGTATAAGAGCAGTACCTATACCTATGAAAGTGCATAATACACATTACATTTCTAGTTTCTAGGAAAACTGGAAAAGTACCCCGTATTATTTGGGAGTACAGCATTTGTAGGGAAACACATTTCGTATGACGTATTCTCCAAGGGACGGCGGTCATTTTTTTTTTTTTTAAATACCTCTACGCGTTCTTGAGAAAAAGGGTTCTGACAGATGGATGGATGGACGGCCGGACGAGCGTATCTACAGCGATTGTGATCCTATAAGGGTTCTATTTATTCTTTTGGAGGTAAGTACTGAACCCTAAAAAAGAAGAAATTAAATCAGAGCATACTATTTCTACAGCAACTCAAAATTTTGACATAAATAAACAAGCTAACGTTGGAAATATTTAAATACATACATACATAGGTACATAAATCACGTCTTTATCACATACGGGGTAGACAGAGCCTAAGATACCTAAAGACCACGTTTAGCATGATTGTGCGCGTATGGATCGAAAGCGGAATCAAAACAGTGATGGGTTGCTAGCCACATCGCCTATATAACATGACTAAGATTTTCGCCCTAATCCCTCGATGGGCTTTTACCATCTGTGCGGGAAGAGAAGCAACTGCTACATTCTATGTTTTTTCTTTGCTGCCAGATTAGCATGAAATATTGGAAATATTTGAAATATTTGCTTGTAAAGAACAAAAATTATTTTATTAAGTGTAGGTACGTTGACTAATAATGGGCAAAGCCGCGGGCAAAAGCTTGTACGCTACAAAGTAATACTCCAAAACATTATGTAGGCACCGCAACAAAATGTCCAAATATTAAAAACTTCGATAACAAAAACCGCATTCACACATCACTATTACCAAGTTAACTGTGCACGTGGACAAATTTAGAACTAACAGCTGTCTATATAAGTTTCAGAACCGATGTGGATAGCAGCGCCACATTGAACCGCATGTGTAATTTGGCTATGGATTGCACACGATTTTTTTGTCAGTATTATAAAATGCCAGTGTCACAGATTCCAATCACTTAGGCCGTGGCACCTCACGGCTAAATAACGGGTTTTACCCTAAAAAAAAGTTTAATTTCCAATTCTCCAAAATAAACGGGTGAGTACTTAATTTTATAATTTGTTGTTTAGTCTCGTGTTTTACTGTGTTTTTACGTGTTAATTAAGTTAATTGGAAGTATACTACAAGTTTCGTAGCCTTCAAATTAGGTATCTCTCTTAATTAAGTTTTAAACTGTGCAGAACTTCCTGAAAAAAGGTTCATCTACTTTACAATAGATGGCGGTAATAATACTAGTCTTGATAAATTAGTTGTTCTACTGGATACTAGATGTCGCTCAATGTCGTTTCGCATGGGTTTTCTCAAGTGGAATTAGTGTAAATTGAGTTTTAAATTTTGATATTTTAAAACAAAAATAAATATATATTTGTTCCTGATCATTTTATATGCTCGCAATCAGGGCTAAATGACAAGTACCTAATTTACAGGGAGTAGATTTCTTAAAACCATATTATGTAAAAATCCAGAACCAGTAATTGTAAACTGTAAAATTTATAGTAAATATAACAATTTATGTATGAGTGTATTTTAGTATGTCTATCAATTGCCGTTACTCATAGTTTATTGTATGTGTTATGTGTATTTAATTGTAACTAACCCCTTAGTGTAAGTAGTACTAACAACATATGTGTCACTTAGTTACACGAAATAAATGGATTTTATTATTATTATTATAGCATAGTCAAGTGCAAAAATATGTATTCAGCGAAAGTTTCAAAAATAAGTACCATACGCTCGTAAGAGCCGGTGTTAACCGCCATCATAAGGTCGTGGGACATATTTTTGAGAAGTTCGTATCGATAGTTCTTTTTGCACTTGACCGTATGCACAGGCATAAATATATGTACGTTACCAAGACGTCAAAAACATCTATACACATTATCACCACAATATCAGTAACGATATCTATTTCATAATTTTGTTTATTTTTTTTTCTCTTCGACATTGGAGACATCTCCAATTAATTTATTTGACGGTGGAGGCGTTTTACACCTCCACTGAACTCAATTTTTTTTTGTTCTTTTGACTAGTAGAGACTATAGGTACATTTCTACTATAGATTAATATAATTTAAGGCTCGGCGACCTCATACATCCCTTTCATAAATGTATTTAATTTAAGTAGAATTTAAGTATTCTTACTGTATTTTATTTTGAAAAAATTACTTTCTGCCAAGTTTCTAGCGGTGCATTCTTTTTGGCAATGATAGTCTTTTCGAAGGCGCTGGTAGTTTCAAAAATACATGTAAAAGAGCCCTTGGCAAAAAATAAATTTGTCATTTTCATTTTCATTTTCATGCCCTCGGCTGTACAAGTTTTGTGCTTCGTTGGGGACTAGGTCGACTGGTGCCTATTGTCCAAAGATATTTACAAATTTATTCCCGTTTCTCCGCAGCAGCAACATGAGCGGCAACAAGCAGGACCTGCTGCTGTTCTTCGACCGGCCCACGGAGCCCTGCTTCATGCAGAAGGGCAAAGACAACGCCGTCCTCGAGCTGCCCGACCACTACTACGTGAGTAGCCTCTTGTTGAATCTAACGCTGGCCATCAAGGTTTTTCATAATGTTCTTTTCTATGAGAATAGCTGTCACTGTCTCTTCTGAGTTTTCTACATGAATACGATTTTTTAATAAACGCATTTTAAACATTTAAATATAATATTTTCAATAGGTTATGGGCCCATATATTAGCTTAACACGTTCGCTGCGGGGCTCAACTTGAAAGACTTTTGGCTGGTGCGGTTGAGATCGAATCAGCCCAATCTGGAACTCTTTTACAGTGCGGGTGAGGCCGAATCGCTCTCAAATTTCAGTAGTTACTTAGATCCTTCATAACTTTGCCAAGAATAGGACCAGGGTTTTTTTTTTGTGTTGTAGTCATTGCTTAGTAAATATTTTAAATACACTTAGCTTCGCCCTTGGTTCTGACCTCTGGCTTAAGAAAAAATACCTAAAGAATTTTTGAGATCTTTTAGACCTCAAATCGCACTAAATTTTATCTGAGACTAGAGCAGGGAATGGCACTTATAGGTAAATTATCGATAAAAGAATGATCATCTTATCGAACATCTTTAAAGGCGTTTAATTGTGTGTTATAACAAATATTTGTTCCTGGGTCATGGTTGCTTATCTATATAAGTATTTATTTATCTATACATACATTTGTTAATTGCCGCTTAGTAGCAATAGTACAAGCTTTGTTTAGTTTAGAGGTAGGTTTGTATAAATGCTCTATCAGGAAGAAAATAAATTTTGGTTTATGTTAAATAAAACCCATTCATTTATAACATTATACAGTGCAGATACTTATATGTATGATAAAAAAAAATAATAGAAGGATACACTGAAATAATTATGTAAAACACGCGTGGTTCAGCGTCGATAACTAGCACCGCACTGACGTCAAGCTGTCGACTCCCGCGTCGCCCGCCCCCCGCTCTGTGCGGCCTTGAGGTCAAATTCCTTGAGGCTAAATAAACCTCAACCCGCACTGTGTGAAAAAAATATATGCCCAGTGCGTTCGAGGCTTATTTAGACCTCTAACCTTTTTTCTGTATAAAAGAGTCAGCGTTTGAGAAACATAAAGAAATGTATATTTGTCTTTATCATACGCCTTGTAAGTAAGCGGCAACAGCTCCCGCACGAGAGAGATATCACAACTTTTAGCCCCGCACCGACGTAATGTCGAGCTTGAGGCGGTTTTACCTCAACCCGCAGTGAACGTGTTAAGTGAAGCTAGTAGAGAGGCGGTGTTCCTACAAGCGTTATTAAGAGAGCTCTTAATGTTGCGTTCTTGTAAGATTGTGTTGTACTGCGATAATCAATCTGCTATGCAGCTTGCAGTTAACAAAGTGCATCACAAAAGGAGCAAGCACATCGAAGTTAGGTATCATTATATTAGAGATATGATAGACCGCTTCGAGGTCCAGCTTTTGTACATCCCTACAGATGTAATGGTAGCTGATGTTTTCACCAAACCACTTGGTAGTACGAAACATGAGCTATTTACCAGCCAACTAGGTGTGGCATAGTGACGGCCTGATGATGTCCACGTTATGGGGGAGTGTTGAATCTAACGCTGGCCATCAAGGTTTTTCATAATGTTCTTTTCTATGAGAATAGCTGTCACTGTCTCTTCTGAGTTTTCTACATGAATACGATTTTTTAATAAACGCATTTTAAACATTTAAATATAATATTTTCAATACCTCTATCCTCTAAACTAGAGTTGCCACGAATAGTGATTTGGCCGAATACCGAATATTCGGCAACGCTGTCGGCCGAAGCGCCGAATATTCGGCACAAAATACGTGCTTGTCTATAGGCTGATCCTTACAAGTGGTGGTCAGCAAACGAAAAACAATACCCAATTCTCTCGAAATTTGCTAAAGTTTATCTTTCTTCTCCTGGGAGTAGCGTGTATGCGACGAAAAGCATAATCGTTTGCTACCAACAAATGCTAAAAAGCTTGTTTTTATCCATCACAACTTAACACTGATCAATTTTACTTACTAAAGTATTGTAATTTGGTAATGCACACATATAATCTTGAGTAATATGACGTGTCTTTTTTTCATAATTCGGTATTCGGTATTCGGCCGAATAGTACGTATTATTCGGCCGAATACCGAATAGTAGCCGAATATTCGTGACATCTCTACTCTAAACTCAGTGCTGCTTCAATGTTTCGTGGTCACGGACCACTTTCAGGATTCCAAAAGTCCATAGAGCCTGGTTGAAGTTTAATATTCGAAAGAAAAAAAAAGTAAATATATTAAGGGTGGCAGCGGACCCTGGCTCATGTGTTACGTACCCTAAGGGGTCCATGGCCCCACCTTAAGAAACCCTGCTCTAAGTCAGTGTTCATCTTTTATTGGCAAGAAACCACTTTAATATTTTGTTGTTAGCGGGGACCACGGTGTGTACAATTTAAATCACGTCTTTTTCCCTTACGGGGTAGACAGAGCCCAAGGTAACGAGACCTAAAGGCCACGTTTAGCATGGTTGTGGGCGCATATAGGTGGAAAGGGAAATCAAAATTGTGATGCTTGCATACACACTTAAATCACGTGTAACTGAACGTGAGTAACGGAGTAGCAACTTAAATGTTTTTTGTTCATTCAACCCTGTTGGATTCCAGCCAGACAAGTACAAGGCGGTGACGGGGCAGCTGGTGAACAAGTTCGGCGCGGACGCCGGCCGGAGCATTCCCATCCGCAACATAGCGCTCCCGGACGTCTCCCTGCCGCAGCAGCTCGCCTACAACGAGCAGTTCTCGCTCTTCGTGCCCAAGCACAGGAAGATGGCCGGGAAACTGATCGACGTATTTATGAGTAAGTCTGAGGATCCAGCCAGCAGTATGCCTTTTTATACTATAGGGGGAAAAGAGCATGAGGATGACCTGATGGAAAGCAATCATCGCCGTCCTGTTCTCTACAACATAGGAGCGTTAATAGTGCGTACCCTTTAAGAAAATAATACGCCCGTTTTTTGAAGATCCCTAAGTTGTAACGGTCTGGAAAAATTGGTGCCGCTAGCTGACACCATAGTTTAACCGTACGTGAAACGCAAGAATCTTTGTACACACACAAATCACGTTTATATCTCTTACGGGGTCGACAGAGCCTGAGGTAAAAAGACCTAAAAGCGACGATTAGCATGATTGTAGGCGTATAGGTGGAAAGGGGAATCAAAATAGTGATGGGTTGAATGGTGTTCACTCAAACTTACCTAACCATCTGGTGAAATAATCCGGAAAAAATCTGAGCGACCTATTTACATCGCAATTAAGGCTTGATAAGATGTCACTCTTAGCTATTCGAATAATAACGCGATAAATGGTCGTTACCATGAGTTCAATGAAATCCTTTTTTTTCTACGTGTGGAAAATGCACCTTATGCATTCCTACACTCGGGGCAGCAACGGGAGTATGACGGGGTCTCCAGCTCGCCGCTGCCTTCCCTAATGGAAGGAGGGGAGAGGCCTACCGTCTAAAACCCGACACGTTTCCTCCTGGCCATGGACTGTGAGCGTTACGGGAGCACTAGGTGTCACCGCGACGCCCACTGGCCGCCCCGGGATGGGGCAGATGGCAACAGCACCGTTGAGTGCGGGTTAAGAGTTTAATGAAATCCTAACTTAACAATTTTCAACAGACATGCGAGACATCTCCGACTTGCAGGCAATCTGCTCGTACTGCCAGCTGCGCATCAACCCGTACATGTTCAACTACTGCCTCTCCGTCGCCATCCTGCACAGGTAGGCTTAGCAGCTTGTCTCAACAGACATGCGAGAATCCTTATGCTTTTTTGATTTTTTTCGTTTATAAATTTAGGTTTCGCTAAACAGCCGCTTAGCTATAAAACAAATAACAATTACCAAAAACAGATGACGCTTAGCGACAAAAATTCGCATAGTAACAAAAGGTCACGTGACATCTAGTAACAGGTAGAAAAATTCGGAGACTACCCACCTGCTATGGGTGGTGTAGGGGTATAGCACGCGTCACGGAATGACGAGGATCCGGGTCCGATTCCCGGCCATAGCTTTACTTTTCGGATTTTTCTATGTGTTCTAATCTTCACTGACATTTAGACATTTTATTTTCTTTTATTTGACACCAATTTGTTGTTTTGGGTCAAACCTTCCAAGTCAAATTTGGCCCACTTATGGACGATATGCCTTGAATCTTGATACAGATAATTAGACATGAAGAATGGACGACAATGTAAGTTCAGTGGCCTTACCATGACGTCTTAATACGATTTAATTCCGATTCAGTTTAGGTTCGCTCGCTGTCAGATCCATACTAAAAATGACAGCTGAAACCTGAACTGAGTCGGAGTTGAATCGCATTAAGACGTCATGGTAAGGCCCCAGGTAATAAAAAGAATAGTCAGAAATGTAATTTTGAACGAACACTTACATCATACATATATACATATATCACGTCTTTATCCCTTACGGGGTAGACAGAGCCTAAGGTAACAAAACCTTAAGGCCACGTTTAGCATGATTGTGGGCGTATAGGTGGAAAGGGGAATCAAAATAGTGATGGGTTGCTAGCCGCATCGCCTATTAGACGATTCCTAAGATTTTCGCCCATTCCCTCGATGGACTTTTACCATCTGCGCGGGAAGAAAAGCAGCTGGTACATTCTATGTTTTTTCTTTATTCCCAGACCAGCATGGAAGTTCAGAACGAACGAACGGACACTTATTTCAGTAAAATCCGGTGAATAAATCCAGAAACTAAATATTGTTACATAGACGAAATGCTAACGTAGCCGTTATCTCTCTAGGCCTGACACGAAGGGTCTGACCATCCCCACGTTTGCGGAAACCTTCCCTGACAAGTTCGTGGACCCCAAGGTCTTCCGTAAGGCCAGAGAAACCACCACCACTGCCGAGCCTGGCGAAAGGGTATGTAGCGCCTCAGTTATCAATAAACCCACACCTGGGACTTTACCATGATGTCTTAATGCGATTCAATCCTGAACCAAAGTTGGATCGATCGATGTCAGATCCCATTCAGATCCATACTAGTAGTATGGCAGCTAAAGAATCGGAATTGAATGGCATTAAGATGTCCTGTAGGCTCATTACCTAACTCGCTCGCAATCGCCATCGTGTTCATTTTGTCAGTTCTTGTATGAATGTGACAGCTAGCTGATTCCGATGCCAATTGTCATCCCATACATGAGCTGTCAAAATGAACATGATGGCGATTGCAAGCGAGTTAGGTAATAAGCCTAATGGTATGGTCTCTGATAATGCTAAGATACTATTTATAGAACCACTACTGCTACTACAATCAACTATTTCAAATTGGTAAGCAAGACATACACACAGAGACATCGATGTCAAACCTAACCCCTCTTTTTTACATCGGGGGTTAAAAGACCCCTTGATGGCCCATTAGTAAAATAACACACACACACACACACACACACACACACACAAATCACGACTTTATCCCTCATGGGATAGACAGAGCCTAAGGTAACCTAAAGGCCACGTTTAGCATGATTGTGGTCGTATAGGTGGAAAGGGGAATCAAAAATAGTGATGCTATGCTAGCCGCATCGCCTATAACATGATTCCTAAGATTTTCGCCCATTTCTCGATGGGTTACCATCTGGGCGGGAAGAAAAGCCACTGGTACATTCTATGTTTTTTCTTTACTCCCAGACCAGCATGCAAGATAAGCCTTTTGATTTTCAGATAGTTTGCTAGCAGCATCATCTGCTAGACCTGAATCTACAGTCATTATTAACACCTCTTACTCCTCCAGATGCCAGTCGTGATACCCCAAAACTACACCGCCTCCAACCTGGAGCCGGAGCAGCGCGTGGCCTACTTCCGCGAGGACATCGGCATCAACCTCCACCACTGGCACTGGCACCTGGTGTACCCCTTCGAGGCTGCGGACGTGAACCTCGTCAACAAGGACCGGCGCGGCGAGCTGTTCTACTACATGCATCAGCAGATCATTGCTAGGTACGCTAGGATTTAAGTTATCAAGCACATAATAATAATAATAATAATAATAGTAATTTATTTCAGACAAATATCCATAATAACCCATATCTAATCTTATCTTATGGCTAGAAGTCCTTACTTCAACCCGCAGCGGTCTTTTTACCACCTCATTCATGAATTTGACGTTCCAAATTTAAATTTTATTATTAAAAGGAGACAAAATGGAATTAAAACAAATTAAAAACTAAACTAAAACTGATCTTAAAATAAAGTAATTAAAAAAACAGGGGCCCCCGTGGCATAGTTCCGCAGACGCTGGCAGCATTCCCCCTTTGGACAGCGATACTAATACGCTGTCCAAGGAAGCTGCCAGCTCTGCGGTCACCCGTAGCGTCTATTAGCCTCTTCGAAATCTCTTTGAAGAGGCTAATAGCGCTAGGACCCCACGGACCAAGGGTGAATAGGGTGATTTGACGAAACGGAGACAACACGAGTATACGCGAGACAATACGAACATAGACGAATACTCAGCCTACACTCTCGCATTCGGCAAGTCTCGTGTAGTTTTGTAGAGAATGTGGAGCCCGCTTCAGTTTGGCAGTTTCGGTAAATGTCACGGCAAAATCGTCTCGAGTAGTTTTGCCGAGAATTGCACACTTACTTTTGATTGCACCAATCCAATTGCATTGTTTGTGTACAGGTACAACGCAGAGCGCATGTGCAACAACTTGGCGCGCGTGGAACGCTACCAGGACTTCAGGAGCGCCATCGCGGAGGCGTACTTCCCTAAACTCGACTCGCAAGTCGCCTCCCGCGCTTGGCCTCCCAGGTAACTGTGCGACATTAGCTCGCAACTAGACTTTACCATCAGTGGCGTAACTATAGGGTGGCAGTGGTGGCAAAATGCCAGGGGCCCCCAGCCCTACGGGGCCCCGAACTGGCTTAGTTTAAAGCGCAGAAGGGACGCTGATGCACTTTTTTATATTGAGGAAGGAGCCCCATCTGACGAATTTGCCGCGGGCCCCAGACGTTATAGTTACGCCACTGTTTACCATGACGTTAAAGCGATTCTATTCCGAACCAGTTGGATCGCTCGCTGTCAGATCCATACTAGAAGTGTTCAAGATGACAGCTAAAGAATCATCTACCCCCTTATTCATAAACGCTCTATAGGCTTCTGCTAACTTAGCAATCGTCTGTCCTTATCTGTGTAAGGTAAATAGCAAAATGACAGATAAGGACAAACGATTGCTAAGGTAACAGGCCTACAGAGCGTTTATGAATAAGGGTGTTAGACTTCATGGTGAGGCCCCAGGGTGGCCATAAGATGCCAGCAGCAGCAGGCGAAGTGATGTTTTCTGTTGGAATCTAACATTGAATTGAAGTGCGCTACCCTAATCGAAAGAAGTCGCGCGGCGTTGTAAAATCCCATATGATAGCTTTTTTAAAGCAATAATATCGATGGTATTATACAGAAAATTACGAAAACATTGATAATTTCGATGGAATACAGAAATCACGTGTTTATACACCTAAGGGGTAGACAGCCTAAGGTGGGAAGACCTAGGCCACGATTAGCAAGATTGTGGGAGTATACATGGCAAACAAAGGAATCAAAAAAGGGATGGGTTGATAGCCGCATCGCCTATAACATGATTACTAAGACTTTCGCCCGTTCCCTCGATGGGCTTTTACCATGCGCGGGAAGAGAAGCAACTGGTAAATTCTATGTTTTTTCTTTACTCCCAGACCAGCGTGAAAGAAAAGAAAAGAAAAGCCCCTTAAGAACTGAAGCGTTTGGAGTACACTAGAATATTCCTCTAAACCTTGTCTTCCAGGTTCGCAGACACCCGCATCCAGGACCTGGACAGGCCGGTGGACCAGATCCGCGCAGACGTCTCGCACCTCGAGACCTGGCGCGACCGCTTCTTGGAGGCCATCGAAGCTGGCGTCATTCTTCTGGTACTAACCACCTCAAACCTTCCTTTGATTACAAAAATAGACAATTCACTAAGAAACACTTATGCTATGGGTGTAATGGATAAACATACTTTACATACATACATACCGTCACGCCTCTTTCCCACAGGGGTAGGCAGATACTACTTTATTCCACTTGCTACGGTCCTGACATATTTCTTTCGCTTCATCCACAGTCATCAATCTCTTAATACATGCTCGTCGGTCTCGGGTACTCCTGACCTGACCTTTTTCCAATACGTCTCCTATTTGGTCTCGGAACGTCCGTCTAGGCCTTCCTCTCCCAACGTAACCATTCACATACTTTAATTAATAGATATAATAGAATTTTTAAAAAACTTCTATTTATTTTATGCTGTTTTAAAGGATTTTCATTCGAAACCAGTAATAATGTCCTGTGGAAACCTAACATGTTCCCATTAATTCTCACTTCCTTACTAATATTATATATAAATGCGAAAGTAACTCTGTCTGTCTGTTACGCTGTCACGCCTAAACCACTGAACTGAAAATCGCATCATTCCCGCGGGATAGCAATAAGCGAATTCTACGAAGACAGAGTCGCGGGCAACAGCTAGTAATTAATAAATTAAAATTTCTGAAAACATTCCACTAGGAAATTTCGCAACTTTGGTAACTTCTCGGTGCATTGCTACTGCTTACACAACACATACACATACACAAATCACGTCTTTATCCCTTACGGGGTAGACAGAGCCTAAGGTGGCAAGACCTACAAGCCACGTCTAGCGAGATTGTGGGCGTAAAGGTGGAAAAAGGAATCAAAATAATGATGGGTAGCCGCATCGCCTATAGCATGATTCCGATGTTTTTGGCCCGTTCCCTCGATGGGCTTTTACCATCTGCGTGGGAAGAGAAGCAACTGGTACATTCTTTGCTCCCAGACCAGCATGAAAGAACATTAAATATCAGCCTTACTTACACAACTAACATTAAATTTCAGCCCAACGGCCGCACCATGCCCCTGGATGAGGAGACTGGAATAGACGTCATCGGAAACCTGATGGAGTCCTCCGTGATCAGCAGGAACCGCAGCCACTACGGCGACCTTCACAACATGGGCCATATCTTCATCTCATACGCTCACGACCCTGACAATAGGCATCTTGTAAGTTATTGTCCTACCGTCTATTTTTCATTGTTTTTTATAAGGTCTAGTTTCCAGGACTTTCTTACCATCAAACGGGCCGTACGCTTATTTGGCACAGACGTGGTAAAAAAACTCTCCAGAGCTTGGTAAGTTCCCACACGGGCAAAGTGCGGGTTGGAAACTTCACGCACACCGTTGAGTTGCCTCACCGGTTCCCTTTCAAAAAGCTCTTGACAAATGAGATTTCGTACATTAATCCTCAGATAAATGCTCAGAGGTATGAATCCACGGTCCTCTGCATGAGAGGCCATAGGTCGAACTACTGGGCTACCACGACTTGTAGTATCGTTGTAATCAGTGGCGTAACTATAACGTCTGGGGCCCGCGGCAAAGTCGTCAGATGGGGCTCCTTCCTTAATATAAAGAAGTGCATCAGCGTCCCTTCTGTGCTCTAAACCAAGCCAGTTCGGGGCCCCGTAGAGCTAGGGGCCCCTGGCATTTTGCCACCCCTGCCACCCTATAGTTACGCCACTGGTTGCAATAATAACCGCATGAGGACAATGACAATACTGGCATCCATGAATCCAAAAAGATATGCAACTGTTCAGGTGATCCAGCCTTCAGACTAGGGTGGTCACTAAATTACCAAACGCCGAAATTCAGTCTAGTGCGCTAAGCTACAAACATACATATATACATAAATCTTGTCTTTATCCCTTACGAGGTAGACAGAACCTAAGGTAACAAGGCCTAAAAGCCACGTTTAGCAAGATTGTGAGCGTATAGCTTAGGTGAAAAGTGGAAGCAAAATAGTGGAGGTAACATGATTGCTATGATTTTTGCCCATTCCCTCGCCCATTCTATGTTTTTCGTTTGCTCCCAGACAAGCATGGAACATTTACTGATTTAATAATGCAACACGATCAATTACTTTCTGTATCTCGTGTCTGCGACTGATGTGGTCATGACCTACTTGAGCATCCCGAGATCCGTCACTGCAACTGTTGGAATATACCGATAACGTTTCCTATGTGCGTTTGGCAGGAACAATTCGGCGTGATGGGTGACTCGGCGACGGCCATGCGGGACCCGGTCTTCTACCGCTGGCATGTGTACGTGGACGATCTCTTCAACCTCCTCAAGGCTAAATTCCCGGTCTACACCCCGCAACAGGTAATTAAATCAAGCGTTTTTATACTGTCCGGTCATTTGAGCCTACGTTGACATGATCACATTTTTAATCCCGGAAGTATGTGTATGATTATAATGCTTTATTAATCACGTCTTTATCCCTTACGGGGAAAGAAAGCCTTTCTTCGAACTTGTTAACCCACCTCTGCCTTCCTAAACGGAAGGAGGGGGGAGGCACACCGTCTAAAAACCTCGTGGCCATTCACTGTGGGCGTTACGAGAGCAAATAGTGCTCCTCCGCCGGCGACTGGGGTAGCCAAAGCCTAGGCTAACAAAACCTAAAGACCACGTTTAGCGTGATTGTAGGCATACAGGTGGAAACTAACATCTATGCTAATTCCCCAGCTCGACTTCCCCGGTATCCGCGTGTCTTCTATCAACGTGGAAGGCAGCGGCGGGGCCAACACGTTCCGCACTCAGTGGGAGCAGAGCACGGTGGAGTTGTCCCGCGGGCTGGACTTCATGCCTCGCGGCAGCATGCTGGCCCGCTTCACGCATCTCCAGCATGACGAATTTAACTATGTGTGAGTAATTTTAAAGCTGTAGTTCCTAGGCTTATACTTCTTGACCTCCGCAAATCTGTTGTCATTGTTGGGTTGGACCAGTCCCTAAATATGCGTAGACTTTGTCCCACCATCTTTTTTTGGGGTCTGCCTCTAAAGAAATACATTGTAGTAAGTGAACATCAGCACCAATGGGCACTTGCTAGTGGATTGTGGACGTGTTGTATACGGGGCTAAGACAGAATACCTCATGTCCCAGTAATTTCACCACCTGTCTTACTCTCCGCGCCGGAGCAAAGCAGCACAAGTATTGCGATTAAGAAGAAAGAAAGAAGAAAGAAAATACATTTATTTGACGCATAAGACAACAACAGCCCCAACAAAAAATAAACAAAACAAAAAAAAGGAAAAATAACAATTAGTGTGTCGCTGTCCAACGTCAAAAAGATGGATAGAAGATTAAGATGGTGATAGCGACCCGAAACAGTTACCACCGTTACTCGCTAATCCTGCAGCCAGTGAAACTATTAGCACATGGGCACACTTTCTTTGTCTTCTAGGCTGGTAACACATCTGGTGTTCACTTATCATCAGTGAAGCCACTTCCTCGTTCGCCTTTAATGTTGTAAGGCCTTGAACACATGCGATAAGTTCTGGATTTCTTGGTTTCCAGGATCGAGGTAAACAACACTAGTGGCCAGAACCAGATGGGCACGGTGCGCATCTTCATCGCACCGGTGGCGGACGAGCGCGGCCGCGCACTGCCCTTCGAAGAGCAGAGGAGGCTCCTCATCGAGCTGGACAAGTTCTCCCAGGCCTGTGAGTATCCTAAGAGTACAATGGGGTCGTCGACACCAACAACTGGCACGAGATCAGTAGGAGACATGCCCTTACAAAACTTACTGTTTAAATGAAACGTGACAAAGTTATATTAGGAATGATCATGATTAAAAACCATGAAAATTAGGCGTTTTAATTAGAAAGCATGATTTTCAGAAAAAGGAGCCTACATTTCCTCCCTGGCGAATACCTTGTCTTTATATCCTGGCTCATAAGACCTACACGCATCCTTTTCCTAATAATTCTTCTTCTTCCAGTACGTCCAGGAAACAACACCATCCGCCGCCGCAGCACCGAGTCTTCCGTCACCATCCCGTATGAGCGTACCTTCCGCAACCAGGACGCCAGGCCGGGCGCCCCAGCAACCGCGGAGGCTGCCGAGTTCGACTTCTGCGGCTGTGGTTGGCCACAGCACATGCTGTTGCCGAGGGGCACCACGGAGGGTTACAAGATGGTGCTGTTTGTGATGGTGTCCAACTGGAATCAGGATAGGGTGAGTTATCATGAGCTTATCATCATATCCGGCCCATACACGTCCCGCTGCTGGACATAGGCCTATTCTTAGAATGAGGTTTGGGCTTGTATGGCATTTGGAAAGAGACAATTGGTGTCACGTAAGTTAGAACAAGACAACGCTCTACGAAGCCAACATTAGCTGAGAAGACCGATATGCAACCTTTATGGCCAGGTACTGCAGTCTTTTTACCTTAGGCTCTGTCTACCTCGTCATTTCCTACCTGCATTGCACGGTCTCATTGTCTAAGGAAAGACGGGCCCAGCGTACGGGCCCTCCCTTTCTTGGTGCGGTCCTGGCGGAAGCCGGGGCCACCATGAGGCGTTTGTGGTAAAACCCTAGTGGAATCTCACTGCATCCCCATCACACCGGATTGAGGCAATGCCGGAGCGTTTAGTTTGGGTATACCCCTTCGGGGGGGAGTCCAACATAACCCTAGGCATTCCATAAAGGTTTCCTCTCCGTCAAAAAAATGCTCTGTCTACCTTGTAAGGATATAGACGTGATTTGTGTATGTGCTAGACCTCCAAAATGGCAATGTACGTGCAATTTCATCTCATTTACCATCAGGTCACCCACTTCTTCGTTTGCCGTAAGTCCATGAAAATTGTGCTTGATTTTTTAGGGGTTCATGGCTGAATAAGGCTAGCCTACATAAAAGCTCTAACCTCTCACATCCTCCACAGATCGAGCAAGACCTGGTGGGCTCTTGCAACGACGCAGCCTCCTACTGCGGCATCCGCGACCGCAAGTACCCCGACCGCAAGGCCATGGGCTACCCCTTCGACCGGCCCAACCCTGCGCGGACTCTGACCGACTTCCTGCAACCCAACATGGCCGTCAGGAACTGCACCATCAACTTCACTGATGCCACCAGGGTCCGGGGGCAAAGGTCTTAAGTGCATTGGAGGAAGAATGGAAGGCCCCTGGCAAAATTACATACATACCGTCATGCCTTTTTCCCATAGGAGTAGGCAATTACTTTGTTCCACTTGCTGCGATCCTGACATACCTTCATACAGGCTGTCAAAGTTAGCTCTGGCTTGGTAGTCGCGTAACTATAACTGAGGTCCCTGGCACATTCATCAGATGGTAGTCCTTACTCTATATCATGATTAGAAGTGCCTCATAGTCCTTCTGTGCTCTGGGCCAAAGCAATGCACCGAGAAGTTACCAAGGTTGCTGAATTTCCTAGTGGAATGTTCTAAGAAATTTCAATTTATTAATTACTAGCTGTTGCCCGCGACTGCGCCCGTCATCTATACAATTTTCTGGGATAAAAGCTATCCTATGTCCTTCCCCGGGACTCAAACTGTCTGTTTACCAAGTTTCAACGTTTAGCGGTTTAACCGTGAAAAGGTTACAAACAGACAGGCAGAGCAACTTTCGCATTTATAATATTACTAGTAGGGAGATAATACCATTAATAAGTTAAAAAAACACCATTGGAAACAATTGTTATGGAAATTTACCATAGAGTCTCGTGAAAGTTTCTGGAACTTTCTGAGAATAGTCTTGCTATTTTGAGAATGTTCTGGACGCTAGGCCAAGCCAGTTCAGGGCCCCGTAGAGCTAAGGGCTCGCATTTTGCCAGTTCCACCATAGATACGCCACTGTTTAGGAGCTTTCCCTTCGTTCCCCAAATATACTTAGGTGATTTGAAAAATGTGAAATTGTCAGCACGTTTTGCATTGGTCAATAGTTTTTCCGTTTACTACAAATTTTCTGGTAGATGTCAGTGCCTTTACACCGTGAATTCTGTTAAAAATTAACGTCATTTTGTACATTGTGCTGTTAGACTTGGAACGAAAAATGGACTCTGAAATAATTTTTATTTTTTAACTTAAGTTTACTTTAGATTTAATTTTACTTTAATGCATTTGATATTTAGTCTTTTTTGATATACAGTTTACATTTTAAGTTTTAATTGTTTACGTATGCGCATGTTAGTTAAGTTAGTGTTAATAAACGGGTTATTTATAGCAATTGTACATACTTAGAATACGTAGTTACAACGACAAGACTGATTAAATCGAGCCTCTTACCAAACAATGCTTTCATTTTAATTCACCCTGTAGGCAAAAAAAAACGCCAAAAACATTTATAACTTGAAAAGTTGGAAAACAGCTGATACTTTTCAAACGGCTGGATCGATTTTGACCTAACATAGCTAAAAACCACCGCAACGAAACTGACTTTCGAATGAAAAAACCGAAGCCACAGACAGTCGGAATTGAATCGCATTAAGATGTAAACGCCCTCAGGGGCCTTACCACACACACACACACACACACACACAAATCACGTCTTTATCCCTTACGGGGTAGACAGAGCCTAAGGTAACAGGTACCTACAGGCCACATTTAGCAAGATTGTGGGCGTATAGGTGGAAAATGGAATCAAAATAGTGATGGGTTGCTAGCCTCATCGCCTATAACATGATTCCTATTATAATCGCCCATTCCCTCGATGGGCTTTTACCTGCGCGGGTAGAGAAGCAACTGGTACATTCTATGTTTTTTCTTTGCTCAGACCAGCATGGAAAAGGCCTTACCATGACGTGTTAATGTGATTCAATTCCGATTCAGTTTAGGTTCACTCGTTGTCAGATCCATACTAAAAATAACAGATAAAACCTGAACTGAGTCTGAATTGAATTGCATTAAGACGTCATGGTAAATCCCCTGTTGTATTATACTGGAATAATCTCAAGAGACCTTCTAGAGACTTCATAGACTAGCCGGTGGTAATAAATCTGAAATGCGTTACAAGGCAAACAAAATATAAACAAATGTAACACTGCAGGATGCAACTTACACAGAGCAACCAACCAATAGAGTAGAAACGTCATACAATTCGTACGATTATTTTATTGAATCAGGCGTTACTTTGCGGAGGTCCATTTCAATGAACAAAATATATTTACCTTGCTACTCCGCTACTCACGTGCAAGATAACCAAATATGTTTTTACATGCAATCCTTCCCTCTGCTGTCACGTAAAATAAACATAATCTTCTCACATTAATACATACATACATAAATCACGCCTTTATCCCTTACAGGGTAAACAGAGCATAAGGTAACAAGACCTAAAGGCCACGTTTAGCATGATTGTGGGCGTATAGGTGGAAATGGGAATCAAAATAGTGATGGGTTGCTAGCTATAATATGATTCCTATTTTCGTCCATTCCTTCGATGGGCTTTTACCATCTGCGCGGGAAGAGAAGCAACTGGTACATTCTATGTTTTTCCTTTGCTCCTAAGACCAGCATGGAAGATACACATTAATACATTTTACAAACTACCCATTTATCTATGATTTTTATTGCAAACAACAACCTTAAAAAAATTACCGACGGCCTACAGCAATAACAAAAATGACTACAGCAATAATTAAAATGAAAATTGTCTATACCATACTTACCTACTTTTTTTTTAGAGGCTAATTCTAATGTTATGAAAAATTATTTTAAAACACACAATTAATTAAAACATACAAGCACTAATCCTAAAAACCTACATATCTATGCTAAAAATAACTATAAAAACCTATATCACTACATAGTATAAAACAAAGTCGCTTTCTCTGTCCCTATGTATGCTTATATCTTCAAAACTACACAACGGATTTTGACTTTCAAAATGTTAATAAATTGTAAATAATTCCCCTTACTTACTTACATATAGCAATAGACTAATTAGGACAGTAATAATTAATTACCCAACAGAGCTATAATTAGATAAGAATTCAATAATTAAGGAAGCCAGCCCGGAAAGGAAACGGCTTTCCTAATGTACCTACCGCTGATAGCCACTGTGCGTATTGCGCTATTGCGTGTCCGTCTGTCAATGCATCCATACCCACCCAACCAGCAACCATGGAGATTGTTATACTTGTAAGTATTTTTCATTTTATTAATGTGATAATTTTACTTTCACTTTTGTGGAATATTTAAATTGTTTGAGTGCTACTTAAACCTGCTGTGGATTTGACAGCTGTCAGTTGCACTTTTGCTCTGGCAACACTGTACTTAAAAATGATTTTGTAACAAACTACGTGTGTGGAAAAAATAAAGTTTCTAATTATAATAAAGACAACAGTTTTTATTGAAATAATATAGAAATAACAAACATAATTTGGTGCCGAACCAGGGACCTTTAGATTTCTTTTTTCTTCCACGCTGGTCTGGGAGCATAGAAAAAAACATAGAATGTACCAGTTGCGAAAATCTTAGGAATCACGTTATAGGCGATGCGGCTAGCAACCCGTCACCATTTTAATTCCCCTGTCCACCTATACGCTCGCAACCATGCGAAACGTGGCCTTTAGGTCTTGTTACCTTAGGCTCTGTCTACCCCGTAAGGGATAAAGACGTGATTTATGTATTTATGTAGGCAAACGAGTAAGTAGATCACCTAATGGTAAGAGAGCTCCCATAGACTTTCGCAACATTAGAGGTTTGCAGTTGCGTTGCCATCCTAGAGGGCTTAATATAGAGGACTCCACGCCAGAACACAGCAGCGCAGGCACTGCTGCTTGGTGATAAAGATAAAGACGTAATTGGGGGCTTACCATGACGTCTTAATGCGATTCAATTCCGATTCAGTTTAGGTTCGCTCGCTGTCAGATCCATACTAAAAATGACAGCTAAAACCTGAACTGAGTCGGAATTGAATTGTATTAAGATGTCATGGTATGGCCCCAGATCGTTACTACCGTCTTACTCGCTAATGCTGCCGCTACGCAGCAGTGCTAGCGCTGTTGTGTTTCAACGTAGAGAGTAAGAAAGCCGGTGAAATTAATGGCAGATGCATTCCATCGTAATCCTCTGGCTAGCAACGCTGCAATCTGGTGTTGTGGGTGTACATGGGTATACATGGATATTTTATATGATAGGGGGCAAACGAGCAAGTGGACCCTCGCGGATTTGCGCGGAAAGGGAAGCAACTGGTTCATTCGGTTTTTTCTTTGCTCCCAGACCAGCATGGAAGATGAAAAAATTGGTACTATCAAATGAATTAAGTTTTTTTTTGTTAATTTCTTGGTTATACCGTTAGATTTAATTAATTAATTTCAAAACGACACTGAGAATTAGAACATAGAAAAATCGGAAAAGTAAAGCTATGACCGGGAATCGGACGCAGATCCTCGTCATTCCTATCAGTATCGTAGGGGTATAGCAAGCGTCACGGAATGACGAGGATCCGGGTTCGATTCCCGGCCATAGCTTCACTTTTCAGATTTTTATGTGTTCTAATTTTCAGTCGTTTAGAATTTTTATAAAAAAAAAATGTTTAAATAATACTAACACTTGTATGTTGACAGTGCCTCCTTCTAGCACCCTTAATCCAGGGGGCGACCATCCAATCCTCATCCACCTCCATCTCATCCATCCACAAACCCCCGCCGCAGCCGCAGCAGCTGCAGCGACCCAAGCGCTTCTTCGACTGGTTCGAGGATGACGACTACTTCGATGACTTCCCGCTGCGCAGGCGCAGGCCGTCGCGCAGGACGATCCAGCTCGCGCAGATGATCCGGCAGCTGGCCGGCCCGACGGGATTGAATCCTGCGCAGGTAAGCACGACGCAAACAAGACTTCTCATAACAGGGATCCTAAATTGATAAAGATAAATCACTACATAGTATAAAACAAAGTCGTGTTAGTTACACTATTTATAACTCAAGAACGGCTTAACCGATTTGGCTGAAAATTGGTAGGGAGGTAGCTTAGGACCAGGAGACGGACATAAGATACTTTTTATCCCGATTTTCTCACGGGATTGGAAAATTCCGAAATGTTGTACTAATAAAGCTACAGACATTAAATTTAGCATGCCTACACATTATTCCTTGATTAGTATAAAGATGCACTTACAAAGGAATTTTTCAGATTTCCCACGGGATAAAATCACAAGGTAAATAATTAAGACTATAATTAGTAGATAATATTCCTAGAGGATCTGTAGGTGCTCTAAGAAAGGATTTTCCGAATTTCCCACGGGATAGGCAATAAAAACCTTATACTTGGAGACATGAGTGGATGTATGGGGTGTGTCGTCACTCTGACGTTATGTGCGCGGACGAAGTCGCGGGGAAAAGCTAGTAATAGATAAACTATGGAAATTGATAAAGAAAATTTAGTACTAGTAGCTGGATAGCTGATGGAGTACTTTCAGATCATATGATAACTATATAGCAGGGGTGGCCAAATTGATCAGAGCCAAGATCTCCTGTTCGACAAAACCCTGTGCGATCTACCAATCACATACTTCATGAAACCTTAAATCAGCAGTTGGTGATTACGTTGCACAGTGGTCTACGTATTTATATTTTTTGCCTTGCCAAGATCGACTGGACTAACAGTCGCGATCGACCTGTTGCCCACCCCTGCTATATACATATATACAAAAATTGCTCGTTTAAAGGCATTAGATAGATAGATGAAAATCGATGACGAATGATAAATAAACATATTCCTCGATACATGAAAAACTACTTGTACTGTTTTGTACTGATTTGTGGTGTTCAGTAGAGAGTATTTGTATTGTATCAAAAATATTTATTAAGTAAAACAAAAGTTACAAGTGAATAATATAAAAATGCGTATAGGAACAAGAATAATGGCAACTAAAAGAATAGTCATGTGAAAAAGAAAGATCCCGCAGGAGACGCGCCAGGAACTTCCACGACCATATGTGTCCATGGGTGTTCTGACTATATTTTCACATTTTGTAGTTTTATATTTATTATATTTGACATTTTAAATTGCTTTTAAAATAGGTTTTATTTAAATTATTGTACGTGCTGTATTTTTGTTGTAGATGCAAAACATGATGCAGAATCTGCAGAACCTCCAGGTGTTGAGCAACATGCAGCAGCTGATCCAGCTCCAGAACATCCAGGCGCAGCCCAGCACTACTGTCCCTATTTTGAAATACACCACCACATAACATAGTGTGTCTCGATCCATTTTATTAAAAGCTTTTATTTTGCAATTATAATGCAATTAATAATAATAATAATAAATCTTTATTGCTAGTGACAAGGTACATATAGAAACAAAAATGACATGCTATAAACTTAAAAGTAACAGTACACAAGTTTAGCAACGGGTACCAATCTCAGCGTGTGCTGGGCTCGAGAGCTCAGCGCTGGTTTACAGAAAGGCCCCTTGATGTGGTACATCGCAGCCCCTGACTGAATACAAAACAAAAAATATATAATAATAATAAAATTAAATAAGTAGCAAGTTAATAAGTACGGGTGGAATTTTGCGAATCAATTTAGAAGCAGGTATGTTCAACCGATAGAGCTGAAGTAATGCTTGAGTAAGTCGGATGGCTATACGATAACCTGGTAGTGGAATTCTGGTGACCCAGCCAGGACCGTCTCCGCAGGCGGGAACTCTTCAACATTTGGTCAGATTGACTTGAAATTTGGTACATATGTAGGACGGATGACAATGCCAATACAGTCAGCAAAAAAATAATTATAATTATCTTTTAGTTGTGTTTCTTATTTATTTTACACTAGCTGTTGCCCGGGGCTTCGCAACCACTGCAACATTTTTTTTCAAAAGTTTTATTTTATACAAACCTTGTCCAAACAGTTATATTACAAACACAACTAAAAAAGAATTATCCAATTTGGTGCAGTCTTTTGGAACTTATGGGCCGATTCATTTTTATTTATATAAGATTAAGTTTAGGATCATTTTAGGTTCCTCGTGTTAATTTTGTGTATTGTAATTTCACACGTAGATTAGATGATTTAATAAAAGTTTTAAATTATAATACGTAATTTGTAATTTTACACTTACTCGTCCGCCCTTAGTATAATACTTCTCTCATCCGCTCAAAGGTTGACTAGAAGAGACCTCTTGAGAGGATAAATTGCAAATAAATTTATGCGCGTTGTAAAATGTTTACCTTGCTACTCCGCTACTTAAATTAGCGGAGTAGTAAGGTTGATTATTTAACTGCGTTACGACCAAAGAATAATAAAACATTTAATTAAAGAATAAAATACAAAGATTTGAAAAATATTAATTGTATGGATATTAACATAACAATCAATAAGTGACCTACTAACAACGAACATTATGTAAATGGTCAAAAAAAATACCTCGCTACTCCGCGACTTAAACTACTTCAGCTAATTTAAGAAGCGGAGTAGCAAGGTAAATATTTTATGTTCATTGAAATATTTGTAACGCCTGATTCAATAAATATGAACATACGAGTGTGTTGCTGTCTGAATAAATATGAAATTATTATTTTGTATTGATTTTAATGACCCTCATACATAGTACACGAAACAAAATATATTATGTTGACTTGACCCGTTCGTTAGCACTACACTAGCTCATGTCCGCGGCTTCATCTGCGTGGAATTAGTTGGTATTTAGGGTAGCTATCATTTAGTAAATTTAGAAATTCAGAGAGCGTAGGACTTCGCTCACGCCGTCGGCCTCGAATAAATTTAAAATTAGTTTACGCCTACATAAAAGGTTGTAGCAAACCTTCAACTTGTTTTGTCTTTTTACAAGTTACATACATATATAACGTCTTTATCCCTTACGGGGTAGACAGAGCCTAATGTAAAAGAGCCTTCACGTGCCACGTTCAGCACGACTAAGGGCGTATAGGTGGAAAGGGAAATCAAAACAAAAAAGTACACATTTATTAGGTCAGAAAAAAACTTGTATTAAAAAATAATCCTCCAACCTCAACCGCTTTGTATCTTTAAAACTACGCAACGAATTATGATGCAGATTTTTAAATATAGATAGAGTGATTCAAGAGGAAGTTTTGTATGTATAATTATACACAGACATAGCCGCGGGCAGAAGCTAATTTAATTAGTGGAATGTTTATTGTTATTAAAACAGTTTTATTATGCTGTTATTAACTTCAGCTATATCTTTGTGACCGTAAAACGCAGTTTGTGGGGTTTCGCAAGTTTATTTATTTAAATCGTGTTGCCTTCGTGTTAGGAATCAGTCAGCTGTGCTGTTAGATTAAGAGTACTTATTAGGAACAACGGACGTGCCTGAGACAATCAAGCAACTATGAAATTCATCCTGGTGAGTTTTGATGATCCTACTAATATTATAATGTTTTGCATGATTGTGGGTGTATAGATGGAAAGGGGAATCAAAATAGTGATGGGTTGCTAGCGCGCTTACAACATGATTTCCCTCGATGGGCTTCTACCATTTGCGCGGAGAGAAGCAACTGGAACATTCTATGTTTTTTCTTTACTCCCAGACCAGGATGGAAAAAGTTTATACCGGCATACAACGTGTAAATCCAAAACAAGCAAATATTTCAATAGTGGTTAGTTAGGTTAGGACCTAAGAATTATATTTAGACAACTTTTATTTAAACACACACATACACACACAAATCACGTCTTTATCCCTTACGGGGTAGACAAAGCCTAAGGTAACAGGTACCTACAGGCCACATTTAGCAAGATTGTGGGCGTATAGGTGGAAAATAGAATCAAAATAGTGATGGGTTGCTAGCCTCATCGCCTATAACATAATTCTAATTATTTTCGCCCATTCCCTCGATGGGCTTTTACCATCTGCGCGGGTAGAGCAGCATGGAAGGATTTTATTTAAAATTACAACGTAAAAAAAATCCATACAAAATAATTCAGCCCACAATGTAAAGTTAATATTATTGTTAAACAGGGTCATTGACAGTTACTTGTCAGCTGTTTGAATATCCTGTTTTGACAGTTACGTCATGTTTGCGTTATATTGCTGCTCGTTAATTTCGATAATTAATTACAGGCTTTCAATTAAGTGTAACTTAAAACATGCCGTTAATTAAGTAAGTACTTTATTCAAGAACTTATACAAGGTATCTTGTTTGAAATACAGTTTTCAGATTAAACATAAAACTACTAACAACTAAAAATAATAACAATACAGAACTAAATCAACAAACCTCATCAAATATCTCGTCTTAATTAATGATTACGCCACTAAATCCTATGAACAAAAAAATATTCACCTTGCTACTCCGCTACTCACGCGTGCAAGATTACCAAGCCTGTGTGAAATATATATAATGTTTTTCATGCAATCCCTCCTCTACTCATGCCGCATAAAACACATATAAATCCCACAAACTTAATTATCCCTTACACCACACAAACACTGACGCGTTTCGATCCATCAACGGAATCATTATCAAAGTTTAATCAGCACAACTGTTACACATGCAAACAAACGTTGTACACATGCATGAAAAACATTTATATTTCACACAGGCTTGGTTATCTTGCACGTGAGTAGCGGAGTAGCAAGGTAAATATTTTTTTGTTCATTGAAATGGCCCTCCGCAAAGTAACGCCTGATTCAATAAAATACTAAACCCTATATCTGGTTTAGTTCTTTACTCGTATTGGATACCCACGCTGTATACAAGCTCCCATATATCCGATCATTGTTCATGCATGCCACTTCCATGCTGGTCTGGGAGCAAAGAAAAAACATAGAACAGATGGTAAACGCCCATCGAGGGAATGGGCGAAAATCTTAGGACCCATCACTATTTTGATTCCATTTTCCACCTATACGCTCACAATATTGCTAAACGTGGATTGTATGTTACCGTTACCTTAGGCTCTGTCTACCCCGTAAGGGATAAAGACGTGATTTGTGTATGTATGTATGTATTGTTCATTATTTTTTTCTTCGCAGGTCCTTCTTCTGGCGGTGGCTTGCTTCGCCGGTCACGTCCCCAACTACCACTCCAGCTACGTACCCTCCCTGGTCCCGGGGCTCTTCGCACCCTACTACGTGGACAATCACGAGCCTTACCCCTTCCCCATAGGGCGCCAGGGTATCGGCTTCGACCAGAGGACCGCCCTGGCTTACGGGTTCCGGGTCCCACTGACCCCTGAATTATATCAGGTTCTGAGAAAAGACCCTGCCGAGATGAGACCACATAGTTATTAACAAGCTTTTTATTTTTAAGAACATTTATTTATTTATTTACTATATATAATATAGTATAATAATAAATATTTCGGAACAATTTTTATATATGTTATTATTTTTATTTTGTATAATTTTAGATTTGAAAGCAAATTGTCTATTACAATTGGCCGTTTTATTTGTCACAATAAAATATGCAATTGAATTAACATTTTTTTTAATACTTTCATTTCATCCGAACCTTCCAAGCAGCAGTCCTTGCGCTGTGTTCCCATTTATGAGCGTTCTCCATAAAAAAAGCCCACAAGAACATTTTTTCCAGAATCTAACTATTTTGGGTTTTTCTTACTTAAAATCATCTAACTCAATCTCAACTTACTCAGAATCATTCACCTTATTGATCCTTACACAAAAAAATGTGTGCCAAAATTTCCATTCCAGTTCATCACTTTTTTTGATATAAGTATGTATGGAACGTGACGAACAGGAAAATAAATTCCATAGTTAAATCTGAGTTACGTCTCTTTCCCACAGGGGTAGGCAGAGACTCATTTGTTCCACTTGCTACGATCCAGAGATACTTCTTTTGCTTCATCCACATTAATCGATCTCTTCATACATGCTCGTCGGTTTCGGGTACTCCTGACCTCACCCTGGCCTCCCGGATCGTCCGTCTAGGCCTTCCCCTCCCAACGCACCCATTCACACTCCCCATCTGTTTAGTTAGTCTTTCATCCATCCGCTCTACGTGACCAAACCAACTAAGCATACTTTTTTCTATCCTACTGCTATATCTCTGAACAAATAATATATAGTTATTATATTAATGATTCTGTAAAGAATAGACTGGGCAGCTACGGGGAATGTTGAAGAGTACATGCTATATTATAACATTAACACTTTGGTGCGGTCAACGCCCTTCTTCATCGGCATGTTATTCGGGTACATCTTGCATGTCTTCAGAGAGAAGATTAAGTTGTCCCAGTGGTTTCCTCAACTGGTTCCTCTCGCTGCGGCTGTGGAAGTTCCTGGCTCGTCTCCTACGGGATCTTTCTTTGTCTTGACTATTCTTTTGTTATTAAGAACTAAAATGCCCAATAATATTTAGTACGTAAAAATGAATGCCATGCTGGTCTGGGAGCAAAGAAAAAAACATAGAATGTAACAGTTGCTTTTATTCCCGCGCAGCTGGTAAAAGCCCATCGAGGGAATGGGCGAAAGTAATAGGAATCATTTTATAGGCGATGCGGCTAGCAACCCTTTACTATTTTGATTCCCCTTTCTACCTATAGGTACGCCTACAACTATGCTAAACGTGGCCTTAAGGTCTTGTTACCTCAGAGCCTAAGCTCTGTCTACCCCGTAAGGGATAAAGACGTGATTTATGTATGTATGTAAAAACGAATGCCATGCTGGTCTGGGAGCAAAGAAAAAACATAGAATGTAACAGCTGCTTCTCTACCCGCGCAGATGGTAAAAGAACATCGAGGGAATGGGCGAAAATAGGAATCATGTTATAGGCGATGCGGCTGCCAACCCATCACTATTTTAATTCCATTTTCCACCTATACGCCCACAATCTTGCTAAATGTGGCCTGAAGGTACCTGTTACCTTAGGCTCTGTCTGCCCAGTGAGGGATAAAGACGTGATATGTGTATGTGTATGTATGTATGTAAAAACGAAGTAAAGGTTAGCCGGTTGTTAGTTAATTGATAGAGCAATAATCGAGTTTCACCTGCGCGAGGGCAGCGGATGCACTTTGACTAACTTAATTACTTGTTAATGTAATTAAGCCGAATCACTTAACCTCTTGGCTATCGATCATGATATTACTACATTAATGCTGCTTGCCCTTGAGGCAGCCAAGCAGAGTGCAGCAATCCCCGCAGCGTTTTTTTACAAGTTTTATATTAACTTTCAACGTTATTACACATAAACGGATAACTCACGTATAAAAAGTCGAGTGATGCTCGACATGTTTCGGACTATTTAACAGAGCGCTGGCGCGCAGTGTTCGTTTCGCTGCCGCCGGGGCGAGCGCTCCAGGAAGAAGGACTACGGAATAGTCCGAAACATGTCGAGCATCACTCGACTTTTTATACGTGAGTTATCCGTTTATGTGTAATAATGATTAAGTCTCACGGTAGTTTCATGTTGAAAACTTTCAACGTACCTATGTATACATGTATGTGTTTATGTATGTATGTTTGTCAGGGTGAAATCCTGCGATTCAATTTTGAAGCAGATATATTCATTCGATTGAGCTGATAATTTTGTAATATTCAAATGATTTTTTTTAATTTATTCTATTTACTCTTGACGGTTTCAATCTAAATTCTCCTAACTTGACAATGTGCAATTTATGATGTAATTTCTATTGAATGAATAAATAATCATCACTATCACTGCACTGTATAAAACAAAATCGCTTTCCGCTGTCTGTCTGTCTATGTATGCTTAGATCTTTAAAACTACGCCATGGATTTTGATGCGGTTTTTTTAATCAGATAAACTGAATCAAGAGAAAGGTTTATATGTATGTATAATTCTAGGCAGAATCGCAGGCAGAAGCTAGTCAAAATCTAAATGTGACGGAAAACCTACACTAGACATACTGTACGTAGTTGCGCGTTGGTTTCCCCGTAAAGGTGGCGATGGCGACTGACTAGTAACCTTTGCTTGTAATGTATCGTTCACGGCGATCGTGTTAAGCGCCCCGTAAACGATCAAACTTGTTTGACAAACTTGCTTGTCAAACTTCACGTTTTCATCAAACATAAGCGTAAACGATCAAACCAAATATCAAACAAATTTGTTACAGCGCCCCGCGCAAACGGTCAAACGTGCTTGACAAACTTGTTTGTCAAACTTCTTCTACCGAGATCTTGTTTGACAAACACCGTCGTACACGTTCAAATCTGTTTGTCAAACTCGACATCAATCCAGATTTTCATCAAACGCATCAAACACAGCCGTACACGATCAAATTGTTTGACAAACACGTAAAGTTTGACAAACAATTTCGACACCTCCTAAGTATACTGAGGCAAGTGACCATTTTGACATTTTCGGTTTTTTACATAATTTTGACTAAAATACTAATATCTACCTGCCACAAAAATTTCATGGTAAAATTCCTGTTTGTTTCGAAAATAAAGTGACGTACATAAATGTATACAACACAATTTTGTAAATCAGTACGTTGTATACTGAGGCAAGTCGCTTGCACCACTGTACGCGGTACAGATATTGTGGAGGGGCGGCACAAGCGTGGTGTAACCTGACGTTGCCTCAGTATACGCGAGAGACCAACGACGCGGCGTACGTCAAATATACCTTTTACGATAGAAATTAAAGTATTTTGACTAAGATACAACCACTTATTTTCTAATGCACTGTGATTTCCGTAAAATTAATGATTATTATACTTGTAACCTTGCAAAATGAAGCTTTTCTTGACAAGTTATTCAACTGACCTTAATAAATTGATACAAATTAAAAAAAACTGTCTTAATCGTTTCTCTCTTAATTATAATGGCACTAGAATATTTATCATTTTATATCAAAATCACAATTATGAGTAAAAACTTTTATTCCAAATTGACAAGGTACTATTATTTTTCTTTAGTCATCGTTTTTTGTGACCAACCTGTTGAAAAATTCAGTGTGTTGAGATGGTATTATACCACTTCGACAAAGATTTATTTATTTATTTATTTATTCATTGTCAAGTCATGTACATACATATGAAGATGGTAACGTTGTTCTAAGTCAGTCCATGACGCCCTGCAAGGGTACACAATAGTAGTTAATATCTAAATCTAGGATTGTAATATAACGTCAAAACATGCCTTCAAATTAATTAAGTACATTAAAGCTATACATTGATATTATCAAATTCATTAATGTTATTCTATTCTAGTTATCTATTATAGTTATCATTAATGATCTTAAGATCTTTAAATTTTTGTTTGTCAATTAGCAAACGTTCGTGGTACGCTACTTTAATGTTTCTTAAGCCAATTATGAGGTCATTGTTATGTACTTCCAACAAGCGTACATACATGTACATGAGAAATACAATCCGGTTACGGTTTTGCCCTCCACAATTGTGGTATAATAATGTGGTATAATACCATCGCAACACACTGAATTTTACAACAGATTGATCACAAAAAACGATGACTAAAGGAAATAGTACCTTGTCAATTCGGAATAAAGGCACTTACTCGTAATTGTGATTTTGATATTAAATGATAAATATTCTGCGATAATAACTGTAATATTGCGATAAGTAGTTTTGACAATTGAATTTTTGCCAAATAAAAATTTGGGAAACAAAATTTGCGATGTGATGCTTTGGGGAACATTCTTTGCCAAACATTAGTAATCCCTCATATTGTAATTTTTAAATAAATATTTTTTAATTTTAGAAGTTATGAATAAAGGTGCAATGATAAATCCTACTAAGACATTAAAAATAAGGAATGAATCCTTGCTAATGATAAATCGAACCTTTAGAAGAAGCGACTTAAGTTTTTATATTTTTTATAAGTACTTAATAGTACAGTCTCAATAATTAAGAAAAGAAGACTATTTTGGATAGATTTATGTTGATTTTTAAACTAAAACGAATATTGCTCAAACTGTGGTTGTTGAATAAGTTACTTTTAGGAATGATGGAACTATGATTAAAAGATTTACGAACATAATAGAAACAGATTTTATTTGAAATTTACGTTTGTTCATTAAAAAAAAACTTTTTTCTATTGTCATTAATAAAAATATGTATATAATTTCCCGTTTTAAACAGCAAAACATTAAATATGTTTAACAGTATACAGGTGTAAGCGACCTTAATTTAAGCGTATACTGGTGCAAGTGACTAATATGTCGACCAAATAATGATAAAGGGCATTTGAGCATGAGCTAAGTATTTATTTTTAAACAGTATGGATTTATGTAACATATTTATCTAATTATTAAATGAAAAATAGAAAAAAATAACAATTAACTTAGTACGGTGTATACTGGATCAAGGGGTAGTTGCCTCAGTATACCACAAATCAGAACACGTAAAATACGCGTACACTAGTGTATCTACCATTTTCTCAAAAACTAACATTAATTTCAGAATTCCATATATGTAGTCTGAAAAGAGGTACTTTTGTTCCAGCGAATCCAAAGTTTTATGGAATTGACTTTACAGATTAAAAAGTTACAAATGATTTTACCTTTGCACGGCTCTCCTGTAAAATCAAGATTTTGCAGTTGCCTCAGTATACTTAGGAGGTGTCGATTTGATCGTTTACCGGGCGCTTTACATTACAGTGACATTACAGCTACGCGGCGAACGCTCGACTTGAGCGCCTCTGTTCGTTTGTGCTCTTCTGTTTCAAAATGTCGGACCTGTTCTGACTTGTAATGTAACACTCAAAGGGATTCGCGTAAAAACCGACAGCTGAGTGGAGCACGCGGCGCTCGCGTCGAGCGGCTCGGCTCGCTGCACTGACTGCTGTAATGCTCGGGTTGTATCATGTTACATTACACCGAAATGTTACAAGTCAGTCGCCACCTTAGCAACTATGTACTGACTGCATGAATGTTCGCTGTGTAACATGTTACATTAGTACACCTCGTAACGCTGGTCAGTACCCAGCTATACATCCATTACCCAAATGACGAATGTTCATCAATGTGGGGGTATTATTTGCTAATTGTTTTGTAAGTGTCATAGCTATTAGTCGCTCCGTTCCTTGTCAGTTCGGAGCAACATGGCGACTCCTGCGCAGGTACGTCTTGTCTTTTTAGTAAAATATGGTGAAAAAAGTGTGTTTGATATTTTTACGAGAATTGTGGTTTGGATTGTGATGTGATGTTTGTGTTTGTGGTGGTGGAACCCATCACTATTTTAATTCCCCTTTCCACCTATACGCTCACAATTGTGCTGATCGTGGCCTTAAGGTCGTGTTACACTAGGCTCTGTCTACCCCGTCGTTACCTACCTGCATTGCACGGTCTCATTGTCTAAGGGAAGACGGGCCCAGCGTATGGACGCTCCCCTTCTTGGCGCAGTTCTGGCGTTTGTGGTGAAACCCTAGCGGCATCCCACAGTGTCCCCATCACATCGGATTGAGGGAACGCCGGAGAGTTTTTAGTTTGGGTATGGGTATACTTCGGGGGGCAGTCCCACATAACCTTATGCATCCCCGTTATTTAGTTAAATAGATAGGTCGGCCATTTCATTAAAAGTACGGCAGTGTATTTATTTGTATCAACTTCATTTCAGATAATTCTGATCATCGCCTGCGCATGTTTGGTAGACTGCCGCCACATGCGAGAGAGATCACACAAGCAACAATCGTCAGCGAGCAGTCATCAAGCGATTCAAGCCCAAACAATCAGAGATTCAGACGCTGTTATATTTCCAAATGATGATAATGTTAATATCGATGACAAAAAAGTCTATGCAACAAATAATCAACATAATGATTTAGGCGGTATTAAAGCAAAAATCAATCCAAAAGTTAATGTCGCACCATTAACATCAAAGGTAGTGCCTGCGGTTGAAATAAAAGTTAATGTTGATAGAATCATCAATGAGAAAGACAAAAATTTAAATGTTAAAGCAGATAAAGAAGTGAAAACGGTTGCAGTAACGGATAACAATGGAACTGTAATAGGAATTGAGGATTCTGTAGAATCTAATAAAACTGCACCGGATTTATCGGCAAGGTTTGGAGGAGGTTACGTGTTAGTTCCTGCAAACAATCAAAATAATCAGCCTATACAAACTATACCTTACTCACAAAGCGTTGTAGCACCAACACAGTTTACCAACATCGCAACAAACGTTGGCCCCAATCTTCCGAATGTTGGACAATATGCATCGAATGTTTTTAACCCAAATTCACAAGCGAATACGAATAATGTTGTACCAGTCAATGTACCAAATACTTACGTGATCAATGGACAACTGTACGCAGCAGTGTCGGTACCCAATAACGTGGAAGTAATAAGTCCTATGTACTTCGTGAACCCTCAATCTTCAGGGTACCAGGTGCAAAATGCGCCTCTGTACAATCTGGTGACAGTCAGTGGTCTTCCTCAGGCTAATATGAATGGCAATTTGCAACTTGTGAGAAGTTAATGATATTCAATTATGTCAAAGTGACATGAATGTTCATCGTATTTTAATTCACAGTTTTTGAGTGGGTGTTTTCTTGTGTTATTTTAATACAGGGAATGTTAATGTCACAAGTGTAGTGTATTCAAAATAATGAAGTGAACAAGTATATAACTGTAGTAAACAAAATTTACATTGAAACTGTACATTAAAAATTAAAAAATTAATTAAATACTGTGTAAAAAATTAACCTCATCCTAGCCTAACTTAAACTACAAATGAAACACCCCTCCCAGGTCACTGTCACTGCTCATTGTACCCAGAAGGCTGGCAGCATTGCCGCTTTGAATCGCGAGGCTAATTCTTCCCTCAAAATAGCTGCCAGCCCGCTGGTCACCAGAAGCATCTATCAGGCGCGTAGATATTCCCTGGCATGATCTCGCGCGCCTGGGCCCCATGGTCCCAAGGTCTCCATTATTGAAGTGATTTTGAATAAAACGAACGGGACCAATATGAAACCTTTTTATTAACTTGCAAATTGTATGTATGTAAGTATGTTTGTCAGGGTGGAATCTTGCGACTCAATTTTGAAGCTGATATCTTCGACCGATTGAGCTTAAATTTTGCATATTTGTGTAAGTCGGATGACAATACAATAATCTGGTAGTAGAATTCTGGAGGCCCGATTAGGGCCGTCTCCGCAGTGGGCGTATAGGAAGGGGAATCAAAATAGTGATGGGTTAGCTAGCCGCATCACATATGTATCATCTCTTTTTTGTGTTGTGGCAATAAATATCTTTATTATTATTATTATTATTATTATATAACGCCAAGGATTTTCGCCCACTCCCTCGATGGGCTGTTACCGTCTGCGCGTATATTCTTTGGTCCCAGACCAATACGGAAGAACGGTTAATAAAGTGAAACGCTCAGTAAAATAACGTAATATTTCAAAATTAAAACAACGCAAATGAAACAACGTTACCGAAGTAATAAACGCGACAACATTCCATCTCATTTATTAAAAAACCGCCTCTTAATTACTCAAACCTCTTTAACCTTACCGCCTTAACCCCAAAGCTCAAATTTAAACACGCCCCTAAAATTGTTGGTGTGAAATAAAATTTCCCACGCAAACTCCAGTTGCACATCCCTCGGGAAATCAACGGGCGTCGCCGCGGGGCGACTCACTACCAGCAATTTGAGAGCACAATTCCTAAAAGACCTATCTCTTTCTGGGTGAACACTAGTTTGAACTGTATCTTCGAGGGATTCGGTGGAAATTTGATGTGGGAAGGATGGAAATACGTCGACTGTTGGGTGGATATGTCATTTATGTTATCAATAATTCATATCAACGGAGGACAGAGTAAAATTCAGCTTTTAAGGACCTCTGTAATTTGATAGCTGGTCCGTAATGATCTATATTTGCGGTTCTATGCCCAAGGGAATCAGCCCGTTGGTCAGATGACATCTGTCATTCGGCTGGAAAACTGTGGATGAGACTGGCCATTGGCGTAACTATAACGTCTGGGGCCCGCGGCAAATTCGTCAGATGGGGCTCCTTCCTCAATATAAAGAAGTACATCAGCGTCCCGTCTGTGCTCTAAACCAAGCCAGTTCGGGGCCCCGTAGAGCTAGGGGTGGCATTTTGCCACCTATGCCCTCGTTCTCGCGCTCGCCTGTCCTCCGATCGGTGTCGGTATTTTTGCCCGCTTCAAAGGGTTTCTCGGGGTTTCTATGAACCAACTATTTAACGATATTTCAAGCACTGGGGCCCCATTTTTGAAAGCACATGTGGTAAAATACCACTCGAAAGTAGTGCAAAATTGTGCTGAATTTGAAATACGAGTAGCTTAGAAGATACTTATGGCTCTCATTAATCTTGTGAACTAGTCAAAAACTTGATTAGAGCTTTAGTTTTGAAGATATAAACAGATTTATACCACTTTCGAGTGATGTGCTTTCAAAAATCCGGCCCATGGTCATTAACGCACTGTATTTGTTTACTTTAACTCACTCCATCTATGTTTGAGTTCCATGTGTCACGGGCCCCTATTCTGTAGTCGTAAATTCATTAGCCCTCGATACGAGGTCAGGGCAAGTGACACGTGGGGTCCAATTATAGGCACCTTCGAAATTTATCGGGGATCTGTGACACTGCGGCGATCAAACGGGGAAATGAAGGTGAAATTGAGGTTGATCGCCGTCTGAGGGTGAATTTCCACCAGGCCCCTTCTTCACTATTGCGACAGTTGACAATTGCGTTCAAGGATTACGTAACGCAATTATCGAAGATTTTTGACCCATCCTTCACCCTTGTAACGTGCCTAGAGACAATTCTGTTTGTATTACAAACTCGACTCTATATACGCTGTTGGCTTCATATTGACCACGCATTGCAACTCGAATTGTCACATGTCACCCACAATTGTCAAATTGGTGAAAAAGGGGCATGAAATGAACCATCAATCTAAATGAGTCAGTAGGGTGGGGAGAAATTAAAACTATAAAATACGGAGAATCTGTTCTGAGGAACAATATGGTATCGATTTTAAATTTCATAAAAATGCCAAAAAATGCTGGTCTGGGGGCAAAGAAAAAACAGAATGTACCAGTTGCTTCTCTTCCCGCGCAGATGGTAAAAACCCATCGCGGGAATAGGCAAAAATCTTAGGAATCATGTTATAGGCGATGCGGTTGTCAACCCATCACTATTTTGTTTCCCCTTTCCACCTATATAGGTCAGGTCAGGAGTACCCGAAACCGACGAGCATGTATGAAGAAAGTGATGAATGTGGATGAAGCGAAAGAGGTACGTCAGGATCGTAGCAAGTGGTGTTCAGACTTCTTTGTTGTAGTCTCTGCCTACCCCTGTGGGAAAGGGGCGTGACGGTATGTATGTATTCCTCCTATACGCTATGCTAAGCGTGGCCTTTATGTCTTGTTAACTTAGGCTGTGTCTACCCCACCTCTATAAAAAATCCAGCGGCACCTGCGGGGAAGGGCGGGAATTCCCAACCCTGCATTGCACAGGTGTCGTACGTGAGGTAGCCCCATCCCGGGGTGGGCCCGCAGGGGTGTCTGCGGCTAGAAATGCTTATGCGATCCCGCAGCCCCCTGCAACAGTGGGTATGCCTGACGCCTCGGGAGAGCCCCAAATACCCTCGGTAACCCCGTACCGGGCCGGATGCATGAGGCGCATTTTCCGCACCATAAAAAAAAAAAAAAAAGGCTGTGTCTACCCCGTATGGGACAAAGACGTGATTTGTGTGTCTGTATGTTCAATAAAAAACTGTGTTTAAAAGTCCCACCAGACCTTCTTTCATGATAACATATTTTTGAACCAATGGAGCCAAACTTTCATAAAGCAATAAAACAACACGGTGAGATAAAAATTTCATTTATTTTTGACTTGATTTTTAAAAATAACAATAAAATACACTATATTAAATCGAATATTGGAAAACAAGCTTAGTTCAAAAATGCATCTTGTGCTATCGCTTTGAGATTTAAGGTGTAAAATAAACATGGATAATTTTACAACGGTAAGTGTATTGAATACAATTAAATACGGTACCACACTACTTTGGCGCACTGAGGATGGGGATAGATAGAGACAGCCTATAACCTCTTTGAACGAAGCGCCAAATTAGCGGGGCGGTGGTTTTACTACCGAACAAATTGGTACCTTACCCATTGTGGAACCATTTCACATTAAATGTCATAGTGACAGTGAACTAGCAAGGAAATGGTGACATGTGAGAACGTTCTATGATGGGCCAGGAATCATTTTTTTCGATAGTACCTACGCAATAGTAAACTGAACTTAAACCGATTAATACAAACTTTCTGTGTCTTTACGTCAACCTTACGTCATCAACCATTCTATATAAGCAAGTCTTAAAATATTTCGGGAATACTTCGGCAAGTTGTATAAGTTTGGCTGAGCTGACTGATTCAGCAAGTTGTATAAGTTTGACTAGACTGGCTGATTCAGCAAGTTGGATAAGTTCGATTGGACTGACTGATGCAGCAAGTTGGATAAGTTTGGCTGAACTAATTGTTTCAGCATGTTGGATAAGTTTGGCTGAACTGATTGATTCAGCAAGTTGGATAAGTTTGGCTGAACTGATTGATTCAGCAAGTTGGATAAGTTTGTGCTGAACTGATTGATTCAGCAAGTTGGATAAGTTTGGCTGAACTGATTGATTCAGCAAGTTGGATAAGTTTGGCTGAACTGATTGATTCAGCAAGTTGGATAAGTTTGGCTGAACTGATTGATTCAGCAAGTTGCATAAGTTTGACTAGACTGACTGATTCAGCAAGTTGGATAAGTTTGGCTGAACTGATTGATTCAGCAAGTTGGATAAGTTTGGCTGAACTGATTGATTCAGCAAGTCGGATAAGTTTGGCTGAACTGATTGATTCAGCAAGTTGGATAAGTTTGGCTGAACTGATTGATTCAGCAAGTTGGATAAGTTTGGCTGAACTGATTGATTCAGCAAGTTGGATAAGTTTGGCTGAACTGACTGATTCAGCAAGTCGGATAAGTTTGGCTGAGCTGACTGATTCAGCACGTTGGATAAGTTTGACTAGACTGACTGATTCAGCAAGTCGGATAAGTTTGACTAGACTGACTGATTCAGCAAGTCGGATAAGTTTGGCTGAACTGATTGATTCAGCAAGTCGGATAAGTTTGACTAGACTGACTGATTCAGCAAGTCGGATAAGTTTGGCTGAGCTGACTGATTCAGCACGTTGGATAAGTTTGACTAGACTGACTGATTCAGCAAATCGGATAAGTTTGGCTGAACTGATTGATTCAGCAAGTTGGATAAGTTTGGCTGAACTGATTGATTCAGCAAGTTGGATAAGTTTGGCTGAACTGATTGATTCAGCAAGTTGGATAAGTTTGGCTGAACTGATTGATTCAGCAAGTCGGATAAGTTTGGCTGAGCTGACTGATTCAGCAAGTTGGATAAGTTTGGCTGAACTGACTGATTCAGCAAGTTGGACAAGTTTGGCTGATGTGGCTTGATTTTGAACCAAACGTTACATTAAAAAGAACTTTACAGGTGTTTTCAATCAAACTAATCCTGCAGCTGAAATTTTTCGGAATTATTTTAAGACTCCTTATAGTATGTGTACCAAATCTCAAGCCAAAAAATGACTCGCAAGTTTAGGTACATACATACATAAAATAATGTAATACATTAACTCGGTAAGTTAACCAAAACCTTGTAAAAACTTAACACCATGTTTAAATATTTTAATGAGCAGAAACTTATTAAATATTACCGGCTTACACCTCTTTCCTTAATTACATTTCGAGACAAAACGCAACAGAAAATTCAAGCCGAATATCAAAGTCAATTTCAAAGATCTTAAGGCTCTGCCACACTGCGGGCGCGGCGCGGCGTTCGCCTGACACGAGCGTACATATCATTTTGGACAATGTTGACGACACTCAATCATATATTCATAGCTATAGTACATACTATTTTAGTTTAGACCGGTGCTTCAATAAGACAAGACCGAAAAGCATTTATTTCTTTCAACTGGGTGTTACTAGGTACCAACCCACAGCGTGTAACGTCACAAAGAAACATTCGAACTGCTAGCCCTGACGTTACGCGAGAAGATCGTGCCTCTCTATCGGTTGTTCCGCGCTCTCGCTTGCACACTGACGTGATAATGAGTCGTGCTTTTTCTTGAGTGCAGCCGGCGTTCATCGATATAAGACGTTCACGTCAAAAAATGTTGAATCCGACCAACAGTCAACGCAAATATGCGTTCAAATGGCTTTAGTAAAAGTAATGATGACGCATATATGCGTTACCGGTAGTGTCATCACGTCGCTCCAAACAGTAGCCATACCACGCCCACATTGTGACATAATGTTTTAATATATTAAATATTATATACAGTCAAGTAATTAATAATATTAATATAATAATGATAATATTAAAAGCGTTACGCCCTAATCTGCTATCACAACGTGAAAAGGCAATTTTAAAATATTGGACCATTTACTTGCAAGGAAACAAACGCCTTCACCTGCCAGAAAAAATGCTCGGATTCGAACCCATAGCCACTGGGTCTACTACCGAGTAACATAGTTACTCTCCAATATATAGTTATTAATTTAATGCCTGGATTGCGTAAAAAAATTTAGATATTTGATGACGGAAGTTTTAAAAAGTTTTAAAAAGTTTTAAAACGTTTTAAAATGTTTTAAAATGTTTTAAAACGCTCAATTAATTCAGAATACTTCTGCAGGAACAGTCCGTGAGTTCTTAGATCGCCATTCGGGTTTATCTTCCTGTCTCCGTAACTCGGCCGATTCAAGTATCAAACCCATAAGAGTGAGTGAGACAGCAAGACAAACCTGAATGGCGTTCTATGTGTTCACGGACTGTATCGCTGCGATACACATCAATATTTCCTGATGGATCGCGGTATACGTGGATTACACGGTAATATTGACAGCGTAACCCACGCCATAGGCACTTCACCTGTCAAACGAGTATTCATAAAACAAAAAACCTGCCAAGCGCGAGTCGGATTCGCACACGAAGGGTTCAGTACCATTATCTATAAATATCGTAAACCAGCGTAAGTAGAGCCCTGTTCCAAAGCAAAATGTACGCAAAGTGGGGTCACTTTATATTGGTCGTTGATATTATACAGACAAACGTACATTGTTCTGGTTTTTAGTATTTGTTGTTATAGCGGCAACAGAAAATTGCCGCTTGAGCGAAAACCGCAAAAAAACACGTTGTATGGGAGCCCCCTCATCTGGGCATTTCCAAAAAAACGTGTACCCTTTTTCCAACAAGATTACCTTAATTTCCCATACAACTTTTTCGTGTCAGTTTTGTGACGCCCCATATAAATCGTATGAAAATAGTGTCGCAAAACTGACAAAAAAACCAATGGACACTTTTTTTCTTTACAAAAATAAATAGTGCTAATAATTCTGATTCAGAAAAACCCAAAATGTCATCATTTTGGAAGAAAAGTCAAGGGTACATGTTTTTTTGAAAATGCCCATCTATTAATTTAATTCTGTTTGTAGAAATTTCAACTGTCCATGTATCATGGTTCATGGGATACAGCCTGTAGGCTTATTACCTAACTCGCTCGCAATCGCCATCGTGTTCATTTTGACAGTTCTTGTATGAATGTGACAGCTAGCTGATTCCGATGCCAATTGTCAGCCCATACATGAACTGTCAAAATGAACACGATGGCGATTGCGAGCGAGTTAGGTAATAAGCCTGCTGGTTATAGACGGACGGACGGAGCGACAGCGAAGTCTTAGTAATAGGGTTCCGTTTCCCTTTGGGTACGCACCCTAAAAAGGATCAACTTTTTGTCGTCCTTCCAAACTTAAACAAAATTCGGACAAAAAGTTGCCATCGTCAGCGATGCCCGCATTTACCCGGCTGCCACATCAAAGCCTCGGCCCGAATTAGTTGCGCTTTGTGGCAACACTGAACCCTGTGGCAGTCGTATCGAGCGCTACAGCTCTGCCTTTAGAAGCTACGACACGAAAACGATACTCCCAGTTTTACTTTGACTAGTAGAGACTTTATACATCTCTACTAAAGACTAGGATATTTTTTTGTCTTAACTAAAAAAAAGCCAGTCACTTGAAAAAATAAAAGAAAAAATAAGGCTTGGAAGAACATTACATTATCACTACATAGTATAAAACAAGGTCGCTTTCTCTGTCCCTATGTATGCTTATATCTTCAAAACTAAACAACGGATTTTGATGCGGTTTTTTTAATAGATAAAGTGATTCAAGAGGAAGGTTTTTATGTATAATTCTACGCAGACGAAGTCGCGGGCAGAAGCTAGTAGATTATAAAGCCTTGTTTCAATGAAATATTAATTGGTGCCTAATTTAAATAAGACTCGAGAAACACTGACACACACCGTCTGATGTTCCGACTTTTCTCACATTTAGTCGTCGTCGATAAAGGGCCCCGCCGATATAACATTAACGCGGGGTAGTTATTGGTACGTCATTTAAATAAGACTCGTTGGGCCACTGGCCGTCTGATTTGCCGTCATTTTCGTCATTCCCGTCGTCGCCGCTAAAAGGCCCCCGTGTGGATATAACATTAACGCGGGGTAGTTATTGGTACATCATTTAAATAAGATTCGTTGGGCCACTGGCCGTCTGATTTGCCGTCATTTTCGTCATTCCCGTCGTCGCCGCTAAAAGGCCCCCGTGTGGATATAACATTAACGCGGGGTAGTTATTGGTACATCATTTAAATAAGACTCGTTGGGCCACTGGCCGTCTGATTTGCCGTCATTTTCGTCATTCCCGTCGTCGCCGCTAAAAGGCCCCCGTGCCGATATAACGTTAACGTGGGGTAGTTACGCCCCCTTGTTTACCGACTGAGCGACGTTTAACGAGGTTAACCCACATTTTTGTGCAAAACCTTTACCAAAGCCTAACGAAGTCCCGTGGGTGGTAAATAGGCATTATTATATTATAGTACGTGCTTGTCTGGAAAATTTCACTACAATGAAAACCGGTCAAGTGCGAGTCGGAATTGCGCGCCGATGATTCCACACAAATTCGGCAAATGGTCATTTCATATTGGTCATTTACGTAGACCGACATCATCACTATCACTATCACTACATAGTATAAAATAAGGTCGCTTTGTCTGTCCTCATGTCCCGATGTATGCTTATATCTTCAAAACTACACAACGGATTTTCATGTGGTTTTTTTAATAGATAGAGTGATTCAAGAGGAAGGTTTATATGTATAATACATGCATAATATACCGTGCGAAGCCGGGGCGGGTCGCTAGTAACACAATAAGATTTTTAGATTCATTAGTTGTGCTATGACCTACCTTCATACCAAATTTCAAATTTCTAACACAATTGCCTGTCTTTTTCTTACTGTTCGTTCCAGAAAGAGACAGGTAGCTATCTCGCGCGCTGGTGCTAGCTGGGCTGGAAGTCCCCCAATTTTTTTTGGTCGTAATAGGGTGACGGCACCAGTGTTGGACACTTCAAGCTGACAAGCGCCAGTAATGGACACTTCATTTTAAAATTTACTGTTGCAAAATAAACGACTATGCCTTAGTGTCTTTTAAATAAGAGTTATTGTCCATTATTGGGTCATGTCCATTACTGGTGCAGTCACCCTGTTTCTTTTTGACCGAGTTGGCTTAGTTCGAGTAGACTTAGATATTTGAGATCATATTCAGTTTTAATCCCCTACAAAGTGATGCTATAAGGTTTACGATTTTGTCTTTTGAAGTACTGAACCGTAAAAACAAAATACAGTCCTTCGCCGCATCTGGCTATCTGTCTGTTCGTCTAAAAACTAATGGACGGAGTTTCATGCGAGTGATTCATAGGGTAGGTTTGGGTAAATAATTTAGTAGAGCAGGCGCGGCTGCAGAAGCGGCCGAATCAGCTAAGACAAATAAATACAGGGGTCTCGCCGAATACAACTTTGTTCCTTTCGGTTGAGACCCTTGGTCCGAGGGTCCTAGCGCTAACAGCCTCTTCAAAGAGATTTGGAGAGGCTAATAAACGCCACGGGTGACCGCAGAGCTGGCAGCTTCCTTGGACAGCGTATTTGTATCGCTGTCCAAAGGGGGAATGCTGCCAGCGTCTGCGGAACTATGCCACGGGGACCTCTGATTTTTTAATTGTTTAATATTAGTTTTTTATTTAATCATATTTCAATTTGTTTTTTATTTATGATCATTTGTCAATGTGTTTTAATAAATGGTTGTAATGTGACCATAATTAAGTAGCGCAGTAAGTAAACACGTGCGAAGCCGGGGCGAGTCGCCAGTGCTAAATGTATTTTTCGCACCTCTTATTCAGAAAAGTAAGCTTTGCTCCCTGTCGAGAGGGATTAAAGTGCAACTTTTCTGTTCAAGGCTTTTTCGTGTTTTTTTGCAAATGCAAATTTTTGAAATTGATAATTGTAAAACCACGCCATTTTCTATGCTGGTAGCTTTTTATATTTAGAATATTTTTTTCAAATTTTTTAATGTTCGGTGTGAAAGTTGTATGAACCACTCGGGAGCAAAAATATTTTCATCTTGGGCGTTAACACTTGAATCCCTCATTACGCTCTGGATTCTAGTTTAGAATCTCTCGCTACGCTCAGGATTCTATTGTAGAATCCTTCGCTACATTCTGGATTCAATGTAGCGCCCTCGCCGTAAATACATCATTTGGCTCCCTCGTGACACAAATAACTATTATTAGTTTATTTCTTGATAGTCAAACTGTCGTTAATATTTAGTTTATTTCTGGCAGGCTCTAGGTTCAATGAACTGATCTAGTCTAAGCTCGGACAGGTATAATGTTAATGTAGCAACAAGTAAAGTCAGCACCTTAAATCAGACTCACCTGGAGGCTGTAACCAAAAACCCTAGTGTGGATGGCCGCGGCCACACCAGGGTTTTTGGCTGCTGTAGCGTGCAAGCTATGGCTGCCGCTCGCGGATAAGTACGGCTTTGCAAATAAGAGACGCCCGTGACTTTATTACACCAAGTGGACAATTGTCGCTGACAAGTGCTGACTTTGCTTGTGGCCTCTAATACAAAAATACATACTTATTACAATAAAATTAACGAAAGGAATGTATATGTATTAGTGATGTGCCGGATCGTTAAAAATGTATATCCGCGGATACGGATCTGATTACGGACATTTAGTGACAAGATCCGCGGATACGGATACGGATCTTTATTTATTATTCGATTGGTGTCGGCGCCCGCGACCTTGAAGCGATAGTTGACGTCACCATTGATCTCACTATAATTATTAAAAAAAAGATTTAACTTTTAGTTATTTCATTGTCATAAAAGTGATGTTATAACTTGCTATAATATTGATCTCATTATAAAGATTCTTTCAGTTATGTAGTATTGGTATGGTAACTGCGATAAATGTTTGCAAATATTTGATTTTAAGAAATAAAAATACTCTGAATGGAATTTTACAGTTATTTTAATTCTACCTAATCACCTGCAAAAGATCCGCGTGAAAAGAAACGGACACGGATACGGACTTTTATTATCCCTCGGATATCCGCGGATACGGATACGGATATCCGGAACATCACTAATTTGTACGTATTATACATGCGTTGTGGTGGGGACCCTGTCGGATGTTACAAATTCGTTTAAATATAACTATGATTAAAGCTTAATTAACTGAAGGTTGGTCGATAATAGTTAATGCGCTGAATACAGACAAATACGCATTTGCAGTGATCAAATAGCGGGCGCCATTAACCGGGGTGACTTTGATAATTTTGGGGATAACTTTAAAAGTCGCGATGCTCGACATGTTTCGGACTAGTTCGTACTTCCTCTTGAGAGGCTTAAGAGCGTTTATCCCCACTGAGCTGGCGTCGTCGCATTTTTGGTGGTTTTTTCACACTTATTTCACAGAAATTGAATGAAAGCTTGAAATGTCATGTGTTCTTCGTATCAGTGTATCAATGTGTCCGATAAACGAGACATTTTTCTTATAGCCCTTTTATAGGTACGAAAATAATACCCCTTTAATCAATACACAGTATAAAACAAAGTCGCTTTCCGCTGTCTGTCAGTCCCTATGTAAGCTTCAATCTTTAAAACTGCACCGGATTTTGATGCCGTTTTTTAATACTCAGAGTGATTCAAGAGGAAGGTTTATATGTATAACTAGCTTTTGCCCGCGGCTTCGCACGCGTGAACCATGAGCATTTCAAAGAACCTAGCAATTAAGCAAGCGAGCAACCAAACCTGCAAGCTTTCAATCATACATGCAAGTATGCAAACAGGCATGCAAGCCTTCAAGCATGTAAGTATGCAAGCAGGCATGCAAGCAGGAATGCAAGCAGGCATGCAAGCAGGCATGCAAGCAGGCAAGCAAGCATGCATGCAAGTAAGCACCCATGCAAGCAAGCATGCAAGCATGCATGCAAGCAGGCATGCAAGCAGGCAAGCAAGCATGCAAGCAAGTGTGCAAGCAAGCATGCATGCAAGTAAGCACCCATGCAAGCAAGCATGCAAGCATGCATGCAAGCAAGCGTGCAAGCAAGCATGCATGCAAGTAAGCACCCATGCAAGCAAGCATGCAAGCATGCATGAAAGCAAGTATGCAATCAAGCATGCAAAGCAAGGACTCAAGCAAGCATGCAAGCCAGCCCCCGCATTGCCCCGCTGCCTTAATTTTTCTGAACCTGTAAATATTGCAGGATTTTTATAAAACAAACCTAACCTAACCTAAAGGGCTGTCCTAAAATACAACCTAAATAGCTTTTGCCCGCGACATCGTACGCGCTAAGATGTAAAATGAAAAAATAAGTTTTTTCCCATTCCCGTGGAAATTTTGGGAAGTGCTTTCGGAGTACACTTAAAGCCTTTAAAGAAACACACGTTATAAATGTTAAGTCTCTTTCTTCCGCTGTTTCGTCTGGAAACGTAAAATCCGGTTTTTCCCGTCCCTGTGGGCGTTTCGGAAAATCCTTTCTTAGTGTTCCCCTATACTCCCGAATAAACCTACGTGACAAATTTCAACTTTCCCCGCTTTTCGTTTTTCCCGTTTCCGTAAGAATTTCGCCAAATGAAGCATTTCCCGAATATCTTACGGGAACGAAGAAGAATTTTGGGAAATTATCTCATTATGCTCCTCTACACTCCCCAAGGAACCCACTTGCCAAATTTCAGCTTTCTACGACCTAAAATCCTACGATTTAAAATCCTGTTTTTTTCCCGTTCCCGTGGGAATTTTGGAAAGTACTCTTTTAATGCTCCTCTACACTCCCGAAGCAACCTACATGCCGAATTTCAGCTTTCTGCAACCAGAAAACGAAAAGTCCCGTTTTTCCCGTTCCCGTGGGAATTTCGGGAAATCCTTTTGTAGCGCTCCCCTACACTCCCCAAGGGAAATTGAAGGCCAAATTTCAATTTTATACGACCAGTAAAACGAAAAATCGATCCCGTAGAACTGAATACATAAATCCCGTTTTTATCCCGTGGGAATTTCCAAAAAGCATTAGAACTTTATTTTACTATTATAATCACCTACTTCTATGCCAAATTTGAAGAGTCTAGTAATTATAGTTCATAGGATTTCGTTAAACTGAATATATAAATCCTGTTTTTTTCCTTATCCCGTGGGAATTTCCAAAAACCCTGAAATTAGTTTCTTAGTTTTGTAATCACCAACTTTTGTATCAAATTTGAAGAGCCTAGTTATTATAGTTACTGAGATAGCGTCACTCGGAATCGAATATATAATTCCCGTTTTCTCCTTATCCCGTGGGAATTTCCAAAAATCCTTTCTTAACGGATGCCTACGTCATAACATCTACCTGCATGCCAAATTTCAGCCCGATCCGTCCAGTGGTTTAGGCTGTGCATATATAATTCCCGTTTTCTCCTTATCCCGTGGAAATTTCCAAAAATCTTTCTTAGCGGATGCCTACGTCATAACATCTACCTGCATGCCAAATTTCAGCCCGATCCGTCCAGTGGTTTGGGCTGTGCATATATAATTCCCGTTTTCTCCTTATCCCGTGGGAATTTCCAAAAATCCTTTCTTAGCGGATGCCTACGTCATAACATCTACCTGCATGCCAAATTTCAGCCCGATCCGTCCAGTGGTTTGGGCTGTGCGTTGATAGATCACTATGTCAGTCAGTCAGTCAGTCAGTCAGTCACCTTTGAATTATATATATATAGATTCTACGCAGACGAAGTCGCGGGCAGAAGTTAGTACGGAAATAAAAGTCAATCACGATTAATTGTTGCATTGGTCACATTGATCCGCTAAAATCGAAGAACACACGCACATTCCAAGCTTTCATTGAATTTCTGTGAAATAAGTGTGAAAAAACCACCAAAAAATGCGACGTTGCCAGCTCAGTAAGAATAAACGCTCTAAGCAAGGTTGAATAGTTCGACTGAACAACCCTGTTAAGTGTTTCAGATTTTTTATAGACCATGTTCAAAGTGGTGACTTCATTTTGAATATTTTATTGAAACAGGCGCCTAACCAACATGACAATGGACGGTGAGAAGTGACAATCCTGTTTATATTTCGAACTCGACCAGAATCTACACCGGCTGGCTTCATATTGACTACGCCTTACATTTCGAATTGTCATATGTCATCGACAATTGTCATATGTCATCGACAATTGTCATATGTCATCGACAATTGTCATATGTCACCGACATTGTCAAGTTGGTGATATAGGGGTGCGTGTATTTGCGGAGGTCAATGTCAATGAACAATAAATATTTACCTTGCTACTCCGCTACTTACGTGCAAGATAACCAAGGCGCGAAATATATAATAAAACACATAATATAAATCCTACAAACTTAATTATCCCGTACACCACACAAACACTGACGCGTTTCGATCCCTTTACGGGATCATTATCAAAGTGAGAACTGTGAATATGCAAACCAATGTACTGATTTGAAAACAACATTTGTGCATGTTTTTTGCATGTGCACTTTATGTACAATTTGGTTATCTTGCACGGAAGTAGCGGAAGTCCATCGAGGGAATGGGCGAAAATCATAGGAATCATGTTATAGGCGATGCGGCTAGCAACCCATTATTTTGATTCCATCTATACCTAGCCCCACAATCTTGCTAAACGTGGCCTGTAGGTTTTGTCTTAGGCTCTGCCTGTAAGGGATAAACACGTGATTTGTGTATTGTATTGTAATTAGCGGAGTAGCAAAGGTAAATATTTTTTGTACATTTTAATTTTGAAACAAATCATAACAGAATTATTAAAAACTAGAATATTCCATACTGTTCAGCTACTAGAATATTCCAGATTATGGCATATCGTTTATTATTCCTATATTTGAACTGTGAAAAGTCCGTAGTCGTAAAACAAGAACAAGAACAAGTTACGTACGCAATTTTCCTCCTCGTTAACTTGTGGGTACTTTTACAAGTTTTTGTGTGCGTTAATTCAGCGGGCTTCTGTACTGTGAGTTCAGCAACATTTACTTGACTTACTTTATTAAAGATTGGTTAGAGGTCCGCTGGATTGGGTGATTTTTAATAAATGTTTTAATATAAAAAGGTAAGCTATTATATGTACATGATTCAATGCATTGAGCAAATCGATGATAATTATGTGAATTAGATAGAAAATGGCATTTGACATTGAAATTATATCTTAATGTACCAATATTGACTATATTAATAAGTACATGTTGAAATAAGGCCAATTTTAACAATTTTATAACAAATTAATTATGTATTATAATACATAATATTTTTTAAGTAAATATCGAAACAATTGTAAAAATCAAACAATTTTTTTTAGTTACAAAAGTAGCTGTCATAAAAAATAATAATTTAGAAACGAAGTGCAGTTCTTATATTAGGTCAAAAAGGGCAAAAAACCTTATTTACAATATCATTTAAAATCTTGGGACTAGTCGAGGATGAAATATTAAAATTTAAAAATATTTACAATACTCCAGCTATATTTTAATATATAAAAAATATCATCTTCGTGCTCGTTAAGATAATTGCTATAACCTCACTTTTTGTCACTTTAGCGTAAGTACAAAAACTGAAATGAACTTGACTTAGATAATATTCTACAAACTATAAAGGCAATAAATGCATGAATATATTTTTAAAAATCGCTTGTATAAGTGTTTTTTTTCAACACATTCACTTCCACATTTAGGCTTTAGATATAACACCAGACATCAACAAAGTATGACACCTACGCTGTTAATACCTTGTCATTAAAAAAATCAAATGTTGTTCACTCACAGAGTCGAATCCTCACATTATAAAACTCGTCTAATAATATGTATCTGTATAACATATCTATGTGTGCGTAACATAACTCGTCCCTAAGGCACTGGTCCTAACGCTGACGATGAGCGAGAAGCATAGCGAGTTGTCGCTGTCTCTTACTAATAGGGAGAACTAGTAGGGAGAAAGTCCTCGCCGGCGTTAAACAGCAATCAACTATAAATATTATGTCTCTTTTACAGACAAGGGATTTATCTTTTGTACGTTTCTTAATCGCCCTCGGTGGGACCAGTGCCTAATCGCTTTCGGTGCCATCAACCACGCACACTAAGACATCTTGTAAGCACTAGCTTTACAGTTACACACACACACACTAGTATACCGGGCCACTTTCGTGAGTGAACAAATCAGTTAGCAGTAAATCGAGACACGCACACAAATACGTGGTAGGGGCTGCAGGGGGGGGGGGCTTGGGCTGTGGTATTTAGGAGTGGCTGCTGCCCCCCCTAAAGAATCGAAAAAAGACATTCAAGTTCGCCATACTATTTGTTCTACCGATAGACCAGGCTTTCTTAAAGTCCGAGGGGTCTGCGGGGGTCTGATGTACCTACCTACTTAAAGCATTTTTTAATATTAGGCTTTGTTTTCTTTTCCTGTTAAGTTTTGACAGGGGTCATGGTCTTTTTGAAATTTGGAACTGGTGACCTCAAAATATTTAAGAAACACTGCGATTTACGCTATACTTCTACTAGCCCCCCCCCCCCCCCCTTCCGCCTTGATCATCAGCTGTTGACGCCCTTGTGAGAGAAACATAGATATGCTGGTGTGTGTTTTGCCGATGGCATGACCACTCTGGCACGCAATTGGTCTGTCTCCTTCATCTGATTCACATGGCGTCTTTCTAAAGAGCTATTGACAGTCAAATAACTGTCACTACAGGCCTGTCTGCAGAAACCACTTTACCACTAGAGATGTGAGTGAGTGGCACCGAGTTATTTTGACAATAACTTCAACCATAACCGAAGGTTTTGCCGTATATTTGACAAAAAACCTACGATATATACGCAAAGTCGTCGGTTAGAGTTATCTTGGTAGACCACGATAGCGCTTGGTAGACCATGATACAGCTTGGTTTAAGACTGTTGGACACTGATATCTCTAATTTTGCTGTTTATAGATTCTCACACATCTCTGGTGTAATGTTTCGACAGTGTTTCGATAGCCTATTGATAGCAAAGACAATAGTATCGATAATTATTGATCGTATCGATAGTTTTGAACCATCGCTTCTTACCTTTATTTCAGTGGTATTTTGATTTCCCTTTCCACCTATACTAAAAAAATGACTTTCTGCCAAGTTGCTTGCGGCGCATTCTTTTTGGCAATGATGGTCTTTCGGAATGCGCTGGTAGTTTAAAAAAATATGTAAAAGAGCCCTTGGCAAAATATTTTTTTTGAATTTTGAATGCGCTTAAAATAATGCTAAAGACGTGATTTGTGTTTGTGTATGTATGTATATATTTCAGTAGTATCAATAGTATCCATCGATACTATCGACAGTATCAATAGGCATATCGATATTATGGTATTTTTCCGTTAAAACTATCGATAGAGCGACTATAATTTTGCGGCAACGCTGCTCTGGTGGTAAACCAGCTAGAGTCGGGCGCGCTGTGCGGGCGCACGCACGCAGGGCGGCACAGCCGCCATCTTGTGGTATCACCGCGCGGACTTTTGCTCGGGCTGCTCTTCTTTCTTGTCTTCTTGGGGCTGGTCGCGCGCTTCGTCGACGGACTCCAGGGCGACATCGAAGGATGTTTGTCGGCTTGAACGTGAGACAAATAACTATTAACCAAGGAACGGAAGAAAGTAAAGTTTGGTCAGCGTTACAATTTAAAGAGTCACGCCGCTGATTTAATCAAAACATTGATAAAAAAAAGCATTTTCAATGCCAAGGTATATTCCCGACATTTACCGTGCTAAAATTGTTATGATATTTCGAAGAGTAGGTACTTATCGTGACAAGTATTTGGGTAAAATATCACCAGTATAGCTTACAGACAGCAAAACGATCACCGACGCTGAAAACTGTAATGTTGTAACATCTACATCTTGCATTTTCTGATTCCTCTGGAATAAATTTCTAAACGAAACTGAAAATTAGAACACATAAAAAAATCCGAAACGTAAAGCTATGGTAGGGATTCGAACCCCAATCCTTGTCATTCCGTGACGCGTGCTATACCCCTACACTACTCTTAGCAGGTGGGTAAGCCTCCGAATTTTTCTATTTGTTACTAGCTGTCACGTGACCTTCTTCGCAAAGTAACAAGGTCACGTGACAGCTAGTAACAGGTAGAAAAATTCAAAGACTACCCAACTACTATGGGTAGTGTAGGGGTGTAGCACGCGTCACGGAATGACGAGGATCCGGGTTCGATTCCCGGCCATAGCTTTACTTTTCGGATTTTTCTGTGTCCTAATTTTCAGTGACATTTACAAATTTAATACCAACCTGTCAGTAAGATAGTTGCCAGGCGCTGAGAGTGACCGCCCGGAGCGGGCCAGGCCTCCTCGCTTCGGCTTCTCAGGTTCCTTGATGGTTTCCGACGACTCCCGGCGCGAGGAGCTACCCTCCCGGCTCCGGAGGAAAGGGTTCTGGAACGACACGTCGACGCATTACATCTATGCCCGATGATAATGCCTACAGTACAAGCGTTAAGGCTAGGAGATACGAGCAAAATGATATCCCTTTCTATCCCTTTCTGTCTTTCCTTTAGTAAGAGAGATAGAATTTGTTTTACAATAGAAGAGCGCAACACCTTGATGTCACTATAAGTACACGCTCTTCTATGTCAGTAACTTAGTTCTTTGTAGCAATTATTTTAGCTTCGTGTCGACCACGGAACCCATTGATCATGTGCGGTTCATCACGGACTCTATCTGTTTTTCACGACAGTTAAACTTAACGGATAGATTTATTAATACCATAATTTCATAGTCTGCTCTGCTTTCCCATGCTGGTCTGGGAGCAAAGAAAAAACATAGAATGTACCAATTGCTTCTCTTCCCGCACAGATGGTAAAAGCCCATCGAGGGATTGGGCGAAAATCATAGGAATCATGTTATATAGCCGATGTGGTTAGCAACCCATCACTTTTATGATTACCCTTTACATCCATACGCCCACAATCATGCGAAGCGTGGTCTTTAGATCTTGTTACCTTAGGATCCATCTACCCCGTAAGGGATAAAGACGTGATTTACGTATGCATGCATATTTCATGAATTTCCAAAATAGTTCATCAAATCCTTTATCCTCGTTATATCTTTCCATTGGGTTTGCTTAAAGAGTATTGGTAATGAAAGTGTAACCCGATCGATTTTTTTTAAAGAGAAATAGCTCACCTGGAAGCTGTGATTCTTCAGCATGGTCTTGATAAGTATGAGGGTTGAGAGGTTCGGGATGGATGTGACGACTTGTGCCATGTCTTCGTCCGTGATCTCCACCAGGCGGCAGTTCTCCTGTTCCGATGGCAGCAGATACCGGCCGTCGGATGTCACCCATGGATGCTCCTACGGGAAAGGATAAAGTGACAATGTCAAAAGTAAACGCTAGGGTAATAAATCTACTACTAATAGCAGTAGTAGTAGTGTAAGATTTAGGAGAGCCCATAGCGCGTATGAAAAAAACAGTTAGCGTGACCAATACAATGTTTTTTAAAACATTTCAAAGCAATCGCGCATGTATTCATACACCACATATTATGCGAAAAGTCCCTAAATCGTACCTTTTAGTCTCAGGTGAACAACCATTGACTGTTGATTTTGTGTGTAATTTTTAATACAAAAACTGCATCCGAATATTATCATGTAGATGTCACCACTAACATACGCCCATCTGAACCCATCCTTAGTTTTGTAAATCACTAGCGATTCCCGCGACTTCATCAGCGGATATTTCGTTTATGCTACTCCTGCTAGAACTAAACAAATTTCCGAAATATCCTTCCCATAATCTCAAACTATCTCCAGCTAAATTTTATCAATATCGGTTGCAGTTTACGCTTAAAATCATAACAAAGCAACCAACTTACATCTGTCATTTATAATATTAGCTAGGATGCCAATCAATAAAGAAACATGCACCATACAGGTGTAGACACTGACTACTTTGTTCCACTTGCCACGTACCTTTTTACCTTCATCCAAATTCATCTCTTGACACATGCTCGTTTTCTCAAAATGTCCAAAATTTACACCGCGGAAGACTGTCAGTCAATAAATAAAACATAATATCAATCTCCTTCACCAAGCATACCTTAATCTCCCTAATGGTGTATCGGTCTTCCGGGTTCTTGTTCAGCATATGCTTCAGCAGGAGCTGCAGTTGCATGGACAGCGCGGGCTGAGGGGGGAAAGCCAGGGGTTCCGTCTGCACGCGCCGCTGCAGCTCCGCGCAGGAGCTGCCGGTCCAGGGCACCCGGCCCGTCACCATCGCGAATAGAGTCACGCCCAGTGACCAGATGTCAGCTGCCTGGGATGAGGAACGACAGTTTTACTTAGTTGCTAGGTGCGGTCGGTCACTGGTCTGTCACTTTTCACCCAACTTCCTATCAACTGGAAACGTCGCTGAAGTCGAACTCTTAGGTCGCTATTTCAGCAACTCGACAGTTGTCGGCGACCAATGACAATTCAATTAAGTGTGTGTAAGCACTTTCGCTGTGTCCCATTTGAGACAGACCTCGCGGTTAGCTGGCTCCGCAGCTGAAGCTGCCGCGAGGTTAAAGCACTCCAAATATTCCGCCTTAGAGTCAGTGTACGAGTTTGTACCGGTGGCCGTCGAGACAGCGTTTCCATGGGGCTCGGAGGCAAAGGAGCTTTTCAGGGAGCTGGGCAGACAGAGATAGGGGCTCCGATCCCCGCTCTGGTTCGTGGCTGGTTCAAAGGGTTGCCATTGCAGTTCAAAGAGGTAACGCGGCCAGCATAATGGGAACCTTTGAACCAGGCACGAAACAGGGGGGATTTTTATAACGGGGCCCGCGGCAAATTCGTCAGATGGGGCTCCTTCCTCAATATAAAGAAGTGCATCAGCGTGCCTTCTGTGCTCTAAACCAAGCCAGTTCAGTGCCCCGTAGAGCTAGGGGCCCCTGGCATTTTACCACCCCTGCCACCCTATAGATACGCCACTGGCTACCACTGTTGCAATAGCATTCTAAGAGCGCACGGACTTTACCACCGTAGAACCCTATCGGAAGGTGACATATCAATCGAGTTTGAGTGACAGCGGCCTGTCTATTGCGACAGGGTTCTACAGTGTACGTGAATACATTTCCCTCATTGTACTGACCTCGCCGTCATATCGGTCGGCCGGTGCGGCTGCCTCCGGGGCCCTAAAGGCCGGAGTCCCCACGCCGCCCGCCAGCCTCCCCGCCCCCGCCAGCTCCCCGCACGCCCCCAGGTCAGCCACCTGGACGCGACCCTCGCCCAGCAGCAGGTTCGCTGGCTTCAGGTCGCGGTGCGCGATGCGTTGGTAATGCACTGAGGAAGAATTTGGTGTCAAACTAGGTTTTGCCTGCGACTTCGTCCGCGGAGATAAAGTCAGAGTAACATACGCCCTTCATCCACCCATATCCTCAATTATTAAGTCTGTACCCATCCATCCATGCTGGTCTGGGAGCAAAGAAAAAACATAGAATGTACCAGTTGCTTCTCTTCCCGCGCAGATGGTAAAAGTCCATCGAGGAAACGGGCCAAAATCTTAGGAATCCATCACTATTTTGATTCCCCTTTCCCCCATCACGCCCACAATCATGCTAAACGTGGTCTTGGGTTCTGTCTACCCCGTAAGGTGATTTATGAATGTGTGTATGTGTTCATTATGTACCTATCCCGTCCTTTCCCATGGGAAATTTGAAAAATCCCTTCGTAGTGCACACTTGCACGTCAAATTTCAAGGCTCTAGTAATTGACTCTATGGAACATGGCCTCTTCGTAGCGAACATATAAATCCCATTTAGTCTCTATCTCGTGGTAATTTCAATAAGTTCCTTCAAAGCACCTCTGTGATACTCAAGAAATATGACTGCCAGCAGTCTGCAGCTTCAATACAGGCTGTACGTTGTTCGCAAGTCAGTCAGTCTGTCTATATGTAACTCTTGTATAGGCAAAGATGGATGAAGAGACGATTACATTGGCCAAAGAATAAATATAATAAATAATAATAAATATCTTGGGACAAATTACACCGATTGACCCAGCCCCAAACTAAGCAAAGCTTGTACTATGGGTACCAGGCAACGGATAAACATACTTATATAATGTAGATAAATACATACAACATCCATGACTCGGGCATAAACATTCGTATTCATCATACAACTGTCTGCCCCTACCGGGATTCGAACCCAGGACCTCTAGCTTCATAGTCAGGGTCACTAACCACTAGGCTATCCGGTTGTCGTCGGTATATAGCAGGGAACACGAGCCGAGTCCACATCCTCACAATACGCGGCAAGAAATGCAGGAGAAAAACAGTAGCTGGTCCTTCGTCGAGGTGGTGACGGTGAAACAATTATAACAATTGAAAAGAACCATCAGCAGGGCGCGGGGTAGGACGACAAAAGGGACCGAGAGAGGTGCGGGAGGGTAGTGCACCTGCCGCCCGCACCTCTCTCAGTCTCTCGACACCTCCTAAGTATACTGAGGCAAGTGACCATTTTGACATTTTCGGTTTTTTACATAATTTTGACTAAAATACTAATATCTACTTGCCACAAAAATTTCATGGTAAAATTCCTGTTTGTTTCGAAAATAAAGTGACGTATATAAATGTATACAACACAATTTTGTAAATCAGTACGTTGTATACTGAGGCAAGTCGCTTGCACCACTGTACGCGGTACAGATATTGTGGAGGGGCGGCACAAACGTGGTGTAACCTGACGTTGCCTCAGTATACGCGAGAGACCAACGACGCGGCGTACGTCAAATATACCTTTTACGATAGAAATTAAATTATTTTGTCTAAGATACAACCACTTATTTTCTAATGCACTGTGATTTCCGTAAAATTAATGATTATTATACTTGTAACCTTGCAAAATGAAGCTTTTCTTGACAAGTTATTCAACTGACCTTAACAAATTGATACAAATTAAAAAAAACTGTCTTAATCGTTTCTCTCTTAATTATAATGGCACTAGAATATTTATCATTTTATATCAAAATCACAATTATGAGTAAAAGCTTTTATTCCAAATTGACAAGGTACTATTATTTTTCTTTAGTCATCGTTTTTTGTGACCAACCTGTTGTAAAATTCAGTGTGTTGAGATGGTATTATACCACTTTGACAAAGATTTATTTATTTATTTATTTATTCATTGTCAAGTCATGTAGATACATATGAAGATGGTTACGTTGTTCTTAGTCAGTCCATGACGCCCTGCAAGGGCACACAATAGTAGTTAATATCTAAATCTAGGATTGTAATATAACGTCAAAACATGCCTTCAAATTAATTAAGTACATTAAAGCTATACATTGATATTATCAAATTCATTAATGTTATTCTATTCTAGTTATCTAATATAGTTATCATTAATGATCTTAAGATCTTTAAATTTTTGTTTGTCAATTGGCAAACGTTCGTGGTACGCTACTTTAATGTTTCTTAAGCCAATTATGAGGTCATTGTTATGTACTTCCAACAAGCGTACATACATGTACATGAGAAATACAATCCGGTTACGGTTTTGCCCTCCACAATTGTGGTATAATATAATATCATCGCAACACACTGAATTTTACAACAGATTGATCACAAAAAACGATGACTAAAGGAAATAGTACCTTGTCAATTCGGAATAAAGGCACTTACTCGTAATTGTGATTTTGATATTAAATGATAAATATTCTGCGATAATAACTGTAATATTGCGATAAGTAGTTTTGACAATTGAATTTTTGCCAAATAAAAATTTGGGAAACAAAATTTGCGATGTGATGCTTTGGGGAACATTCTTTGCCAAACATTAGTAATCCCTCATATTGTAATTTTTAAATAAATATTTTTTAATTTTAGAAGTTATGAATAAAGGTGCAATGATAAATCCTACTAAGGCGTTAAAATAAGGAATGAATCCTTGCTAATGATAAATCGAACCTTTAGAAGAAGCGACTTAAGTTTTTATATTTTTTATAAGTACTTAATAGTACAGTCTCAATAATTAAGAAAAGAAGACTATTTTGGATAGATTTATGTTGATTTTTAAACTAAAACGAATATTGCTCAAACTGTGGTTGTTGAATAAGTTACTTTTAGGAATGATGGAACTATGATTAAAAGATTTACGAACATAATAGAAACAGATTTTATTTGAAATTCATTAAAAAAAAACTTTTTTCTATTATCATTAATAAAAATATATATACAATTTCCCGTTTTAAACAGCAAAACAATAAATATGTTTAACAGTATACAGGTGTAAGCGACCTTAATTTAAGCGTATACTGGTGCAAGTGACTAATATGTCGACCAAATAATGATAAAGGGCATTTGAGCATGAGCTAAGTATTTATTTTTAAACAATATGGATTTATGTAACATATTTATCTAATTATTAAATGAAAAATAGAAAAAAATAACAATTAACTTAGTGCGGTGTATACTGGATCAAGGGGTAGTTGCCTCAGTATACCACAAATCAGAACACGTAAAATACGCGTACACTAGTGTATCTACCATTTTCTCAAAAACTAACATTAATTTCAGAATTCCATATATGTAGTCTGAAAAGAGGTACTTTTGTTCCAGCGAATCCAAAGTTTTATGGAATTGACTTTACAGATTAAAAAGTTACAAATGATTTTACCTTTGCACGGCTCTCCTGTAAAATCAAGATTTTGCAGTTGCCTCAGTATACTTAGGAGGTGTCGCTATGTCATCCTACCCCGCACCCCTATGCTGCGCGGTCGAGGACTCGAGGTCGGTCTATATACTTACGGTATTCGACGCCAAGCAGCACATCGCGGAAGTAGCTTTTGGCCAAGTCTTCGCTCAGGTACCGGTCCGTGGGTATCTCTATCACTGGACCACCTTCCAGCAGTTGGAAGACCAGGTACAGCTGATCTTCCTCCGGATCGTCCAGCACCTGAGACAGGGTTCAAGATATATTGACGACACGAAAGTAAAACTTATACGAACAAAAGTAAATGATGGTGGTAATTCTAAGACATCCAACAAATCTGGTAAGTGAACATAAAAACAGTGTTAGCAGTTCTCTGCCTCCCAAGCAGAATGTATGAAGTGTGAGGCCATTTTATATTGGTCAAAAACATAGACATAAATATTCTGCTTTCAGTATTTGTTATTATAGCGGCAACAGAAATGTATCTGTGAATAATTCAACGGTCCGATCAAATCTATTATGGTTCATGAGATACAGCCTGATGACAGACAGACGGACAGAGGAGTCTTAGTAACCAGATAAATTCGAATTTTACGCGAATATAAAAAAGGCAGACGGACGGGCGAGTAAGTTCGCATACTTACGGCTCGACGACTTTACTCGCCTGTACTTTACTCTAAAAGTACGCGTACTTAGACTGACACAGGGGTGTCAAGCCGTCGAGCTGTTTTGATGAGTAGAAAAATTGTTTTTGTGAAATACATAACCCTTTTTGTTTTTGCTGCAGTCGGATTTTTTTTAAAGGTTATTTGTGTATAATAAAAAATATAAATAAAAGGGTAGTTTGGGAAAATATATGCATGTAGGTACATTATGTTTATTTATACGTCTTCAAATCAGTACGACGTTGGTTTGCATGTATCAGTTGTGCTCATTAAACTTTGATAATGATCCCGTAGAGGGATCGAAACGCCGTGTTTGTGTGGTGTAAGGGATAATTAAGTTTGTGGGATTTATATGTGTTTTATTTGCATTACTGGAGGGAGGGATTGTATGAAAAACATACACACAGGCTTGATTATCTTGCACGTGAGTAGCGGAATAGCAAGGTAAATAATTTTTGTTCATTAGAACTGACGTCAACGATTACCTCAACCAGTTTAACTACGTTGGGATGGTCCAGTTTCTTGAGCACGGCGATCTCGCGGTAGACCCGCTGGAGGGGGTCCGGGGGCGGGCCGGGCCCGGGGCGGCGGGGGGGCGCCCGCCCGAACAGCCCCGCGCGCCGCATCAGCTTGCGCTTCGAGAGGATCTTCATGGCCTGAGGGTTCCGTGGTAATTTTTATTTTAAAGCAATAGTTCAGGGGTGGCCAACAGGTCGATCGCGATCGACCGGTCGATCGCGACTGTTAGTCCAGTCGATCTTGGCAAGGCAAAAAATATAAATACGTAGACCAGACTGGCCAACGTTATCACCAACTGCATATTTAAGGTTTCATGAAGTATGTAATTGGTAGATCGCACAGGGTTTCGTTAGTAAACAGGAGATCTTGGGTCTGATCAAGTTGGCCACCCCTGCAATAGTTGGTTTGGTCACGTAGAGATGGATGAAAGTGGACTAACCAAACAGTCGGCTTATTACCTAACTCGCTCGTAATCGCCATCGTGTTCACTTTGACAGTTCATGTATGGGCTGACAATTGGCATCGGATTCAGTTAGCTGTCACATTCATACAAGAACTGTCAAAGTGAACACGATGGCGATTACGAGCGAGTTAGGTAATAAGTCTACAGATCTATATGATTTATGACTAACGAAAATTATGGCAAAATTGTTAGGTAATCAATTTTATGGGACAAAATCACTATCACTATCACTACACAGTATAAAACAAAGTCGCTTTCTCTGTCCCTATGTCCCTATATGTCCCTATGTATGATTATATCTTCAAAACTACACAACGGATTTTGATGCGGTTTTTTTAGTAGATAGAGTGATTCAAGAGGAAGGTTTTTATGTATAATTCTACGCAGACGAAGTCGCGGGCAGAAGCTAGTATAGTATAAAACAAAGTCGCTGTCGCTGTCTATCCGTCCGTATGCTTAGATCTTTAAAATTACGCAACGGATTTTGATGCGGTTTTTTTAATAGATAGTGTGATTCAAGAGGAAGGTTTATACGTATAATTCTACGGAGACGAAGTCGCGGGCAGAAGCCTGTTTAAAATGGATAAGTATGCTTACGTAATGCGTGTCATCCTCCTCGCTGTAAGCTAACTTGACGATGCCGTATGATCCCTGCAACAGATTTATTAATTACTTTTATAAACTAACGGTGTAAATCAACGTTTGGCCTGACTTGTTTCGGTTTAATTGGTTTAATGCGATTGTACTGATCGAGTGTTGCCATACGCGCTTCTGTATATTTGTCAGCTTGTTTGTGAAGTGCTTCCCACTGGCGTTCGCGTCGTCACAGTGTATTTGTATTTTTGTGTTTAGTATTTTTGATTTAATGCTGAGTGGGGCCCATTTTGCACCATATCGGTACTATTCTTAAGTATATTGTATTTCTTAATACTATTATATTTACGTGTATCGAATGTATGTAAATAAATGTTTCTCTCTCTTTCTCTCTCTCAAGTATACCTCACGCCTCTTTCCCACAGGGGTAGGCAGATACTACTTTGTTCCACTTGCTACGATCCTGGCATACTTCTTTCGGTTCATCCACATTCATCAATCTCTTCATACATGCTCGTCGGTTTCGGGTACTCCTGACCTGACTTTTTCAAAAACGTCTCGTATTTGGTCTCGGAACGTCCGTCTAGGTATTCCCCTCCCAACGTAACCATTCACACTCCCCATATAGATCTGTTTAGCTACTTAAAGTCTTTCATCCATCCGCTCTACATGACCAAACTAAGCATACTTTTTTCTATCAAAGTCACTATATCCTCTTTCACACCCGCACGTTCCCTTATCACACTATTCCTTATTCTATCTTTGAGTACCTAATACAACTTCCATACTTCTTAACGCTCTCGTTTCTACTGCATTTATCCTAATTTCATGCTTCTTTAGTCTACTTTCATCCATCCGCTCTACGTGACCAACCCAACTAAGCATACTTTTTTCGATCCTAGTCATTATATCCTCTCGTACATCTATATAATTACTGGAATATAGTTCGCGGAATGTAGTGTTGTGTGCCAGCAAGTCTCACGACGATCGAAGCCAACGAGACGCTTGAAGAGTGTCAGGCTCACCTGTCCGATGGGCTGCAGCAGCCGGTACTGGTTGAGCTGCACGTAGCCGGAGGCCTGCGCAAGCGACACACGGCGCGACTCCCGCGGCGCACGGCGCGGGCGCGGGGACCCAGCCGGGTTGCACTCGGCGCTCTTCGCCGCGTGCGATCGCAGCAGGTTGCCGCGGTCGCCACTTGGATATGTCGAGAGTCTGCCGACAAAATGCTACAGTCAAAACGGTAACAGTGGTGGCTCAGTGGGAAGTTCCTTCCAAGCTGGTTTGGGAGCATAGAATGTACCTGAAGCGGCCAGATACATTTATTACCCCCCTCGTTTTTTTTATATGAGAAGGTATAATTATCATCAAAAATGAATTCAGCATCCTTAAATTATCCGAAAATGATACCAAACACGATACAGTTACTTTATTTACGAAGATATTATGCTGAGAGTGGAGCGCAGCGGAGCGACACTCCCCCCCCCTCCTGGGCCCTCCTGCACGATGGCTCCTCTTGGCTCGACTCAGTTTACCTATAGGTACCTCTGGGCGAAGTGGCTTCCTTGGTTGAAAAAGTGCAAGGTCCAACCTCTAAGGGCCTCCAGTACCCTGGACGCAGTCGATTAAGCGTGCTGGCAGTCTAGTGTCGGAACATCTGCCGACCGGCGCGTGGAACTGCGCGGCCGTTCGAAATGCCGAGGACCCTCATTCGCCTTCGAACCAGCGTCGCAGACGTCTCACGAACTAGCCCTTGCTGCAGTCGATCCTCAATATAGCTCCCTAACTTAATTGGCATTGTTCATTTTTTTTAGTATGCTCCAATTCGAAAACCATTTCGAGGAAAACCATCAATTATCCGATTTATCTTGTCCGATTTCAAAAATACTTTATGATTGCAGATATTTTTGGGAAAGTACTTTGAACCTTTGTTTGACCGAACGACCGGGTTTTTAGACAGAATCCAGCATCGAATGTTTGCCACAAAAATGAAAAAAAAGTTTGGCTATGGCAACTGTCACGTGTCACTGTCAAATCTAACAAAACCATAGACAAAGCCGTTTTTTTTATAGCCAGCCGAACGAAGGCGATTGGGATTCTGTCTAAATTCACGAATTATCAAACAGCGAAAAAATATTTATTATTAATTAACAAAGCTACGTAAAAGCATAATATTCAAATTAGTTGCTTGAAATAGTCAATTTTATCAAATAAAGGTGTTAAAAGCACAGCTTAAAAAAAATGAACAACGCCAATTGCCTTTACAGTTTCTTCCATTGATTTATTGTTAAAGATTCTATTCCTTTTGTTACATCTTTATTATACGTTGGTGCGCCCTATCCTGTGTTGGCATTCTACGGAGCCTCAGGAGGCGCATCTACATACCAGTTGTTTCTCTTCCCATTATGATTCCGTTTCCACCTATACGCCCACAATCATGCTAAACGTGGCCTTTAGCTCTTGTTACCTTAGCTCTGTCTACCCTGTATGTATGTATAATGCTGAGAGATCTTGCTAAGTTAGTACTTTTTTAGTCTAACCCAACTGACCAAATGTGAGGACTTGTTGTAAGCCGGCGTAGTATTTATATTTATGACTCTATTCTTCGTTGGCAATACGTAAGCTTCAATAACTCCCACTTGCGTAGTTTTTTTAACGGCCAACATCATCTCGAATAGGGTTTATTTAACACTGTTTGACACAACAGCTTAACGCTAACTATACGCCCTTAATCATGCTAAACGTGGCCTTAAGGTTTTGGGACCTTAGGCTCTGTCTACCCCGTAAGGGATAAAGACGTGATATATGTATGTTTGACACAATTTATTCCGCTCAATTTCCTACCTCGATAGCATCCTAATTTATATAAATCTAAACGTTTAGATATTAAGTATGTTGCTATAGCTGTGACAGACTGCAGCTACGAGACCGACGTAGCAGCTACGTAGGGAATTGTAGCAGCGCTACGAACGTGCTACGGCTAGGGATGCCAGTCCTATAACCGGACAGCCGGACAGACCTGCCAAATTTACCTGTGAATAAAAATGCCAGACACTCGAAACTATGAAAGACTTTGTACCTAACTGTTATAGACTAAAAGTGATATATTGGAATTTCCACACGATTTAAAATAATAAGGCAATTTTTTTTAATAGGGTGACCAAAAGTGAGGCAGGACAAAAAAAATTACGATCGCGTAGTTATGGAGGAATCTAAGAAACTTTTTAAAACGTGTCTAATTTTAAACCTTCCTCTATTATGAGGCGGAGGTGCAGCGTTAGCTTCTGAGATGAAATCACTCATTCCTGAAGAAGATTTTACTACTAATGATTGGGTCGTTGCCGACATAAAATTGTGAGCTGCTTAGTTTTGGTTAGTTACAATACAATAATATTTTTCTCTTTCTTTCATCTTATACTTTGTTTTACTTTGACCAGTAGAGAGAGAAAAAATGTTGCAATGGAATAAATACTGAATACTGAATACTGACTTTATACATCTCTATTATATTATAGACTAATATAATTTAAGGCTCGGGGACCTTATGCATCCCTTTTACAAATGTATTTAATTTAAGCAGAATTTAACTATTGTGGTAGCTTAATGTATTTTATTAAAAAAAAAATACTTTCTGCCACGTTTCATGCCAAACGTGGCCTTCAGGTCCGGTTACCTTAGGCTCTGTCTACCACGTAAGGGATATACACGTGATTCGTGTGAGTATGTATGTATGTTTACCTATTACCTAGAACCAGTAGTACAAGCTGTGCTTAGTTTAGGACGAGGTCGATTGTCCCATAATATTGAGTATCTAAATATTTGGAGCATACTTTAATATCATAAAACATTTAAAAGAAAGGAAATGTAAAACATATATACACAAATCATGTCTTTATCCCTTACGGGGTAGACAGAGCCTAATGTAACAATACACAGGCTTAAATGCCACGTTTAGCAAGATTGTGGGCGTATAGGTGTAAATTGAAAACAAAGTAGTGATGGGTTGCTATTTCTACCCGCTAAATAATGCAAACATACATACATATATCACGTCTTTATCCCTTACGGGGTAGACAGAGCCTAATGTAACAATTATTATTATTATTATTATAGCCTTTTTTATTCCGAATTCGCTACAATTTCATTTTTTTTTGTTGTTATTGTGTTGTTTTTTTTATTATTATTAAATTGTCGCGTAATTCGGCGTGCCTCATGGCATAGGCCTCCTCCGTGTATTGGATTAATGTAACAATACACAGGCTTAAATGCCACGTTTAGCAAGATTGTGGGCGTATAGGTGTAAATTGGAAACAAAGTAGTGATGGGTTGCTAATTGCTAGCCGCTAAATTAAATGTATATTTTTTTTTATACGACAAGAAAGGCAAACGAGCAAGCGAGTCACCCGATGGTAAGCGACCACCACCGCCCACAGCACCAGAGGATTAACAAAAGTCTCATTATGTCCGGCTTTACCCGTAAGCCTGGTGAGCCTAGCAACAGCTGTTACATAAAATGGCGCGCAATTTTCAACTTCATCCTCAGAGCTCTGTTTTATCGATCTGATAAAAGCGAAGATGACATTTTCTAATGAAATCGTCTCTAATAAATGTAATACCCAATTGGATTGAACGTTTAGTTTATACATAATAGTATTAATAATAACATGAAATTAATACTTCCATGCTGGTCTGGGAGCAAAGGAAAAACATAGAAGTCTTAGAAATGTTTATTTATTTATTTATTTATTTAGACATGCCAACAGTACATAAACAAAACATTAATATTAACAAAATTACAAGTTACAATCCATGTTCAAGCACCAATAACAGGCATGCGACAGCATTTATCATGTTTAGGGACTTACACTACAAGTAAAACTAACTAAAATAAAGAAACAGGATTAAGCAAGTGAGTGAGCATCCTGCTTATAACAAAACTAAAATTAGGGAAAAAAGAGAGCTAATTAGAGAGAGATAAATGTTGATTTCCTTTTCCACCTATACGCCCTAAATCATGCTAAACGTGGCCTTTAGGTTTTGTTACCTCGGGCTCTGTCTATCCTGTAAGTGATGAAGACGTGATATATGTATGTATGTAATCATTTCATGGGCTTTTAGCATCTGCGCGGGAAGAGAAGCAACTGGTACATTCCATGAATTTTCTTTACTCCCAGACCAGCATGGAAGAATTCGGAATGATTTAAATAAAGGTGGTTCATTATCAAGATAAAGTCACCCTTAGAATGGACGTGAGAATCAGAATAAATTTTAAAGACACAAAAGGGTCAGTGCGAGATTACTCTAAATTATGTTCGTCCTTCGATAGCCCCGCAACCAGCGTCTTGGAAGCCGCAGCAAAAAACTGTTCACTATTAAAAGAAAACAATACCTCGATATCCTAAACCCAAACGCCTGCTTATATCCCTTACGCTATTTGCGGCCTGTCGGACCTCCGGCCCCCGGGCCCCCGAGTCCCCGACCCCCGGGCCCCTCGCGGCCCCGGGGCCCCGAGTTAACTGTTCCATAAAACAGCGATCACCGGACAGGTGGACTGTGATAACTGTACTTATAGTTTAGTGAGGTTAATAGGTTTTCGGATGAAGGGATTTAAGGGGCCTCAGAATTCGTAAATAATACAATACGCTGGCTTTTGGTTGGCGGTTGGTCTTGAATAACTTGTAGACTGGCCTTCACCGTCAGGTGAAGATTGGTTCTTCTTGGTGAAAAATTGTGCTGAATTTGAAATACGTGTAGCTTAGAAGATACTTACGGCTCTCATTAATGTCGTGAACTAGTTAAAAATTTGATTAGAGCTGTAGTTTTGAAGATATAAACAGATTTATACCACTTTCGAGTGGTATTTTCACACATGTACTTTCAAAAATTGGGCCCCTGGTCTGGGAGCGAAGAAAAACAGAATGTACCAGTTGCTTCTCTTCACCAGGGTAAAAGCCCATCGAGGGAATGGGCAAAAGTCATAGCAATCATTTTATTTATTTTATTTTATTTATTTCGATAACTATTCTACCATTACAGATTTTTCTTAACCTAATTCGATAGAATCTTAAAAATCTACATTTACTTAACTAATTAATTTTACAAAAACCAATCCAACAACAATTTATCATGTTATAGGCGATGCTAGCAACCCATTACTATTTTGATTTCCCTTTCCAGCAATACGTGGCCTTAAGGTTTTGTTACCTTAGGCTGTCTACCCCGTAAGGGATAAAGACGTGATAGATGTATGTATGTATGGATGTATGTATCAAAGGGATGTATAAGGTCCCCGAGCTTTAAATTATATTAGTCTATAGTAGAGATGTATAAAGTCTCTACTAGCCAATATTATATATCGCGATCCATTATCATAGATATTAATGCGTATCGCAGCAAATCCGGATGTTTTGAAGTGTAGTACGAGAGGGTCAGGGGTTATTTTGAAGAAAATAATTTAATGATTGTTCATTCCTATTCAATTATGAACATAGTGAATAAGTTAATTACATCCGAGCATACCCGCGTTAATAGATTAGTTTTAAAGGCAACCCAATTAAGCTGTAAATAAACAATGGAGGCTAACGGTACCCTACCAATATTATAAATGCGAAAGTGTATGTATACATGTATGTATGTATGTTTAACTCTTTATTGTACACTAGTCTTCCGTCCGCAGCTTCGCCCGCGATAAATTAATTTTCCCGTAGGAAAAGGTATTTTCCCGCGGTAAAAAGTAGCATATGTCACTCAGTGATAATGTACTTTTCTAACGGCAAAGAATTTTTAAAATCGGTCCAGTAGTTTCGGAGCCTATTCAATGCAAACAAGCAAACAAACAAACAAACAAATAATCAAAATTTTCCTCTTTATAATATTAGTATAGATAAAACACAAGAGAAAGATGAATACAGGACAACACACATGCACAAAGACGAAGGAGGGTGTGTGACAATGTGAGTGTGTATGTTTGTTCCTTATTTACTCTATATAGGCATTCGTGTTATATAGGCGATGTGGCTAGCAACCCATCACTGTTTTGAGTCCCCTTTCCATCCATACGACCACAATCATGCTAGATGTGATAGGCCCTATACCATGATTCCTAAGACTTTCGCCCATACATACGGAGATACATACGGCTCTCATTAATCTTGTGAACTAGTCAAAAATTTTATTAGAGCTGTAGTTTTGAAGATATAAACAGGTTTATACCACTTTCGAGTGATGTGCTTTCAAAAGTCGGACTCCAGGAAGACATAAAATTGTGTATACCTCGGGCGGTGATATAGAAAGCTTCAGGTCGCCCTCGACTTTGGCTCGAGCGATAATTACGAGGTAGACAAAGCCTAAAGTCAAACAACACCTAAAAAGGCCAAGTTAAGCATACACACACACACACACACACACACACACACACACACACACACACACACACGCTATGCATGTAAGGAAAAGTAACTAATAAGCTTAGTTTTAAGCTAGGATAATTTCATTTATAAACTTTTATCTTCCAAACTGTGGACCTATTGTTAAAATGTGCTATATTTGGAAGAGCGAGACTTCTCAATACAGGTACATATATACCTACCGAGAAGCCTCAACCTTGGCTTGTTAGTAACCACTTTTTAATAAAGTAAAATTTCGAATTTGAATTTGAAGCATGATTGCGGGCGTATAGGTGGAAAGATAGTGGTTGCTAGCCGCATCGCCTATAACATGATTCCTAAGGCTTTCGCTCATTCCCTCGACGGGCTTTTGCCACAGTATATATATAAGCTAAAGCAGTAAGGAAACTACGAACAAATCGGTTGAAACGAAACACGCACACAGGCGCGCGCTTTACACGGCCCCTAAGCGGACCTCGTCCACTCCGCTCAGGCTCAGGTCCGCTTAGGGGCCGTGTAAAGCGCGCGCCTGTGTGCGTGTTTCGTTTCAACCGATTTGTTCGTAGGTTCCTTACTGCTTTAGCTTATATATATACTGTGCTTTTGCCGTGCGCGGGAAGATAAGCAACTGGTAAATTCTGTTTTTTATGTACTCCCAGACCAGCATGGCTGAAATAAATTCTATGAAATGAATCAAGAATTTCACTTCTTGATATTTTAATTCCAGTCATTAATTATACATTATATTCATTAAACGATTCCCGAAGCCGCTGTAATTAATTCAAAAACAACACCAACTCTCCGAAGCTCGAGAAATTCGGCATCATGTCGCAATGCAATCAAATGGAAACTCGGAGCTTTCTTGAATAATTGACTTAAAAAAGCACAAAAGCAAGTTGAGCTTCTCCTTTGAAAGTTGCAACAATGAAGTTTGTAGTCCTTCGGCTGCACAGAGAAGTTTACCAATAGAGTTGGAATACCGGCTACAATATTCTACATACATACATAAATATATCACGTCTTTATCCCGGGGTAGACAGAGCCTAAGCCTATCTTCCATGCTGGTCTGGGAGTAAAGGAAAAACATAGAATTTACCAGTTGCTTCTCTTCCCGCGCATGGTAAGCCCATCGAGGGAATGGGCGAAAGTTTAGGAATCATGTTATAGGCGATGCTAGCAACCCATCACTATTTTGATTTCCCTTTCCACCTATACGCCCTTAATCATGCTAAACGTGGCCTTAAGGTTTTGTTACAATATTCTGCAATACAATACAATATACAATAACTCTTTATTGAACACCACATATAACAACCAAAACAGAAAAAAGGTATACAGAATGTTACAAGGTAACAATAGGTGGCCTTATCGCTACAGAGCGATCTCTACCAGGAAATCATAATGGACTGGAGAAAAGAACAGACCTGAGCAGGTGGCGTGATATACGTCATAATCGATAGTTTTTGTTATTGCTATTGTTATAACAACTTGAAGCTATTCACACTAATCATATGACATTGATATGATCAACTCTGTTGCACTGTGAGCCGGTCAGAGTAAAATAACGCCATTTTTTGTAATGATATTGACACTCTATTAGTTAATTGCTCTTGCTTGGCTGTTACGGGAGCTACAGAATAAATAATACTGTTACCGAGAGCAGCGAAATGTGGCAAGTACTTCATTGAAGTAATATTTTAGAATATTTTTGTGGGTCCTCGTGACTGCTGGGTTTTAGGGATCCATCGGCAACTTGAAGCATTTTTATTAATGTACTTACATACATACATATATCACGTCTTTATCCCATACGAGGTAGACAGAGCCTAAGGAAACAAAAGCTTAAGGCCACGTTTAGCATGATTAAGGGCGTATAGCTGGAAAGGGAAACCAATATAGTGATGGGTTGCTAGCCGCATCGCCTATAACGTGATTCCTAAGACTTTCGCCCGTTCCCTCGATGGGCTTTTACCATCTACGCGGGAAGAGAAGCAACTGGTAAATTCTATGTTTTTTCTTGACTCCTCGAACAGCATGGAACGGCACGGAACACAATGGAGAACGACTCCTCGCGCCCCCGCTCCGGCGCAGACGGACGGGGAGGAGAAGGCGGCAGATTGCCGCTCTCCCCCCCTAGTGGTGCCTGCTGGCGGGGGGTGGGGATCCCCTGAATTACTGAATTAGAGGCCCACGAGTCTAGGAGGGGGATCAAGTATTCCCGGCCCCCCTCCTCTTGGCGCAGGAGCCCCGGCACATAGGCTGGGGCGGCCGGTGGGCATACGGTGACACCCTCATGCTCCCGTGGCGCCCCCCAATGGCAGCGAGGGAATACCGGTGGGTTTTTAGTGAGTAGGCCTCCCCCGTCTCCTTCCACTCGGGAGGGGGGCCGGGGAGGAGAGTCCCGCATAACTTCCGCGCCGTACCAGAAAAAAAGGCTGATAAGACGTGATATATGTATACATGTATGTATGTGAGAGAAAGTCAAGCTGCCATTCAAATTTTAATCGCGGACGGAGTCGCGGGCGACGGCTAGTATGAAAACAAGACTGTGCAAATATTCAAATAACCTCATTTCACAGCTGTAGCGTATAAAATCCAGCACAAAGCTGGCCTTCACCCATCGCAAACACCTCCATTCAGCCCTCGGTACATTTTTAATTCATTTTCAATTATCTAGGAGATTGCTTTGCTCGACTTTGAACCTTGTGCTCTTGGGTTAACACTTAGTCTCTTTGTTGAACTCTTGTATTACTGTGTCAAGTCACAGTCGACACGACGAAAACAGTATTCGAGGTGGTTTTTTAATTTTATTTTTCTTATTGTGCTAAAAGAAATAACGTTGTGGCTGTATAATGATAACTGCGCTAATTTTCTTTTTTATTGGCAGACTTCTTTTGAATTTAATGTAGGTGGCTTTTTTTACATGCTTTTAATTCATTCCCGGAGCGGTACAATTTAGGGATCTTTAAAAAGCGAGCTTTCCTTTTCCTCAAAGGGCCGGCAACGCACTTGTGATTCCCCAGGTCTTGCAGGTGTCCTTGGGCGACGGTGATTGCTTTCCATCAGGTGACCCGTCTGCTCGTTTGCCCCCTCTTAAATATAAAAAAAAAATCATTTGAAATGTATGTATTTATCTGTGTAAGTGACGGATTGAGCTGAAATTTTGCATACTTGAGTAAATCGGATGACAATAATAATCTGGTAGTGGAGTTCTGGTGACCTAGCCTGGAGCTTCTCCGCAGGAGGAAACTTCAACGGTTGGTCTGATTGACTTAAAATTTGGTAATGTAGAATGGATGACAATGCAAGCAAACAAAGCCTGCATTAAAAATGAAACTTAAATTTTTGCCAATAAATACTGTAGCAAATAAATTTAGCTATAGCAACGTGAGTGGAAAAATAACATGCTTCCATTTTGTCCATTCCCTCGATGGACTTTTGCCATCTGGGAAGAGAAGCGACAAGTGCATTCTATGTTATTTGCTTCAGACCATCATGAGCTTTTACGACATGATATGAATTAACATGAAACTACCCTGAGACTCAATCATAATTACACAATGTATAAAAGTCGAGTGCTCGTTTCGCTGCCGGGGGCGCGTGCTCCAAGAGGAAGGACTACAAACTAGTCCGAACATGTCGAATTATAATTAAAATGGCGACCCTAACTTAAGCGAGTTTTCGTTTACTGTGTAAGAGGGTCGACTGTTGCTTGTCTCAGCCAATATGCTCTGGAATACGTCTTGGTGCTGGATCTGCATCAGTTGAGGGTGAAATAAACTGAATCACGTGCCACGGTGGAACTTTTTCACTGCAAATGACTTACCGTACACAGCCAAAGAAATTATTGCAATTGTACCTATGTGAAAAGGTAAGTATACATTTCATTTCGAAACATATGCACCAGTGGCGTAACTATAACGCCTGGGGCCCGCGGCAAATTCGTCAGATGGGGCTCCTTCCTCAATATAAAGAAGTGCATCGGCGTCCCTTCTGTGCTCTAAACCAAGCCAGTTCGGGGCCCCGTAGAGCTAGGGGCCCCTGGCATTTTGCCACCCCTGCCACCATATAGTTACGACACTGGTATGTACTCCTCCTATTGGATCCTAGTCATAAAGACGTAACAACACCGCACCGCATAGCGAAGTTAAACGCTATATCGTGGTTATTATGAGTTATTATGTTGTGTTATTTATCACAGGGCTTATTGTACCGGTCAGCGCAGTTATTGGGGAAACAATACGAAATTATGGAAAAAGTTTGCTAATAATATAGCATTGTGCCAGCTGCGTTATATGGGCCATAAGGCAGTTCTTATAACGAGAATCTTCCCAATGTTATACCGTAAAACATACATATATACAATACATACATATATATATCACCTCTTTATCCCTTACGGGGTAGACAAAGCCTAAGGTAACAAAGCCTTAAGGCCACGTTTAGCATGATTAAGGGAGTATAGCTGGAAAGGGACGTCACAGTAGTGATGGGTTGCTAACCGCATCGCCTGTAACATGATTCCTAAGACTTTCGCCCATTCCTTCGATGGGCTTCTACATCTGCGCGGGAAGAGAAGCAACTGATACATTCTATGTTTTTAGGGTTCCGTACCTCAAAAGGAAAAAACGGAACCCTTATAGGATCACTTTGTTGTCCGTCTGTCCGTCCGTCCGTCCGTCTGTCAAGACCCTTTTTCTCAGTAACGCGTGGAGGTATGAAGCTGAAATTTATATCAATTACTCAGGTCTACTGTCCCTTGAAGCTGTGAAAAAAATCAAACTTCTAAGCCAACGCAATCAAAAGATACAGCCGTTTATGCCGCAAATTTCCGCAAATTTTCAACTCTCAAGGGAATCAAAACCTACAAGGTAGTTCCCGTGAACGCAGAATCTTGAAATTTGGTATGAAGGTAGGTCTTATAGCACAGATTAAAGAATAATTGCGAAAACCGTAAATGTGTATGTATGTCTGTATATAGCAGTGACCAATATAAAGTAAGTAAGTAAGTAAGTAAGTAAATGCTTTATTGTACAAATATAAAGATACAATTTACAAAAAAATAAAAATAACATTAATACATGCACAAAGGCGAACTTATCCCTATAAGGGATCTCTACCAGTTAACCTTTGAGTAGATGAGAGGAGCATTAAACGAGGGACCGACAAAATGAGTTTAAAATTCCAGATAGTGAAAGCCACAATAGAGCGTACATATCTAAGTACAATAAACAAAACATAAAATACTACTAAATATCATTACACACATGCATACATACAAAATACAATAAGAGTACACACACAATATCTAAGAAGATGGTGTGAGCCACATCTTCCTCAAGCCTTCCTTGAACGACGCCACGGAGGCAGACTGCCTAATGGAGGTCGGTAACCGATTCCACAGCCTAGCAGAGTCAACTGTGAAGGATTTGGAGTAAGTTTTGGAAGATGAAGGAGGACAGGCCAAAAGAAGATTAGCATTCGACCGTAGCCGATGCTGGCTACCGGCAGCCAAAAAGCTGAATCGCTCGAAAAGGTACATAGGAGCAGACAAAGTTAAAGTAACCCCACACTGCGTACATTTTGCTTTGGAACAGGGCTCTGCTTACACTGGTTTTAGATATTTATAGATAATGATACGGAACCCTCGGTGCGCGAGTCCGACTCGCACTTGACCGGTTTTTTCTTTACTCCCAGACCAGCATGGAATACCTCAAAAAAACACTCAAAATTAGCAAAATAGGGAATATTCATGATTTTTGAAGTGAAAACTTCTTTAGCAGCGCTAGGCACTTTTTGGGACGGGAAAATGTTAAACTCGCGTCAGGTCTGACGGTCACGTGACCCTGATCGAAAATGAGAGTTTTCAAAAAAAAGAGCCTAATGAACATTTGTCCAGAATTTTTCGTTTTTCTTACTCAGAATCGTTTACCCTATCAATCCTTATACAAGAAAAAGTGTGTCATTTCTGGATTACTAATGTTTGGCAAAGAATGTTCCCCAAAGCATCACTTCGCAAACTATTTTACGCAAATTTTCATTTCCCAAAAAATCATAAGGCAAAACAACTTTTAGCAAAGAAACAGTTGGCAAATATTTTTTTTGGCAAATTATTGTTTACCAGGATAATTACTTGGTCATGTTTCATTTTACCAAATTTCATATGGTCAAATGTATCGTTTCGCATAACATATTTTTTCCAAAATATTGTTTGGCAAATTTAAGGTATGATTATATCTCGTTAAGAGCACAACTTAAACATTGCACCAAAAATCTGCACTTTGGATTTCGAAAAAGCTAGTATTTTAAGCTTAACCCACTTTCGGTACTGTTCTTTTCTGTGGGGGTCGCAGTTCTAACCTAACCTACTGTTCTGGTAGCAGTTCTTTTCTGTGGGGGTCGCAGTTCTAACCTAACCTAACCTACTTTTCTGGAAGCAGTTCTAGTCTGTGGGGATCGCAGTTCCGACCGAACCTAACCTGCTTTCATTTCTTTAATTAGTCAATGATTAATGAGATAAAATAATTATCATTTGCCAGATTTTTGCTATAAGTAGGTATAACATGCAAAGTGTCATATTTGGGAATTTTATTTTTGGAATATAACTTATGACAAAACAAAACATTTGCTTAAGAAGCATTTGCTTAATAAAATCTTGACGAAGTAATAATTTGCCAAATGATAGTTTGACCAAATGAACTAAATGCTAAAAGTAACTTTGCTAAAGGTTCACTTGGAAAATGTAAGTATTGCGATAAGTTGTTTGGGAAGTCATATTTGGGAAAAATAATTTGCCAAACGGCAGTACACCTTCTATCTAATCGCAGACCAATTAGTAAATTAAAACTCTTATATTTTCCGTTCTTCCACGCTGGTATGGGAGTAAAGAAAAACATAGAATTTACCAGTTGCTTCTCTTCCCGCGCAGATGGTAAAAGCCCATCGAGGGAATGGGCTAGTCTTAGGAATCATGCTATAGCCGATGCGGCTAGCAACCCATCACTATTTTGATTTCCCTTTCCAGCTTTCAATCATGCTAAACGTGGTCTTAAGGTTTTGTTACCTCAGGCTCTGTCTACCCCGTAAGGGATGATGACATGATTTCTGTATGTATGTATGTTGACCGATATTACTTTTAATTTGACTTTTTTTCGTCTTTGAACGCCGAACTCCGTTTCTGTTGCGGTATTTATACTAGGGAAGCCTCAGGTGCGGATATCGACTGTACCGAGACGACTTGTGTATATGTGTGTGTGTGTGTATTGGCGCAACAAACACATGCACAACAAGATCAAACAGGGACGAACAAATATTAACTGTGCGAAGGTTCTGTTTGTCTCGCTTTTGTTTCATTTAGTCGATTTTCACCCGACTGCGTCAGATTAACCAGCAGATGAGCGATGAGTTATTTTATGTTTTTCTTACTCAGAATTGTTTACTCTATCGATCCTTACACAAGAAAAAATGTGTCCCAAAATTTCCATTCCGGTTCGTCACTTTTTTTCATATAGGTATGAATGGAAGGTGATGAAGAGGAAAAAAATCCATAGTAAAATCTGGCGCTTTTTTTCTTGTATGAGAATCGAAAGGGTAAACGATTCTGAATAATGAACAAAAAAATTTACCTTGCTACTCCGCTACTCACGTGCAAGATAACCAAGCCTGTGTGAAATATGTATGTTTTTCATGCAAACCCTCCCTCCACTGCTGCCAATAAAACACATATAAATCCCGCAAACTTAATTATCCCTTACACCACACAAAACACTGACGCGTTTCGATGCCTCTACGGGATCATTATCAAAGTTTAATGAGCACAACTGTTACACATGCAAACCAACGTCGTACTCAAGAAACATCAACGTCGTACCTACTCGTTTCTGAGTAAGAAAAACCCAAAATAGTTGGAAAAAATGTGCATGTGGACTTTTTTTTGGAAAACGCTCAGGGGCTCGATTTTTTAAAGCATACTTGTGAAAATACCACTCGAAAGTGGTGAAAAATTGAGCTGAATTTGAAATACGAGAAGCATAGAAGACAATCACAGCTCTCATTAATCTTGTGAACTAGTCAAAACTTTGATTGGAGCTGTAGTTTTGGAGATATAAGCTGATTTATACCACTTTCGAGTGATGTGCTTTCAAAAATCGGCCCCCTGATACCAAAAATTTTAATATAAGACTACTGGTGAAATTACTGACATACGATGTACAGTCGAGTGCATAAATATCGATACAGCCATCATCAAGGACGTCGCCAGCCGATGGCGCAGGGGGGGGGGGGGCAAGTTGACTTTACCTACTACAATTCATACTTTTCTCATTCTCTATGACTAGGACTTTGGTTGCATTATATTTGGCAACTTTTTAGAATCTCTAGGGGGGGGGGGGGCAGCTGCCCTCCCTACCCCCCTTGGCGACGCACTTGGCCATCATGTCAAATATATGTGTCACCGACCTTATTGTCTGCGTTGCATAACTTCCAAACTAGTCTGGGAGCAAAGAAATAACATAGAATGTACCAGTAATCTGTTGCTTCTCTTTCCGCGCATGGTAAAAGCCCAACGAGGGAATTCGTCGAAAATCTTAGGAGTCATGTTACCGGCGATGCGGCTAGCCATCACTATTACGTTTCCCCCCTTTCCACCTTGGCCACAATTATGCTAAGCGTGGCATTTAGCTCTTGTTACCGTAGGCACTGTCTACCTCGTAAGGAATATTGATATTGTGAATGTGTATATGTGTGTCATAAAGGTGTATAGATGTTTTTGAGGCCTTGGTAACGTGCATATATTTATGCCCTACTGCACGCTCCCCGGAACTGTCACTTGCCTTCGCTCCGACTTTAAGTCCGACTCGCGCTTGGCCGGATTTATCAATCAAGTACTCTACCTGTCTCCGCCTGCATTCTGCCAAAGCTTGGAGTCCCTGCCGTCGCCGCCGACGCCAACATCCAGTGCCGAGTGTCTGGAACAACGACAAACAAATAACATATTATAAAAAATATGAAACTACCGTGAGACTTAATCATAATTACACATAAACGGATAACTCACGTATAAAAAGTCGAGTGATGCTCATGAGTGAGTGTTCATGTGTGTTCGTTTCGCTGCCGCCGGGGCGAGCGCTCCGAGAGGAAGGACTACGAAACATGACGAGCATCACTCTACTTTTTATACGTGAGTTATCCGTTAATGTGTAATTATATAAAATATATATATATTTTTTTGCAAATTGGCCGCCAAGGGCTGTTTTACATGTCTTTTTTGAAAATACCAGCGCATTCGGAAAGACCATCATTGCAAAAGTGAACCGCAAGAAACTTGGCAGAAAGTAATTTTTTCAAAATAAAATACCTACAGTAAGAGCTTTAAATTATATTAGTCTATATTAGTCTAAAAAAAACAAAGTAGATATGGAAAAAAGAAAGAGAAAAACAAAAAACAATAAAATACATAGGTGCATACAATACATAAATCACGTCTACATCCCATACACAGACAGAGCATAAGACCGCCTATTGTCTACTTTGTTCTTTGTTTCTGTATTGTTTTGTACTGATTTGTGGTGTTCAATAAAGAGTGAGGTAACAACACCTAAAGGCCACCTTTAGTATGATTGTGGGTGTGTAGGTGGAAAGTGGAATCAAAATAGTGATGGGTGCTAGCATCGCCTATAACGTGATTCCTAATTTCGCCCATTCCCTTTTACCATGCGGAAAAGAAACAGTTGGTACATTCTATGTTTTTTCTTTGCTCCCAGACCAGCATGGAAGTTATGGCTACATGACATACGAGTTCCTATTCTATACACAAATCATCCCACACCGACGAACCTTTTTCACATAAACCGTCATAACATAAAAAAAAATAAAAAAAACATTTCAGGAACTTAAATCAGTTTAACAGTTGTTAGGAGCTCTTCCTTAGATGGTGTCTGCGCAACGACTATTTACTGTTAAAATTTTTGGTTAAATTTAAATAAACATTGGAAAAAATCTAGGTCTAATGAGTACTAACTAAATCAATGGTTTAAATAAAAAAACCAACCTCAGACCAGGGACCTTGGCATATTTCCCAAACCTGCATTGCACCGGTGCCGCGAAGAGGGAACCCCATCCCGGGGTGGTCGTGGGTCGCGGTGACACCGAGTGCTCCCGTAACGCCTCACATACGACCGAATAGGGAATCCGTGTGGTTTTTAGTGGGTATGCCTGCCGTCGCGGGAGAGCCCCTACGCCGGTAACCCCGTACCGGGCGGATGCATAAGGCGCATTTTCCACATTAAAAAAAAGGGGTATTGCCATGAGGTTTAAATACGATTCATTTCCCACTCAGTTCAAGTTTTAGCTGTAACTTTTAGCGTGGATCTGACAGCGAGTGAACCTACACTGAATCGGAATTGAACCGCATTAAGAAGTCATGGTAAAACCCCAGTTCCCAGAGCCAGTTAGCCTCTCCTTAACTTATCCAATCCGAGTTAGCTGGCGGTCTAACTTAGTTATCTCAATACCGAGGCTAGACTAATCTGGCTAAATTCAGGCCAGTGCGGGGGAGGTAGGAATTATCCTGTCATTGTCTATACCAGGGGTTCCCAAACTTATTTTGTCTACTGCCCACTTTGAGAATAAATTATTTTTTAGCGCCCCCATTTTTTCACCTACTTAAAAACCACTATAACTTCACTATAACCACTTTTTTTTCTGAGTCTCTTACCGCCCCCTTTTAGGCCTGCAGCGCCCACAAGGGGGCGTTATCGCCCACTTTGGGAAAGGCTGGTCTATACCTATTTAGATGAAGGCTCTGCAGCCACAAATAAATGGGTAACTCTACTTTGCTATTCATTTATTACATACATACATATATCACGTCTTTATCCCTTACGGGGTAGACATAGCCTGAGGTAACAAAACCTTAAGGCCACGTTTAGCATGATTTAGGGCGTATAGCTGGAAAATGAAATCAAAATAGTGGTGGGTTGCCGCATCGCCTGTAACAAATGATTCCTAAGACTTTCGTCCGTTCCCTCGATGGGCTTTTACCATGCGCAGGTATAGAAGAAACTGGTGTATACTGTATTTTCTTTGCTCCCAAACCAGCATGGAAGTTTTTTTTATTGTAAGTAATCCGCAATATTGTGGGATTTCTGAGAGGCCTGTGCCCAGCAGTGGGAGGAATAGGCTGCTGATGATGAACACCAAAAACCGATACAGGGACGACTTAAATATCCCATCAAGCGTCCAAGCGACTACAGTAGTCCCTAACTTTTTCGGGCGGGAGATGTCCTAGGGACTGCATTATGCATACACGCCACTGGCCAGGTCTTCCTCGGAAGAGCCAGCGACAACTCGCTATATATGCTTCTCGCTCTCTCTTTAAGCCTCCCGCCCGAAAAAGTTAGGTACTACTGTAGTCGCTTGGACGCTTGACGAGATATTACTTTTTTAATTTTAACCGAGCGGGTTAAGTGCTTGGTTAAAGGCAAGGTTACCGGATCTCGTTAGGCGGTCGTAAACAGTTTTATTTTAACTTCGTTCGCGACTTGCAGATTAATGGAGCGCTGACTTAATGACGTGCCGTAATACTTCGACGGGCAAGAAAGGGAGATTAATATTTTCATTAAAAAAGGAATGTCGTTAAGTATACTAAAAAAACTAGTGGTGTTCCGGATATCCGTATCCGCAGATATCCGAGGGAAAAGAAAAATCCGTATCCGTGTCCGTTTTCACGCGGATCTTTTACGGAAAATGAAAATTTATTTTTGCAAATTGGACGCCAAGGGCTCTTTTACATGTCTTTTTGAAACTACCAGCGCATTCGGAAAGACCATCATTGCCAAGAAGAATGCGCCGGATCTTTTACAGATGATTAGGTAGAATTAAAATAACTATAAAATTCCATTCAAAGTATTTTTATTTCTTGAAATGAAATATTTACAACAAATTACACTAGAACACTTCTTATTATAGAGATTATTTTAAGTTTGTATCAAAACCATACACAAGCGTCATATATGCGGCAAGTGTCACACTACACCAGTGGTGCTCAACCTTTTTTTATACGGGCCACAAGCAAAAATTATTTAGGGGTAGGTCGTAGAGGTAGGTAACTCAAGGCCGGCCAATCACAAGGGCCGGGCGGGCCGCAGGTTGAGTATGGCTGCACTAAACTATAACCAAAACAAAAGTACTACCCGCGCAGTGCAAGTCGAAACATGTCCTGCCTGACGTTGCGGTGAGCTTGAAAAAAATAAAGATCCGTATCCGTATCCGTATCCGCGGATCTTGACACTAAACATCCGTAATCAGATCCGTATACGTGGATATACATTTTTAACTTAACATCACTATAAAAAACCAGCAACACGGGAGTTGGATTAGCGCGCCGAGTTCTCCGTACTAATCCAGTGTTAGCAGAGCCCTGCTCCTAAGCGAAACTTAGGCAAGGTGAGGTCATTTTATATTGGTTCACATGGACAAGCACACATAAACATATATTTTTAGGTATATTTAATAAGAGTTAAGCTATTTTATAAGGTAGCTTTTGATTATTTGGTAGGTTAGGTAGGTAGGTAGGTTAGTTAATTTGAAATTTGGTATAAAGTACAACATTTCAAATTTCTAGGACACTGGAAGTCCATAGGTTTTGTTCTCTTCGCCAATGTATGAGAAATTCAACGTTGAATGGCCAAATATATCTTTTGCTGGCGTAGATTTCGATACATACATAAATCACGTCTTTATCCCTTACGGAGTAGACAGAGCCTAAGGCAACAAGACCTAAAGGCCACGTTTAGCATGATTGTGGGCGTATACGTGGAAAGCGGAATCAAAATAGTGATGGGTTGTCAGCCGCAACGCGTATAACTTGATTCCTAAGATTTTCGCTCACTCGATTTTCCCTCTGTAGACTTTTACCATCTGCGCGGGAAGAAGCAACTGGCACATTCTACGTTTTTTCTTTACTCCCAGACCAGCGTGGAAGAGATTTAGAGGTTTGATTATTTCACAGTTCCAAAGGATGGAAAGGATGATGAGGTAAGGATTCTCTTCCATGCTGGCCTGGGAGTAAAGAAAAAACATAGAATGTACCTACCAGTTGCTTCTCTCCCCGCGCACGGTAAAAGCCCATCGAGGGAATGGACGAAACTAATAAGAAGCATGTTATAGGCGATGCGGCTAGCAACCCATCACTGTATTGATTCCCCTTTCCACCTCGCCCACAATCATGCTAAACGTGGCCTTTTGGTCTTGTTGCCTTGGGCTCTGTCTGCCTCGTAAGAGATAAAGACGTGATTTATGTATGTATGTATGTAAAAGATGGTAGGGTTCCGTTTTTTATATCACTACGCGTTCCGGAGAAAAAGGGGTTTGAAGGACAGACAGATAGACCTACATTAAAGTGGTCTGTTGTTCCTTCAGATGCACGGAACACTAAAAAGGAAAACTTGAGCTAAGCTTGAAAAATGGAAACTACTACTTGTAATATTAAATCGTGAAATTTCCAGTAAATTAACAACGGATTTAAAAGCAAAATAGCGGACGTTGTAACAAAATGTGTGCGTATTGAATTAATAATTACAAGCCATTTGTTATCGCCAGGTAAAACGTGGATGGAATGTTCGGTCATTCATTTATTACCAATATTAAAACCATCCGTGAAACGACAAGATAAATACGTGTCATTTGTCATAACATATAATACACAACGCAATTTATCGACATATTATTGGATACTTACAAAAGACGAACCACACAGGTTTATAAATAAATAAATATTAGGGAACAATTCACACAAATGATCGAGTCCCAAAGTAAGCGCTAGTAAGGCTTGTGTTATGGGTACTAGACAACGATATACATACTTATATAGAGAAACTAGCTTCTGCCCGCGACTTCGTCTGCGTAGAATTATACATAAAAACCTTCCTCTTGAATCACTCTATCTATTAAAAAAACCGCATCAAAATCCGTTGTGTAGTTTTAAAGATATAAGCATACATAGGGACATATGGACAGAGAAAGCGACTTTGTTTTATACTATGTAGTGGTGATACATGCTTAAATAGATAGAAACATCCATGACTCAGGAACAAATATCCGTGTTCATCACACAAATATATGCCGTTACCAGGATTCGAGCCCTGGACGCTTGCTTCGCAGGCAGGGTCCCTACCAACTAAGCCAACGTCGTCAATCAACACCTATTTTTTCGACAAATTCGAGCTCATGACATTAACCTCTTGCAGGCAGAAAACCATTGTATTACTTAAAAACATACTCCGAATAATTTGTTATATCAACAACTGCAACTGTTAATGTGAGCCCGGCAGTAAATTCTGCACACGGTTAATGTGTCGCGGGCCTAAACAAACAATGACAAAACGGAATTTATACTCTTAATCACGTTCGCCAACATAGCGGCGCATCCTACGCGATGTCAATCCTAATAAAATGTCGTCTATTTAATTATTTACCTTAGTTTCAAGGGGATTATCTATTTTATCTTAGGAAGTAAAAGGTCACGAATTAACATAAGTTCGGTCTTTTTTAATAGGCACGTAGGCGGCACAAGATGGATGCGTATGTGAATACGATGCTGTATTAAGATTTTTTTATTTTTGCTACTTTGACATTGGCAATGTTGTCGTCGCTGTAACGACTTGATACGCCACAAACAATAAGAAGAAGAATACTCGCAACCTATAGTACCTATATGTTCCGCCATTGTATCAAAATTTCGTAAAATACTCATCAAAATAGCGACGCCATTTATCCAGTCCTTTTGAAGCCCTCATAATTAATTCTGTAAACAGACGGCTCAGAATTCTTAAACAACGAACAAACGGCTTCGAACGCAGAAAGATCCCTTTCAGTGGGGCTATTCCGAACGAGAACCATATACCTTCCCTCTTACTCTTCTATAAAATGACTAAAACGACCTTCGAATCTGTGACTTAAGGTCTATAGGGTAATAGTCGAGAACGTAGGCTTCTGGATTACGCGCCCTGTTTAAAATTGTTTGTTCTCGCTTCAAGCACTTACATTTTGAAACGTTCGTGTTTGCCAGTATTAAACTTGGCCCCAATGCATCTGTTTTATTCAGAACGGTCAATGGTAACGGACACACATACACAAATAACGATATCTCTTACGGGGTAGACAGCGTGAAGTAACAAGATCTGGCCATGTATTGTTTAGCATGATTGTGGGGAATGGAATCTAAGTAGTGATGGGTTGCTAGCCGCGTCGCCTGTAACATGATTCCTAAGGTCGCCCATTTCCAAAATGAGCGGCGGCATTTGCGCGGGAAGAGAAGCAACTGGTACATTATATATTTTTCTAAGTAAGAATTCATATAAATTATTAACAAAAATGCCATGGTAGTCTAATGGTTTGATCTGTGGCCTCTCGAGCAGAGAGGCGTTGGTTCGAACCCTGAGCTCGCACCTCTGAGCTTTTCGGAATTTATCTGCAAAATTACATTTGAAAATTTCTATGACTTTTCCGGTGAAGAAAACATCTTGAGGAAACCGTGCACACATCGGAGAAGAAATTCAAAGGTGTGCGTGAAGTTCCCAATCTGCAGTGGGGCATCGTGGGAACTGTAGCCCAAGCTCTTCAATAAATGGAGGAGGCCTATGCCATGAGGCACGCCGAATTACGCGATAATTTATAAAAAAAAAACCGACTACACAATATACTGAAATTAAAGGGGCTATTATATACTCCCAGACCAGCATGGAAGAAAAGTTTTTGTTAAATAAATTACCTGTTATCAGCATTATCTTATGACATAGCATAAGTGTCATAAGGTGAACAATGGAAACACATAAACATAATAAGTAAACATTTGAAGATACAATTACTGGGCTAGGAGACGGACAGCCATTGTTCCCTTTGTTACCAGATGACGAACGACTGCTCGTACCAGGATTACTTAATGTACATATTATCGTAGTGGACACTCGTACGTTACTATACAGTATTTGAGCGTTGAGGAAATATGTATTTAATGTTATATCTATACCATCATATTGGCAGAGTCGACAAGCGCCGATACGGTGCCCGATTTTTGAAAGCACATCACTCGAAAGTACCACTCAAAAGTGGTATAAATCAGCTTATATCACCAAAACTACAGCGCTAATCAAATTTTTAACTACTTCACAAAATTAATGAGAGCCTCTTAAGATAAGTATCTTCTAAGCTACTCGTATTTCTAATTCAGCACAATTTTACGCCACTTTCAAGTGGTATTTTCACATATGTGCCTTCGAAAATCGGGCTCCTGTTTATATCTTCAAAACTGCAGCTCTAATCAAATTTTTAACTAGTTCACAAGATTAATGAGAGCAGTAAGTCTTATAAGCTACTCGTATTTCAAATTCAGCACAATTCTTCACCACTTTCGAGTGGTATTTCCACTACGTGCTTTCAAAAATCAGGCTCCAGTTCGGCCAAAAAACTTTCCATTAGACCCGCTTGCTCGTATGCCCCCTATCACATAAAAAATACTACATTCATACATACATACATACCGTCACGCCTCTTTCCCACAGGGGTAGGCAGAGACTACTTTATTCCACTTGCTACGATCCTGACATATTTCTTTCGCTCCATCCACAGTCATCAATCTCTTCATACATGCTCGTCGGTTTCGGGTACTCCTGACCTGACCTTTTTCCAAAACGTCTCCTATTTGGTCTCGGAACGTCCGTCTAGGCCTTCCCCTCCCAACGTTACCATTCACACTCCCCATATAGATCTGTTTAGTTAGTCTACTTTCATCCATCCGCTCTACGTGCCCAAACCAACTAAGCATACTTTTTTCTATCCTAGTCACTATATCCTCTTTCACACCAGCACGTTCCCTTATCACACTGTTCCTGATTCTCCTTAACGCTCTCATTTCTACTGCATTTATTCTACTTTCATGCTTCTATTGAGAAAGAAAGAAAGAAAAATACTATGTTTTAGATTAGAAATCGCTGACCATGAATTTAATAAATGAATTAAGTGCGTAAACTTGAATTGCCCCGTAATTTCGCCATCGATCGTTCATCAAATTACCCCCCCCCCCCCCCCCCCTATCGCTACCATTATCATATTAAACTTTAATACGCTCAAGTATTAGCTGTTTATGCAGTAAATAACCATTTATTAAATTTGCTTCACCATCTAACTAAAAACAGGTATTTTTTTTGCAATTTTTTGACAGTTGCTAGTTCTATGGTCCGCAGCTGTTTCAACTTGTACGAAATTCAAAATTCAAAGCTCTTTTACATGCATGTTTTTGAAACTATCAGCGCATTCGGAAATACCATCATTGCCAGGAAGAATGCGCCGCAAGAAACTTGGATTGATTGAACAAGAAAAGTGACTTGAGTAGATTAAAAGCTGCAATTTTCTTTTAAGCTACCCGTATTTTAAGTTCAGGGGCCCGATTTTTGAAAGCACATATGTGAAAGTACCACTCGAAAGTGGTATAAATCTATTAATATCTTCAAAACTACAGCTTTAATCCAATTTTTGACTAGGTCACAAGATTAATGAGAGCCGTAAGTATCTTCTAAGCTACTCGCATTTAAAGTGCAGCACAATTTTTTACCGCATACATGTGCTTTCAAAAATCGGGCCCCAGCACAATTTTTCACGATTTCCGAGTAGTATTTTTACATAAATGATTTTATGAAATATTTTGGTTCTTGTCTCGTCCATTTTCTAATTTTCGTGTGGGATGCAAGCTTCATAGCAAGCCTCGTATATCTCCCGTTTCCTGTCGTTATATATTCCGACGGGCGTCGGGGGAGTACGAAGACTGCAGTGCCGGTGTTTCTAGGGTTTCGAAATTTCGGGAGGATCGCAAGTCTTGCAAGGAACGGCAGATAATTTAAAACGTATTTGTTAAAGGGGACCGATTTTTGAAAACACATCATTCGGAAGTACCACTCGAAAGTGGTATACCTAAATCAGCTGATATCTCCAAAACTACAGCTCTAATCAAAGTTTTTACTAGTTCACAAGATTAATGAGAGCTGGGGCCCGATTTTTTAAAGCACATATAAAAATACCATTCGAAAGTGGTGAAAAATTGTGCTAAATTTAAAATACGAGTAGCATAGAAGACAATCACAGCTCTCATTAATCTTGTGAATAAGTCCAAACTTTGATTAGAGCTGTAGTTTTGGAGAAATCAGCTGATTTAAATACCACTTTCGAGCGATGTTCTTTCAAAAATCGGGCCCTTGTATTCTAAACTACTCGGATTTCAAATTCAGCACAATTTTTCACCACTTTCGAGTGGTATTTTCACACATGTGCTTTCGAAAATCGGGCCCTTTTGGTAATTATGATTAATGACGAAGTTGATGACAGAAACATAAAATATCGAACAACTTGCTTGAATTAGAATTTAGCTAAACACAATACAATATCAGTCACCAAATGATTAAATTCTTTGTATCTTAAATATTATAACAACTGAGACTTTTTAAACAGTATTTCGTTACTGCGACCAATTGCTGTACAGCGCCATCTATCGAGACGCAACAGAACTGTTTCATTTTATTCTACAACGTTCTAAGTTTAAAGAATAGGATCAAATCATTCGCTTAAATTAAAAAATCATTCGATTAAACAGATGAATCGTCTTAACTAACCTATTGTTGCACTTGTTTCCATTGAATTAAGTAATTGATTTATTTTGTTTCTTTAAAGCATTATATTATCAGTGAGTGTGGCAACCCCGGACGTGGATGCACTCAGCTGAGTTAGTGTAATGGAAGTCCTGAGTTGTGGCCGTGTTCAATAATGCACGACGTACGGTTGTTTGTCTTCTCTGTAACAGCAATTGGCATTGTTCATTTTTTTTAAGCTGTGCTTTTAACACCTTGATTTGATAAAATGGACTATTTCAAGCAACTAATTTGAATATTATGCTTTTACGTAGCTTTGTTAATTAATAATAAATATTTTTTCGCTGTTTGATAATTCGTGAATTTAGACAGAATCCCAATCGCCTTCGTTCGGCTGGCTATAAAAAGAAACGGCTTTGTCTATGGTTTTGTAGATTTGACAGTGACACGTGACAGTTGCCGTAGCCAAACTTTTTTTTTCAGTTTTGTGGCAAGCATTCGATGCTGGATTCTGTCTAAAAACCCGGTCGTTCGGTCAAACAAAGGTTCAAAGTACTTTTACAAAAATATCTGCAATCATAAAGTATTCTTGAAATCGGACAAGATAAATCGGATAATTGATGGTTTTCCTCGAAATGGTTTTCGAATTGGAGCATACTAAAAAAAATGAACAATGCCAATTCTTTATTTCGAAACTAGATGGCGCTGGCGTCTTTGTGCACATGGAATTCACTTTTCAATGTTGTCGAACGAAACATGCTTTTTGCCGAAACGGAAACCTTTTATACACAAATAAATCACGTCTTTCCCTTACGGGGAAGACAGAGCATAAGCTAACAAGACCTAAAGGCTACGTTTAGCATGATTGTAGGCGTCAAAGGGGAATCAAAATAGTGATGGGTTGCAAGCCGCATCGCCTAAATCAAAATCAAAATCAAAATAATTTATTGCAAATCATATTACAGGCATAAGATGGAGTATTTTGATTAGATCTACATGTGACACCCGGCAAGGGCACGGCAATAGGTATCAGAGGGCTCTATTTTTTATTTTTATTTTTTTGGTACTTATCTACATATTTATATTACTTTCAAACTTTTGCGCTTAACTAAACCAACAGCAGTTTCACATTCATTATGCGCCCCGACGAGCCATAGCGACATGCTAACATAGGGTCCATTTCACATATAACGCCTATAACATGATTCCTATGCCTATTCCCTCGATGGGCTTTTACCATGCGCGGGAAAAGAAGCAACTGGCACATTCTATGTTTTTTCTTTACTGCAGACCAGCATGAAGGTCAACATCGTGAGGCAACCTGCACACATTAAAGCAATGGTGTGAAGTTCCCAATCCGCAATGGGCACGCGTGGGAACTATAGCCCAAGCCCTCTCAGTCTGAGAGGAGGCCTGTGCCCAGCAGTGGGACATATATAGGCTGGAAAATTGGCGGGTGGTAGGGCCTTGTGCAAGGTCCGTCCGGATCGCTACCACCATCTTACTCGCTAATCCTGCCGCTAACTAGCAGTGCTTGCACTGCTGTGTTCCGGTGCGGAGAGTAAGACCGCCGGGGAAATTACGGGCACAAGAGGCATTTCATCTTAGTCCTCTAGGTTGGCAACGCATCTGCAATCCCCCCGGGGTTGCGGGTGTCTATGGGCAGTGGTGATCACTTACCATCAGGTGACCCACTTGCTCGTTTGCCTTCCTATTCACATTAAAAAAAAATGATGATGCTGACGATGATATTCAGTTGTCGACAGCCCCGATTACCTACGAAGTGGGGGGAAGCTGTAATTACAAACATTAAACAGCCTTAAGTGCGACGGCTTTAATAATTCATACAAGACCAGCAATTATGGACAATAACCTAATCATAGACTAGCATAACGGTCGAGGTCTTGTGTCTGTCAGTCAAACGCCCCTCAACTCTTAAACAAGAGGCAGTTCCTTGCCTTATTTACGCTGGATTTATACGAGCTAAGTGACCAAGCTATAACTTATTATGTAGTACTAAAGCAGTCCGGGGTAGACTGAGCCTAAGGTAACAATACGTTGGCCACGTTTAGCATGACTATGGGCGTATTAGGTCAAAAGGGGAATCACAATAGTCATGAGTTGCTAACCGCATCGCCAATACCATGCTTTCTAAGATTTTCGCCCATTTCCTCAATGAGCTTTTACCATGTGGACCGCAATGGACCAATTTAGAAGATTAAGAATTCAATAAAAAGATGTTTTTTTTTGTAATTTCGAACATAATTTCCGAAAAATGCCGAGGTTCGAACCCACGACCTTCTGCTTGAGAGGCCATAGAACAAATCACTAGGCTACCAGGGGCCTTACCATGGCGTCTTAATGCGATTCAATTCCGACTCAGTTTGTGTTTTAGCTGTCGTTTTTAGTATGGATCTGACAGCGAGCGAACCTAAACTGAATCGGAATTGAATCGCGTGCCCCTTTCTAAGTGTCCTTCTGGATCATCATAAATTTTATTAGTAATAAGTAATATCTTTAGTAAAAATACATTTATTAATGAAAAAATACATAAGGGGAATTAAAAACAAATTCAACTATGATTAAATTAAAAATTAAACTAAAACTAATCTTAAAATAAAATAATTAAAAAAAGGAGGGGCCCCCGTGGCATAGTTCCGCAGACGCTGGCAGCATTCCCCTTTGGTCAGCGATACTAATACGCTGTCCAAGGAAGCTGCCAGCTCTGCGGTCACCCGTAGCGTGTATTAGCCTCTTCGAAATATCTTTGAAGAGGCTAATAGCGCTAGTACCCCACATACCAAGGGTCTTAACACCGAAAGGGACGAAGTTATATTCGGTAATATCACTACATAGTATAAAACAAAGTCGCTTTCTCTGTCCCTATGTCCCTATGTACGCTTATATCTTCAAAACTACACAACGGATTTTGATGCGGGTTTTTTTAATAGATAGAGTGATTCAAGAGGAAGGTTTATATGTATAATACATGCATTATATACCGTGCAAAACCGGGGCGGGTCGCTAGTTCTATAATATCTTTAGTTAATTATATTTTTTATGGCAGTGGTACCTTATGAACCGAAATAAATCATTTTTCTTTCTTTCGTGGCAACCTCCCTGTACTGAACTGATACAGTTTTAACACTTTTAAATTCAATTAAATTCAATTGAAACGTTTTCGAATTACACCTGGAATTCTACATAAGTCCGTAGCTTACGGAAAACGTGAAATCGTCCGTTGGTTTTTCAAAAGCAATTATCTTTTTTGAATCTGTTTTCTCGCGGAGCGGGGAATCGAATCGTTCCCGTAATTGCGTTCGATTTAGTGATGCGCCGACTACCCGACTAGTCGGTTCCAAAAATGCCGAATAGTCGGCCGACTAGTCGGCATTGCCGAACATTCTGGACGCTCGTCAGTTCACTTCATTTTAAAATTAATGTTACCATATAAAGTGTGAAACCTTTGTCTAAGGTTACTTGCTAGTATTTTAGCTAAGAATACATAGGTATACAATATACATATATCACGTCTGTATCCCTGGGGTAGACAAAGCCTAAGGTAACAAAACCTTAAGGCCCCGGTTAGCATGATTGTGGGCGTATAGATGGAAAGGGAAATCAAAATGGAGACGGGTTGCTAGACGCATCGCCTATAACATGATTCCTAAGACTTTCGCCCCTCGATGGGCTTTTACCATCTGCGCGGGAAGAGAAGCAACTGGTAAATTCTGTTTTTTCTTTACTCCCAGACTAGCATGGAGGATTGAATTAAGATTTAATTCATTTAGCTGTATTATATTTTATGTTAGTATTGTTGTTTTTAGTAAACCTACGTTTCTCCTGTCTATTTGTTACTTATACTTATTTCTTTCTTATTCCGTTCTCATAACCATTTTTTAATCGACTTAAAAAAAGGAGGAGGTTCTCAATTCGTCTGTATTGTTTTTGAATAACCTCAGTTAAGTCACGGACGGTTTTAATGAGCATTCTTTACGTTTGTCACTTCTTCTGCTATAAAATAAAGTCCTCCGGCGCGTTTCTATGTCTGTATGTCTGTGCATGATAAACTCTGATACTTTAAGAGAATATTCAACAATTAAATAACAGCTGAAAAAACCTGCATCAAACTTCAATTTGTTGGTCATACCGTATCAATAAATAAAACAAATGATTTCTAAGCTCTCGTAAAATATCAAAAAGGAAAGTCGCTCCAAGTTAAAGTCGGCACAACTGAGCCCGAGCTTTCAAGTTGAACTTTACCCGGGATTGACATTATAACGAGCTTTCGAAGCTTTTGAATTTCATTGTTTTATTACAAGCGAGCGTTACGTATCGAAGCTTCCGAATATTTAAAACTTGCGAAAGGTTCCTGCAAGATTCATCCAGATCTCTACCACACTATTTCACATACATACATACACATACACCAATCACGTCTCTATCCCTTACGGGGTAGACAGAGCCAAGGTAACAGGTACCTACAGGCCACATTTAGCAAGATTGTGGGCGTATAGATGGAAAATGGAATCAAAATTGTGATGGGTTGCTAGCCTCATTGCCTATAACAAGATTTTTTTTTTTATTACGATCTGACCAGTGATTGACCTCTATCTCACTTGGTGGAAGGTGCAGATGAGGCCAAAGGTGTAACTCACTGGTTCAGTAATAGCCTATTCACTCTAGCCTTGAAGAGCCCTAGGTTTGTATCTGTCCGGAAATACAGACGATGGCAGCGAATTCCATTCCCTAGCAGTTCGCATTAGGAAGGATTCCTATGATCTTCGCCCATTCCCTCGATGGGCTTTTACCATGCGCGGGCAGAGAAGCAACTGGTATATTCTATGTATTCTTTGCTCCCAGACCAGCATTGAAGAACTTTTTCACTGTTTTTCAATTTAGTAATTGATCATTGGAACTGGGCTGGTCATGTTTGTCGTATGCCAGACCAGTTATGGACCAAAACAACCACTAATTCCAAATTCTATGTATATTCTTATACTGTTCAGGATTCTAAATTGCACCACCGGCTCAGATCTGTTCTGTTCTCCAGTCCATTATGGTTGCCTGGTAGAGATCGTTCTGTAGCGACAAGGCCGCCTATTGTTACCTTGTAATAGAAAGAAAGAAAAGAAAGAAAGAAAAAAAAGTTTATTTATGACAATCAACGACAATCAAAAAACATCAAATGTAATATAATAAGCAAAATAAATAAATTGTCACAAAATGGTCCCAACTCAGCATTTAACATTCTGTAGGTATGCCTTTTTTCTGTTTTGGTTGTTATATGTGGTGTTCAATAAAGAGTTATTGTATTGTAATTGGAGTCCCACTAACTCAAAGCGGCCCGGCAGACCTAGACGGCGATGGCGGGACGAGTTGAATCCTTCTTGAGGGACTGGACACGTACCGCAGCAGACCGAGAGCAGTGGAAGAGTTGGGGGACGCTCTTGCTCAACAGAGGGACACACAATAGGCTTATAGCACAGTATATATATAAGCTAAAGCAGTAACGAACCTACGAACAAATCGGTTGAAACGAAACACGCACACAGGCGCGCGCTTTACACGGCCCCTAAGCGGACCTGAGCCTGAGCGGAGTGGACGAGGTCCCCTTAGGGGCCGTGTAAAGCGCGCGCCTGTGTGCGTGTTTCGTTTCAACCGATTTGTTCGTAGGTTCCTTACTGCTTTAGCTTATATATATACCGTGCTTATAGTAATAATACTAAATAATTGGTCATAAGCTAAGCTCTAATCAAGTGTTTTGGGTCGTTGTCGACCAAGTTAAATGAAGCTTCGGGTGACCAGAGGGCTGGTTTTTAGCACAAAGGGTAAGCGTTGCCATACAACGCGGCAATGCTGCCAGCCTTCTGGGCACCATGCCGCCGGGCAGTGATTTAGGGCAACTTTTTTATTCATAGTTTTATGACAATTTGTTTTATAATTAGTAGTAGGTAGTTTTAGTATCTGCATGTATTATATATTTTAACTAGCTGTTGCCCGCAACTTCGTCTGCAAAGAATTTCGTTTATAGCTATCCCGCAGAAATTACGCAATCCGTTTTAGAGGATGCCTACGTCATAGTAGCTTTATGCATGCAGTCTCAGCCCGATCGGTTTAAAATTGACAAAGTTTCATACAAACTTTCATCCCCTATTTTATCCCCTTGGGGGTAGAATTGATCAAAATCCTTTCTTAGCGGATGCCTAATCCGTCCAGTGGTTTGGGCTGTGCGTTGATAGATCACTATGTCAGTCAGTCACCTTTGAGTTATACATATTTAGATTGTTTTGTAACTAGAAATAATTAATACAGACATAGTGTTTTGCATTAACAATTTAAAGTCATAAATAAAATGTATACTGCTCATGGTCCGACACGCCCTTGTCCATTTTCTCCGACAGCCGTGACACACTGTCATATTTTAGCTTAATGTTATGTATTTAGTTCAAAATCATAAACTTTTATCTGACGATCGGGGTAATTGCGACTCGACCGTGTTTGTAAAATACTGTTAATGGTTTTTCATTCGATTATTCATAATAATTGTATGTTTATCGAGGCAACAATTACGTGTTAAAGCTAAAAACATTTTGTAATAGAGCGTTTTTGAAGTGAATATTTCTTTAGTAGCGCTGAGCACTTTTTGGAATGGGTAAAAAATTACAATTCGCGTCAGATTCTGACGCTCACGTGACCCTGATCGAAAATGCGTCCAACGGAGGGAGTGTTAATCCGGGGTGCGAGGCGGGTTACCTCCACGTATGGTCAAGAGCTGCGGTTCGTTTTTGGATCCGTCCGGGGGGAAAAGCAGTGCTTGGGCCGGTGCACCCTGGGCTGGCAGTTTCTGACGGATATCATTGACCGTTGGCTAAGAGCCCGACAGGAGGGTCTTTGACCATTACCGAACAACGTTGCCGACATTTTGTCACAAGATTTTTGAATTATATTTTTTTCAACACACTTGCTCGTAAATTGAGTCTTATTGCACTGCATTTAAGCTCATAATTGAGCTTATTACGCACGAGTGCTGTAATATATTACCGCACGAGTGCGGTAATATATATATTTTTTTATCTCAGCAAAAAGTTCAGTTATCTATAGGAACAAGGAATATTTTCGTGAATATTAAACTATTTTAGGGAAAAGATGATAAATAAACATTTAATTTCGACAAATTATTCATTTTTATCTAAAACTGAACATAATTTGCTATCTCAGGCATTGATTAATTATTTTTTATTATAATTTTAATATTAGGCTGTTTAGGAGTCTGTGTCAGTGTCTTCGTCACGCGCGTGCTAAGTGCACAGCGCGCATGCGCGAGTGCTGCGCGCGGATTGGCGCGGAGAAATAATATCTGCCGCCATTTTTCACTGATATTGTTGATTCAGACTTTGTTATTTTATTACTTTAAAAATTACGAGTTCAAGTAATAAAGAAATGTAGTGTCCGTCGCTGGAAATACTAAAATATGTTCGGACAGTTATATCAGTAAGAAATCCAAGGTGTTAATTACCAAATTATAAAGTAAAGTTCTAAAGCAGCTCCAGGTAAGCAATGTCTGGTAACAAAGGTAAACTAAAGTTCTTAAAGTCCTTTTATTAACTAAATTTTATTTATTTTTCCTCGCAAATGTGTTGAAAAACGTCGTATGCGACGCGTGTGCTTTGGTAATTACACATCTCGGCTCTCTTACCCGCGCTCGCTGTCGCTCGCGCGTACAATACGCCTCGTGTGTAATTACCAACATAGCACACTTGTATCATAATGTACTATTACCGCACACTTGCCATGCCATTTACTGACATTGGCCCAAGCCTTACGGCCGCCATTAAGGAGAGAAGAAGAAGAGTGTTAATCCAGTGACCGCGGTTCAAATTTCGTGTAGAAAAGGTTTTTTTTGCTTTTACTTGCGTGAGCGTAGTTTTTTTTCTTTTTTTTTCTTTTGCTTGTGTGTAGTTTTCACTTCTGCCGGCACTCCCGGAGTGCAACCCATCCTGTTTTTGACAATGCGAAGTAGAAACTATTCAATGAAAAATTGGAAACATTTAAAATACACATCACATCTTTATCCCTAACTAGCTTCTGCCCGCGACTTCGTCTGCGTAGAATTATACATAAAAACCTTCCTCTTGAATCACTCTAATCTATTAAAAAAAACCGCATCTAAATCCGTTGTGCACTTTTGAAGATATAAGCATACATAGGGACATAAGGACATAGGGACATGCGGACAGAGAAAGCGACTTTGTTTTATACTATGTAGTGAAGGGTAGACAGAGCCTGGGTAACAAGACCTAAAGATCACGTTTAGCGTGCTTTTGAGCGTATACACATAGGAAAGGGGAATAAAAATAGCGATGGGTCAGCCTCGGCTATAACATGATTCCTAACCCCCTTATATATTCATAAACGCTCTGTAGGCCTCTGTTAACTTAGATCGTTTGTCCTTATCTGTCACTTTGACATTTACCTTTCACAGATAAGGACAAACGGATTGCTAAGTTAGCAGAAGCCTATAGAGCGTCTATGAATAAGGGGGTTAGATAAGTTTCTCGTCTGGGTCGCACTGTTTGTCAAAAATTACCGGGACTTAGGCGACAAATCCTTTCCACACTTAACAATATATCCCCAAATTAACCCGAAAGCATCACTGTGCCTTATTTGCGCTCCAACGTATGTCTGCGTGTGATTACAGCCTACATGAATATGCATGAACCGAGCCGACCCCGCGGAGCCAGAATACTGTGGTTTAACTTCAGTGTATTGTTATACACTTAACATGCGAATACGCCGTTTTAGGCACAGGAAATAGACAATAGAGAGGAAATGTCATACAATTATATGCCCAAACTAGCGACCCGCCCCCGGCTTCGCACTGTATATAATAATAATAAAAATAATAATATCTTGGGACAATTGACACCAATTGACCTAGCCCCAAACTAAGCAAAGCTTGTAATATGGGCACTAGACAACGGATAAACATAATTATATAGATAAATACATACTTAAATGTACTTAAATATTTGAGTAATGTATGTAACTCGTCGCAAAATAAAAGGCCCGTTTTGACATTTGTCTTTGCGACGTAACTAGTGATGTAACCATACGACTCGGTACTCGATACTCACGATAAATTGATTCAAGTTTGCATGAGTACTTGATCGATTTGAATATATATTGTAAAGTGCATTGGATTAAAGTTCTGTTTAGAAAATTTAACTTACACTTAATTTAACAGGTCGGGGAAAAAAGTTTCTTCGCATTCGATGTGAAATCTTTACGGCTTGGAGCTCCAAGCTCATAATTTTCAGTAAATATCACTACACAGCTGGTGAAATTCAGTAATTAATTGATGTTGAAATTCAGTGAAATTCAGTAATTAATTGATTGATGAACACTAGTATTTAAATAAATAAAACCGGCCAAGTGCGAGTCGGCCTTAAAAAATATCTTGATCGATTTATTTTTTTCTTTAACCGATTATTATTAGTCTGTGGACAATATGAAAAAATCGTTATGCACAGCACTTAGCCGAGTGGGCGGTACCCATCAATGAAAAATTTAATTACCTTCAGAACATTTCGATCGGTAAAAAATAGAGAACTTCATAGGCGTGAACTGTCAAAACGGGCCTTTTATTTTGCGACGAGTTTAACATTTATGGGTTATGTCCGAAATAAACCATTTACACACTTTATTACAATTTATCAAACATCATGATATACAATACTTAAATACATATTAAACATCCAAGACTCGAGAACAAACATTCGTATTTTTCACACAAATATCTGCCCCGACCGGGGATCGAACCCGGGACCTCAAGCCTCATAGTCAGGTTCTCTAACCACTGGGCCATCCGGTCGTCATTATGCATGTATTATACATAAAAAGCTTCCTCTTGAATCACTCTATCTATTAAAAAAAACCGCATCAAAATCCGTTGTGTGGTTTTGAAGATATAAGCATACATAGGGACATAGGGACATAAGGACAGAGAAAGCGACTTTGTTTTAAACTATGTAGTGATTCCATGCTGGTCTGGGAGCAAAGAAAAAAATAGAATGTACCAGTTGCTTCTCTACCCGCGCAGATTGTAAAAGCCCATCGAGGGAATGGGCGAAAATAATAGGAATCATGTTATAGGCGATGAGGCTAGCAACCCATCACTATTTTGATTCCATTTTCCACCTACACGCCCACAATCTTGCTAAATGTGGCCTGTAGGTAACTGTTACCTTAGGCTGTGTCTACACCGTAAGGGATAACGACGTGATTTGTGTGTGTGTGTAAATTAATAAATTATTACATAGCAATAAAAGAAAGAAATAAGTCACGAATAAATAAGCTGCGATGCCACACACACAGATTCACACACACACGCACACAAACACAGACGTGAAACTTATAACACCCCTATGTTTGCGCCGGGGGATAGTAAAAAATGTAAATTGAAACTTTAAAAAAACTCCCCAAATTCACGATACCCCGGATGCCCCGGTAACTTTTTAAAGTACGTGACTAGTGACGGGGCGAAGCGAAAGTTCCCCAACTACCGGGAATCCCGCGGGACTCGCTGTCTGGAACTGCCGCGTCAACTAGTTAGACGCACTTATGTAGTTTTAAAGAGTTCAGTTTCACTTTGACGCCTTACGTTTTCTTTTCTATATCTTAGATAGAGGAACTACGAGTATGTCATCAACTAGAGTGTTCGGGTCAAACTTGATTGGAAAATACAACTGCCGAGTGCTTAAAGTGAAAATACTCTTCGGAGCTGTCAAGGGGTGCGAGTCGGGTTACCTCCGCGTGTGGTCAAGAGCTGCGGTTCGTTTTTGGAACTGTCTGAGGGGAAGAGCAATGCTTGCTCCGGTGCAGCCTGGGCATCAATTTCCTGGCAGATTCTGAGAAGATGGGCGTTCGAACCCGAATCACACTTCTAAGTAAGGAAAACAAGGCCTGGATCATGCGAGCGAAAGTCAAGAGTTAGTAAACAAATAAATCTTCATCTCTAACAGATGGCGCTGTTCCATCGGACACACGCTAAACGAATAAATCTAAATATGTGCTAAACCAAACGCAATCAATTTTCGACGCACGCCCAGCATTATTGGTCGACGTGACAAGAATCCCGGAGCGCGGGATTCCCGGAACTATCCCGGGAAAACTAGGATATTTACATAATACATACATACATAAATCACGTCTTCCGTTATCATCCCTTACGAGGTAGACAGAGCCTAAGGTAACAAGATCTAGCTAGCTATGTTTGGCATGATTGTGGGTTTTTAGATGGAAAGGGGGATTGATGAATGTGGATGAAGCGAAAGAAGTATATCAAGATCGTAGCAAGTGGAACAATGTTGTCTCTGCCTACCCCTGTGGGAAAGAGGCGTGACGGTATATGTATGTATGTAAGGGGAATCAAAATTAGTGATGGGTTGCTAGCCGCATCGAGTATAACATGATTTCGCGTATTCCCTGGATTCCGGCAGTAAAGAAAAAACATAGAATGTACAAGTTGCTTCTCTTCCCGCGCAGATGGTAAAAGCCCATTGAGGCAATGGGTGAAAATCTTAGGAATCATGTTATAGGCGATGCGGCTAGCCATCCATCACTATTTTGATTCCCCTTTCCACCTATACACCCACAATCATGCTAAACGTGACTTTTGTCTTGTTACCTTAGGCTCTGTCTACCCCGTAAGGGATAAAAATGTGATTTATGTTAAGTAAACGTAATAACATATGTTATTTAGTTTTAGTATGAGTGTATTTATACATTGCCACCACCATCTTTATTGTTAACGCGTGCAGTCGACAGTCCCGAGTTTCCATACATTTTCTGTTGCGTTAAACGCGTTAAAACCTCATTCGTTGTTAAATAATCGAGTTAAACTCGAATTATATTGCTCCAAGTCGAAATTTCGCGTCTCAAAATACAACACCCTTTACCCCAACGTCGAAACAATTTAAATTAAACCTTACACAGTTACACGTAGGGTGGAATTTTAAGAAAGTTAAGGGACATAGGACATTGCAGTGTTGGGGGCGTCAATTGATAATTCTGAAGCGAGTCCGGGTTTGTGCGAAGCAAATAATGATATTGTCTGTAATATTGTAAACAAGTTGGATTCGGGACTAAAGAGGGACGCGTGGGGCCGCGGGGCGTGCCTAGTATACTACCGGGATTGCTAGTGAGATATTTCCAAAAAAAGTCTTTCCAAAAAAAAATTTTCCAGCATTTAAATATTTTGGAATTTCTTACTCAGAATCATTCTATCGATTCTAATACAAGAAAAAGTGTGTCCTAGATTTTACAATGGAATATATTTTCCTGTTCATCACGTTCCATACATATTTAAAAAAGTGACGAACCGGAATGGAAATTTTGGGACACATTTTTTCTTGTATAAGGATCGATAGTATTCGATTCTGTGAAAAACCCAAAATAGTTAAATTCTGGAAAAAATGTTCATGTGGATTTTTTTCTGGAAAACGCACTACAGATTTTTTCCCATACACTGAAAAAAAAAAAAATTGCACTAACTTCCGGCACCACCACTTTAAAGCGGCACTAGGTTTTTCGACATTTATTTTTAATCATCTATAAGCTATAAAACCGCCGTAAATTAATAATTAGTCGTAATTCCTCACTTGTACCTGAGAAATTCCATAAATGTACCGCTCAGAAAAGACGGCATAGCGCTCAGAGTTATTTTATGATATAGTAACAGCCTTCTAAGCGTGTTTCACGCTGGTTCATTTCACATGTTTTATTGGTCCATTGGCTTGTAGTCTAGTACTCCATTAGAGCGGTTTCGCTCAACGTCCGATTCGAATCCGAACCGAATCCATGAAAATATGGTCCGTAGTCGCCCTAGAACTATTTCTATGGTAATTTTCGCACTAGATCCGATCTCAAATCTTGATTTGAGATCCCCGCGACGGAGTGTCTCGGTAGACTGTCGATAGCTTGAGCAAAGACAGTATGTATGTATGTATGTAAACTCTTTATTGCGCAAAATAAACAAGACAAATACAATTGACAAACACTGAGATACATGCACAAAGGCGGACTTATCCCCTTAAGGGATCTCTTCCAGTCAACCTTTGAGTGGATGAGAATATTAGGGATGGACGAGTGAGTTTAAAAATTGCAAACACTGAGAGCCACAATACACAACTTTACCGAATATAATACATAAACTCCTAAAACCTACCAGTCAATAAACTAAATACTTTATACATATAATACTCCTTTCATCCACTCAAAGGTTGACTGGAAGAGATCCCTTAAAGGGATAAGTCCGCCTTTGTGCATGTATCTCAGTGTTTGTCAATTGTATTTTGTCTTGTTTATTTTGCACAATAAAGAGTTTACATACATACATACATACATACTTTATACTACCTATAATATATATGAATAAAATATACTACATAAAATAAATAAGTAAAAAGCACAATAAACAAAGGAATATTTACCATTAATTTATGAAGATGGTGCGAGCCACATCTTCTTCAAACTTCAAATAGTATCGATAGTATCGATTGCTTTTCAATATTAGAATACATACATGCATAAATCACGTCTATCCCTTACGGGGTAGACAGAGCTCAGGGTAACAAGACCACGGCCACGCTTACCATCATTGTGGGCGCATACGTGGAAGTAGAAAGGGGAATCAAAATAGTGATGGGTTGCTAGCCGCATCGACTAAAACATGATTCCTAAGACTTTCGCCCATTCTCTCGATGGGCTTTTACCACAAGAGAAGCAACTGGTTCATTCTATGTTTTTTCTTTACTCCCAGACATGATTTTTATCATGATCCAACCTGAATTATAAAATCAATAGCATCTCCGTAAGCGAATCAGAGATATCAAATAATTGAATACCCACTCACCGGCTAGCATGGAGTGCTTCAGCTAATTAAACCGACATGAATTGTTTCATCGTTTATCGACGCGATATGAGCGGGGCAGCTCGAGCGGGTTATTGTTCCGCTTATTAGCCCATCGGTATTATTGTCAGGGTTCCGTGGGCAGGATGAACCAGTTTTTAATTTCGCAGTACATTTTGTTAGGTTTAATACCGTAAACCAGAGTGGCTTTATTGTGGCTTTCACTGTATGGATATTTTAAACTCTCTTGTCGGTCTCTCGCTTAATGCTCGTCTCATTTACTCATAGGTTTGGTAGAGATCCCTTAGAGGGATAGGTTCGCCTTTGTGCATATATTTAATGTCTTTTATTGTGATTTGTCTCTGTTTCTTTATATTTGTACAATAAAGCATTTACTTACTTACTTTATAAAGTAGCTATGTTTTATTTGCGTTTACTGCTTCCCATCGATGTCTTCATCGATCGCCTTTACGTCTACACGCCGAACATTCACCGTAATATCGATTTTATAGTAAGTTTATAACGATCAAAGTAGCCCGTAATTGTTTGATCGAAATTTGGTCAAAAATTATTGCCGCCGTAACTGGAAAAAATCAGAAAATATTCTATGTAGGCTATGACGAATAGATCAGGCTGGGTTTGAGGTTTGATCCAATCTAACGCTGCATCTGCGTTTAAATGCGTCTTTTTCAAACCAACATTAGAAAAGACACGCGACGAAGACTGTTGTGATTACCTGGAACAAAATAAAAAGTTTTAATATAATTCATAATACATAGAAACATGATAAATAGAAAACGTTTCCTATCTAACCGTGTTGAAAACTCGTGGAATGCACTCCCCGAACTTGTGATAAGTGCACCTTCAGTGAACAGTTTTAAAATAGACTAGACATTCATTTAAAAAGTCAGAGAACGCAAGTGCAAAGATTATACACGAATCAGCTCAAAGAGCTGCTAGTGTACTACTTTAATTAATAATAATAATATACATTCATACATAACGGTCAGTCTTTATTATGTCACGTCTTTTTAATAATACGACGAGAGGAAAACAAATTAAACTATTAAATTAAAAACGAATTAAAAACTAAACTAAAACTAATCTTAAAATTAAATAATTAAAAAAGGAGGGGCCTAGTTCCGCAGACGCTGGCAGCATTCCCCCTTTGGACAGCGATACTAATACGCTGTCCAAGGAAGCTGCCAGCTCTGCGGTCACCCGTAGCGTCTATTAGCCTCTTCGAAATAGGCTAATAAAGTTGATAAAATGAAAAATGAAAACTAGGTAAATATCTGGATTTTGGGGGCAGTGAAAAGTTTTTTACTTAAAAGGATACTTCAACTATACGGAACCTTTTAGCGGCCCGACTCACGCTTGACTGCGTAGGTTAATAAAAGTGTTTGTGGGACGTCGTGGCTGCAATTAACGGTTGGCAGCGCCAAAGGCCACGGGTTCATATCCTTTGAGTGTTTTAAAAAGTGTTCATTTTTTTTTCAGAATACCATTGTGTTTTTTCTTACTCAGAATTGTTAAATCCTATCGATTAAAGAAAAAAAAATGTCCCACACCTTCCGTACCAGTTCGTCACTGTTTGTTTGTTGTTTTTTTATTATGTATGGAACGTGAACAACTGGAAAAAAAATCAAATCAGGGACTCGTGTTTTCTTTTATGAGAATGGATAGGGTAATCGATTCCGAGTAAGAAAAACCCAAAATAGTAAAATTTTGGAAAAATTGATTATTATCAATGAATCAAGAATGTTTACTTCTTCATTTTTTATGTTTACTTTAACGGTTTTACCGTTAGAAATTAAATCTCTAAACAACACCGAAAATTAGAACACAAAGAAAAATCCGAAAAGTAAGCTATGGCCGGGCGGGAATCGAACTCGGATCCTCGTTAAATATTCCGTGACGCGTGCTATACAGGTAATCAGATTTTACTATAGTTTTTTTCCGGTACGTCACGTTCCTTACATACCTATATTAAAAGTGACGAACTGGAATTGAATTTTTGGGACACATTTTTTCTAGTATAAGGTTCGATATGGTAAACGATTGAGTAAGAAAAACCCAAAATGGTTAAATTCTGGAAAAAATGTTCATGTGGATTGTTCTTGGAAAACGCTCAGTAATGTCTTATGGGAACGTTTTCAGGTCATCGCAGGTTTAAATCCGCCCGCACCATTAATTTGGACAAATTGTTATTCAAAGTTCACTAAGTCACATCAAAACCACGAAACACTTTTTACCGGAGTTGTCTTTATCCGCTTTATTCCTAGGGTTCCGTACAGAAAGGGTAAAGAGTAAAGCGAAACGAACACTCGCTGCCGCCCGGGCGAGCGCTCTAGGAAGAAGGACTACGAAATAGTCCGAAACATGTCGAGCATCACTCGACTTTTTATACGTGAGTTATCCGTTTCTGTGTAATGATGATTAAGTCTCACGGTAGTTTCATGTTGAAAATGAGCTGAATTAGTTCATTATTTGACAGATTGCTTTCAAAATCGGTATCTGGGGATATGGTTAGTCTCAGACATCGAATCCGTTGACGGAATGAGAAAAAGTAGCCGCCGTTTTGAACTTTTTAATTATTCGACCGGTTGCTTTCAAAATCGATATCTGGGGATATGGTTGGTCTTAGCCATCAAATCCGTTAACGGAATAAGAAAAACTAGCCGCCATCTTGAATTTTTTAGTTATTCGACCGATTGTTTTCAAAATCGATAACTGAGTATCCGGTTGATCTCCGACATCGAATCCGTTAACGAAATGAAAAAAGTAGCCGCCATTTTTTACTTTTTAATTATTGGATCTTTTCGATGTTGTTTGTCAGAGACAACATATAAATTGCAAAGTAGCTTTATTAATTTACAAAGAATTAGAAAAAAACAGTTTTATAGTGCCGTGTCCATCATAGAAACCAAATAAACGTTTGTCTTTTTTTTAGACAAATTAAGGGTGCCAACCCTAATACTCTTAATTAAGTGTAGCTAGTTACTTTAAAACAGGCGTTACTAGCTGGTATTATAGCGCTAACTAAACAAAAATCTTTATAATTTTATATAAATTAAATCGACAACCCTAACGCTCTAATGGAGCGTAGGTATTTATTTCAAAAAGTATGCCTAGCTTCCATACTGCTCTATTTATTTACTGTGATATAGACGTGATTTGTGTATGTGTACTTTTTAGCAGAGGCAGAAGCGCGCAACCATTTCCTGTAATAAGTGTTCTGTGACACAGATTATTAAGTGTACAGAAGCTGCACAATCTCGATAATCCGCCCCGACGCCTGCGGCACGGCCCGTCGCCTCCTCGACAACTTAGCAAGCTGACAGACCGTTCATTCGGCCGAACAAACGCCACAGCTCGTGAAGCAACAGAGCGGCCATTTTATTGTTGAACTACGGGGAACGTATTGATCGGGAACCCAATTTTTGTAGGTATGTCTCGGAAGTAACATTCAAAAGTGGAAATATTTGTGTATTAGTTCCAAAACAGCTTAAATTAAATTTTCAACTAATTGCTAGATTAGATCCGGAATTTATTAGAATTTATAATAGCCGGTATTTTCTTCTACCTAATCGTGTTTTTATTTCAAATATACATCACAATATTTCACCATTGTCGAGTGGTATGTATCTGATTATATCTTCAAAACTACAGCTCTAATCAAATTTTTGACTAGGTCACAAGATTAATGAGAGCCGTAAGTATCTTCTAAGCTACTCGTATTTAAAATTCAGCACAACTTTTTACCATTTTCGAGTGGCATTTTCACGCAATGTGCTTTCAAAAATCGGCTCCCAGGTTGTAAATTCGTTAAGACTGTAGGCAGTGCCATAATTAGAGATCTCTCTCCAGGCAGATGTTATGCCTGGGGACTGAAGTCCGAAGGAAGAGAGTTGAGAGTTGTATTTATGCAGCCGCATTGAGAAACTTCGTTAGCGGCATGTAGAACGACGTGACAGCTGTCATTAGAACTGGCGCTAGCTACTCGTGCGTCGTAGTAGTTACGTAGAGGCCAACTAGGTGGCGTTAGGGTCGCTGCAAGACAGTAGCAAAATAGTTTTTCTGTTATTCTAGATACTACGTTTATTTTTACCAACTAAATCAGTCTGACATGCTAAACGTGGCCTTTAGGTCTTGTTACCTTAGCTTTGCTACGTTTTACTTTCAGAACTGAAATCCAGGTAAATCGCTTTCCAAAACCCCTGCAAACTAAATGCACAAGATGACAGATAGTGCTCCTTCAACATAGATTTAAACATAGGTAAAGATTTAGCGCGCCTAATGATTATAGGCAAGGAATTCCACAACCAAAAAGCCTGAACAGTACGAGTATAAGAATAGACATAGAATTTGGAACTAGAAAGAGGTAGCAAGGAGAAAATTAATCCATCTAAAGGTACCAACTTGAAAATAGCGGTCCAACCGCGCGTTTTTGACCCAAACTGTAATTCCTCCAAAACAAACTGTAACTAAGCTGTGTCCAAATTCAAACAAAAGTAGAGCGCGAGCAGGAATCGAACCCTAATCAGTATGCCCGCCGGCGCCCGGTTATTCAGGTGGCGACAGTGCTTGCCAGCCGACGTAACACCTTAACACTTTGTGACAGACATTTGCATTTATTTTAAACTAGCTGTTGCCCGCGACTCCGCCTGCGCAGAATTCGCTTATCGCTATCCCGCCGGAACTATGCTGTTTTCTGGCATAAAAACTATCCGGCGGACCCCTGGGACTGAAACTAACTGTATACCAAAATTCAACTAATGTATGTTTTATACACACAAATCACGTCTTTATTCCTTACGGGGTAGACAGAGCCTAAGGTAACAGGTACCTACAGGCCACATTTAGCAAGATTGTGGGCGTATAGGTGGAAAATGGAATCAAAATAGTGATGGATTGCTAGCCTCATCGCCTATAACATGATTCCTATTATAATCGCCCATTCCCTCGTTGTTGTCTTGTTTTTATAAATGTAACTTTTATAAATGTATTTAATTTAAGTAGAATTTAAGTACTCTTACTATATTTTATTTTGAAAAAATGACTTACTGCCAAGCTTCTTGCGGCGCATTCTTCTTGGCAATGACGGTCTTTCCGAATGCGCTGGTAGTTTCAAAAAAGACATAAAAAGCGGTAAAGTAAAAGCGGCGGCCAATTTGCAAAAATAAAATTTTGATTTTGATTTTGATTTTGATTGATTGTTACCTTAGGCTCCGTCTACCCCATGAGGGATAAAGACATGATTTATGTGTGTATGCATAACAGTAAGTAATACAATACCAACGCAGTTACGATATCAGAAAACATTCCTACATTCCGCAGCCAGTGAATCACGGAAATACCGAACATGGCTGCGAATATGAATTGCTGGAGTACCTATATCGTCGGGTATAGGACGCGTAAGTAGCACTGGTAAATACGGCGTATCTGCACAACACCCACAGGTAAAATCCGCGTATCTGGCATTGGTTAATACCGCGTATCTAACAAAATGTAGCCAAATTACGATTTCCCGCCAAGGAACGTAAAATCTATAGGGGTTAGGGTCTATTAATATGAGAAATAAACGTTGTGCGATCAATAACTTTCTTTTTATTTCATTTATTTTGTAAGGAAGCAATGACACGTCCATTTTCTTTTCTAACATATAGCGAGAGTAGATACCGTCTTTTTACAAATAGAAGAGTGACAGTTCTTATTATACTTTGATTTACCCATATTATTTAATAATTTATTTTTGCACCATTGACAAGTAGAATAATTCAACAAAATCCTGATTGAAATTCCTGAAATTCGGTATGTAAATTTAATAGCTGGTAAGTTTATTGTGTACCTCACGTGTAATTAATTATTATTTAAAAATTATAATTCTAATTGATAGCATACAAATTGGAGTGTTTGTATCAATAAAATTGTTTTTAGTATAAAAAAAAAGAATTAAAAATTAAAAAAAAATAATTAAAAAAGGAGGGGCCCTCGTGGCATAGTACCGCAGACGCTGGCAGCATTCCCCCTTTGGACAGCGATACTAATTACGCTGTCCAAAGGCGCTGCCAGCTCTGTATATTTTATTTATATTTATATAGCCTTTTTATTCCGAATTCGCTACAATTTAATTTTTTGTTGTTGTTGTCTTTTTTTTTATTATTATTAAATAGTCGCGTAATTCGGCGTGCCTCATGGCATAGGCCTCCTCCGTGTATTGGAGGGTTTGGGCTATAGTTCCCACGCGCGCCCAGTGCGGATTGGGAACTTAACACACACCATTGAATTTCTTCGCAGATGTGTGCAAGGTTTCCTCACGATGTTTTCCTTCACCGAAAAGCTCATGGCAAATTTCAAATGTAATTTTCGCACATAAATTCCGAAAAACTCAGAGGTGCGCGCCCGGGATTTGAACCCACGACGCTCTGCTTGAGAGGCCACAGGTCAAACCACTAGGCTACCATGGCTTTTTTCTGTTCTTTTTTCTGTTTCCAGCTCTGTATATAGCTGGTTGTATATAATAACACATGTACTACTTTTCATCCCGATTTTACCACGGCAAATCCCAAAAAGTTGAATATAATCATATTGAATTTAGTATAAAGACAGTTTAAGCCACGGGGAAGGACATAATGACGGTTATCCCGGAAAATCATATATTTCCCGCGGGATACATACATACATAAATCGCGTCCTCATCCCCTACGTGGTATACAGCCCCAATGGCCACGTTTAACATGATCCCGCGGGATAGCGATAAGCGAATTCTGCGCAGGAGTCGCGGCAATAGCTACAACATAAAACAAGAATTGATGAACTTTTTTATCTTAAATATCGGAATGAATCGTGTGCTAGGTGATTGGGCGGTCATTGACCTACGATAGACAAAAAACAAGCGATTACGCAGTGCAAACCGCTAGGAGTAAATATCGAACAATGGACAAATGCGAATCGGACACGTAGGAAAAAGATTCTGTAACTACGTAAAATTAAATTAAAAAAAACATACATACATGTCACGCCTCTTTCCCACAGGGGTAGGCAGGGACTACTTTGTTACACTTGCTAACGATCCTGACATGCCTCTTTCGCTTCATCCACATACATCAATCTCTTAAGCGAGCAAGTGACGAGAAGTCGGTTTTTTTGTTAAAATTTTTGTTTATATTTTTTGATTTTTAGTGAATCTGAAGTACAAGTTTACTCTAAATTGCACCACCTGCTCAGATCTGTTCTGCTCTCCAGTCCATTATAGTTGCCTATTAGAGATCGCTCTGTACCGATAAGGCCGCCTATTGTTACCTTGTAATATTCTGTCTACCTTTTTTCCGTTTTGGTTGTTATATGTGGTGTTCAATAAAGAGTTATTGTATTGTGTACACTAACATTTGTTCTGAATATGGGTAGACCTACTAAACATGCTGCTCATATGAGACAGCGCCGTTTAAATGAAACGGACGATTTGTCGCACACATACTTAATGCTAATTTTAGACTTTGATTTTGAGCGGGTGGTAGGGCCTTGTGCAAGGTCCGTCCGGATCGCTACCACCATCTTACTCGCTAATCCTGCCGCTAAGTAGCAGTGCTTGCACTTCTGTATTCCGGTGTGGAGAGTAAGACAGCCGGGGAAATTACGGGCACAAGAGGCATTGCATCTTAGTCCTCTAGGTTGGCAACGCATCTGCAATCCCTCCAGGGTTGCGGGTGTCTATGGGCAGTGGTGATCACTTACCATCAGGTGACCCACTTGCTCGTTTGCCTTCCTATTCATATAAAAAAAAAAAAGACATATGGTTTTCTCATGGTTGCCATTGTCAGAACTGGAGCAAATTGAAATGGGATCTCACGGGAAGCACCAGTTTTCAAATAAAAAAAGAATCATTAAAATCGCTTCGCCCAGTCGAAAGTAAGTAAAGAAACAAAAAAAAACACAAAAAAAATACAGACGAATTGAGAACCTCCTCCTTTTTTTGAAGTCCGTTAAAAATACTCAAGAAATCTAGCTTTCGCTTAAGATTGACCCAACCTTTACCAGTGTACATTAACGTTCCAGACACCTTTGTATCAATTTGTCCGCAACTATTCCCACGATAAAAAGGCACGTCACCCGTTAATATTTGAGCAATGTTTTGTCAAAGCTTTTTGTCCCGAACCTGTCTTCACTTGTTACCCAATAGCGGTACGTTGCCAATGATTGAGAGGAACAGGGTGACCAGGGTTCCGACTTTTAAAAGGACAATTATGCTAAGTGAAAAACTTGAAGGTGGTGAAAAATTGTGCGAAATTTGAAATACGAGTGCTTAGATTTGGGCGTCAGCGTAGATGCAAGGTTTATCCTACTAACATTATAAATTGGAAAGTTTGTGAGTGAGGATGTGAGTGAGTGTGTATTGTTCCTTCTTGACGCTGAAACGACTGGACGGATTTATTAATTAAACTAGCTTCTGCCCGCGACTTTGTCTGCGTAGAATTATACATAAAAACCTTCCTCTTGAATCACTCTATCTATTAAAAAAAACCGCATCAAAATCTGTTGTGCAGTTTTGAAGATAAGCATACATAGGGACATAGGGACAGAGAAAGCGACTTTGTTTTATACTATGTAGTGATTAAGAAAGTCATTGAATATAATGACAAATAAATTTTCATAAGTTAAACTAAACTAAAAAATATTATCTTGTGTCATGCAATGTATATCTTCAAATTTGTGGTTTAAAAAGTCGTTGATGCTGTAGAAAAATTTTTCAGTCAACATTCTGCGCAATTTGGTTTTAAGATAACCAAGCCTGTGTGAAGACGCGGAGTAGCAAGGTAAACATTTTTGTTCATTGAAACGTACCTCCGCAAAGTAACGCTTGATTCAATAAAACATGTATATTTTATGTGGTGGGCTCGCATTTAAATACATGTGTCTCGCACAAGTTTGGCTATCTTGCACGTGAGTAGCGGAGTAGACAAGTAAATGATTTTTGTTACATGACTTCAACTCACTATTTCACGGAGTAGCAAAGTACAACACAATACAATACAAATACTCTTTATTGAACACCACAAATCAGTACAAAACAATACAAAAAACGTTACAATACAAAGTAAGTCTTGTAGCTGGTTTTATTTTTTATGGTATGTGTCTATTTATATCTCCATTTATTGTAAATGTGTGTTTCATGTATAATATATTACGTATTTCAGTACTTAGTATATTAATATATATTCTAAATTGCACCACCTGCTCAGATCTGTTCTGTTCTCCAGTCCATTATGGTTGCCTGTAAGAGATCGCTTTACCGTTACCGCGTTACCTTGTAATATTCTGTATACCTTTTTCTGTTTTGGTTGTTATATGTGGTGTTCAATAAAGAGTTATTGTATTGTATTGTATTGTAAGTTTATGCCCTCAAATATCCTGAACGTGTGGTATCTCCACAAAGGGATCGGTAGCAAATAAGGTCGCTGCTCCACTTTCTTTCGAGAATAAAGGCTCTATTAGGCTCGTGAGTGAAATAAAAGATTCTTTGGCTACATAATAAATACATTTCATGTAAATAATTTACAGTGGGACATAATGGGCATTGAAATATTACAAATCAAATGGTAAAAGCCCATCGAGGGAATGGGCGAAAGTTTTAGCAATGTTATAGGCGATGCTAGCTACCCATCACTATTTTGATTCCCCTTTCCACCTATACGCCCTTAATCATGCTAAACGTGGCCTTAAAGTTTCGTTAGCTTAGGCTCTGTCTACCCCGTAAGGGATATCATCCGTCCTACATTATATTGTGTATTTAACATATTTCAAGTCAATCGGACCCATCGTTGAAGAGTTCCCTCCTGCGGAGACGGTTCTGGCTGGACCACCAGAATTCTACTACCAGATTATTCTATTGTCTTTTGGTTTACACAAGTTAGCAAAATTTCAGCTCAATCGGATGAAGATATCTGCTTCAAAATTGAGTCGCTAGATTCCACCCGGACAAACATAGTACTTACAATGAACAAAAATATTTACCTTGCTACTCCGCTACTCACGTGCAAGATAACCAAGCCTGTGTGAAATATATATGTTTTTCATGTAATCCCTCCCTCCACTGCCGATAAAACAAACTTATAGTACTTCCAACCAATGTACAAACATACATACGTTGAAATTTAACTAAAAGCTTGTAAAATAACACTTATATAATACTTAGTATTAAGATTTACGATAAAAACGGTAATAGAGTCTTTCAGAGTCGATGCTTATCTGGACTTTCCGTGAGGCGTCGAAAAAAGTTCTATTAAATGTGAACCAAATATTAAGAAATAACGGGCACTGAATATACCGAGAGCTAGGGCACGATTTTTAAAAGCACATCACTCGAAAGTGGTATAAATCAGGTTACATAAATAAATAAATAAATATCTTGGGACAAATTACACAAATTGACCCAGCCCCAAACTAAGCAAAGCTTGTACTATGGGTACCAGGCAACGGATAGACATACTTATATCATGTAGATAAATACATACAACATCCATGACTCGGGCACAAGCATAGCATAGCATGTATCTCAGTGTTTGTCAATTGTATTTTGTCTTGTTTATTTTGCACAATAAAGAGTTTACATACATACATACATACAAGCATTCGTATTCATCATACAACTGTCTGTCCCTACCGGGAATCGAACCCGGGACCTCTAGCTTCATAGTCAGGGTCACTAACCACTAGGCTATCCGGTCGACAAAACCTCAAAAAACAAAACCTCAAAACCTCGGTCGGATATCTTCAAAACTACAGCTCTAATCAAATTTTTGACTATTACACAAGATTAATGAGAGCCGTAAGTATCTTAAGCTACTCGTATTTAAAATTGAGCACAATTTTTCACCATTTTCGAGTGGTATTTTCACACATGTGCTTTCATAAATCGGCCCACAAGGCTTATTGTCTAACTCGCTCGCAATCGCCCCCATTTGTATGCCACTTTTTATTCTTTCACTTCTACACATAAACATAAATACACATACATATTATAAATATCACGTCTTTATCCCTCATGGGGTAGACCGAGCCTAAGGTATAACAACCATAAGGCCACGTTTAGCATGATTGTGGGCGTATAGGTGGAAAGGGGAATCAAAATAGTGATGCGCTGCCGCATCGCCTATAACATGATTCTTAAAAATAACGCCCATTTCCTCACTTCACTTAAATGACTTAATATTCGCGCAGCAAAAAAAAAAAAATCTTTACCCAGGTCTGTGTATTTGTGTTTCGATATCGTAAAAAATTGCTGTGCAGGTTTTTACGCTGCCTCAAACACCCTTTTTATAACGTCTACCAGCTCTTGGACTATATCTTGTGATAGTTAGATAGAATTGGGGCCAATGAATTTAATATTTAAATGGGTCACTGGATTTATAGGTCGTACATTCATTAAATTATAAGGATAGAACATAGAAATAAGAACATATAAGTAAGAAGTTACATACATACATAAAACACGTCTTACCATGTCGTCTTAACACCACGTTTATCATGATTGTGAGCATATAGGTGGAAAGGGGAATCTACTTGGCTAGGATAGAATACCCCAAATACCAGCACTGCTGCTTGGCGGAAGGATTGGCGAGCAAGACGGTGGCAGCGGTCCTGACGGACCTTGCATCCTACCATGCGCTAAAATTATAATTTAGAATCATTTCTTTATTTACAAATACACACACATACACAAATCACGTCCTTATCCCTTACGGGGTAGACAGAGCCTAAGGTATTAAGATCTACAGGTCACGTTTAGCAAGACCGGGCGTATAGGTGGAAAGTGGAATCAAAATAGTGGTGGGTTGCTAGCATCGCCTATAACATGATTCCTAAGATTTACGTCTATTCCCTCGATGGGCATTTTACCATCTGCGCGGAGAGAAGCAACTGGTACATTCTATAACTAACGTTACTCCCAGACCAGCATGGAAGTTTCTAGCCATGAAGTTATTTATTTAATTTACGTTATCTTAGAACTTCCTAACAACAAAATATTTTCCCAACATCTTTAGCATAAACTAATTAGGTAAACACGACCAGTCTAAGCAAAAGCACATGGAGAAATAACCAAATAGAGTGCGAACACGGGCTGTGCAATTCTGTAACCTAATCTAATATTGTAAAGAGGAAAGATTTGATTGTTTGTTTGTATTGAATAGGCTCCAAAACTACTGGACCGATTTGAAAAATTCTTTTACCGTTAGAATCCTACATTATCCCCGAGTATTACAGTATTAAATATTTAGCTAGTATAAAATAGCTTGGTGGATCAACCATTTCTCGTAGTTATTTTGCACCATTACCGACTTTGTGGCGCACCATTTTTTTACGGCACTGCGCGCTTTATTATTATTTTTCACGGATCTATCGATGGTAAAAATGCCGTACAAAAATATATGACCAAAATGTACTCACTCTACCTGCACTTTTGAATTCTCACCAGCACTCAGTTGGACAGCTTACAAGTGACGGCATAGTGCTGAATCTTATTAACTTATTCTCTTATATCGTCCTATATACGTCACCTGGTGGTTCATATGACCCATCCATTTTTTGGACATGGGCCTGTAGTCTATAATTATGATTAAGTCTCACGGTAGTTTCATGTTGAAAAAGGATTTATTACCTTCTATTTGTAACCTTACGTATATTCCAATAAAGTTATTTAAGACTATTCCTTATCGATCATGACCAATGCTTACCTAACTCCAATACCCTTGACCTCCGGCCAAATTAAGCAGGCATCGTCTCACGGGCCTGGCGAATTTTTTTCCGCATAAATTGCGTGACATTTGCACTCTATTGGTTATCTCTTCTTCTAGTTTCAGCAGGAGCATAAGCACCCGTCATTTCGCCATCTTTACTGGGTACGGACAACATAACAACATTACTCGCATCGCTGAGTGTACACAGCTGTGAACTACAAGATTGTGTACATAACTGTACATTATAAGCGTTGATAACATTAAAAAGCTTTTTCGTAAGTTTTTGTTGCAAATAATGTCTTTACGAGGATCCCTATTTTGTTATTACAAGCTTTATTGTTATTACAAGCTTTATATTACAAGCCCTGACTATGAAGCTAGAGGTCCTGGGTTCGAATCCCATCCTTCTCCCGTGGGAATTTCCAAAAATCCTTCCTTAGTGGATGCCTATATTGTATAAGGTATCTATGTGCAAAATTTCAAGTCTCTAAGTCCAGTGGTTTGGGCTGTGCTATCCCGCGGGAACTATGCGATTTTTCGGGATAAAAACTATCCTATGTCCTTTCCCGGGACTCAAACTATCTATATACCAAATTTCAACTAAATCGGCCCAGCGGTTTAAGCGTGAAAAGGTAACATACAGACAGACAGACAGACAGAGTTACTTTCGCATTTATAATATTAGTAAGGATAAGGATATATTCCAGCTGCGGGGTTCCATTACAAATTCACCCGTCGTAAGCGTTCATTTCATCGACATCATGTTGATGAATGGCAGTCTTCGACGGTGCGGTTTAATCGGTCTTTTATGCCACGAACTTGCAAAATCTGGAACGAGCTTCCCGCTGGGGTCTTCCCATCGAGTTACGACCTGGGTGCCTTTAAGAGGCGAGTGTACAATTGGCATTGTTCATTTTTTTAAGCCGTGCTTTTAACACCTTTATTTGATAAAATGGACTATTTCAAGCAACTAATTTGAATATTATGCTTTTACGTAGCTTTGTTAATTAATAATAAATATTTTTTCGCTGTTTGATAATTCGTGAATTTAGACAGAATCCCAATCGCCTTCGTTCGGTTGGCTATAAAAAAAAAACGGCTTTGTCTATGGTTTTGTTAGATTTGACAGTGACACGTGACAGTTGCCATAGCCAAACTTTTTTTTTCATTTTTGTGGCAAACATTCGATGCTGGATTCTGTCTAAAAACCCGGTCGTTCGGTCAAACAAAGGTTCAAAGTACTTTTACAAAAATATCTGCAATCATAAAGTATTTTTGAAATCGGACAAGATAAATCGGCTAATTGATGGTTTTCCTCGAAATGGTTTTCGAATTGGAGCATACTAAAAAAAATTAACAATGCCAATTTCCGCAGGGCCGACAACGCACTGGCATCGCGTAAAGCGCTGCGGGTGTCTATGGACAGTGGTGATCATTTAACGTCAGGAGACCCACTAGTACATTTGTCTGGCCTCTAATATAAAAAATATATATAAAGTACAATTAAGATTACAATTAGGTCTACATTCTGCAGACAATAAGAAAACAGTGAAATCTAATAGGTGTCAAGCTTGGAAGCTGGGATAATGAAAAAACATGGCCCAATATTTTACGAGTCTGTACAATGGAGAATACACTAACCGACATTTTAAAGCATTTATACTCACATATTTAGATATAAGTACAATTACAACGACATAAGAACAAAAGAGGTAATAAAGAAAAATAAACAACTAAGTATGTTGAAACGAATGTGTTGTGGAAAAAAAAGGTGCTGACTCAGCATAAAACTGCGGAAACCGCAGCACTGATATTCTGCCAGAACCATGAGCTAAATCTGTGGAATACGCACAAGAAGACGAAGCCTGTAGGAGAGTCGGTATGTATTGCTAACATAACTATGGAAAGATTGAGGAATGGACACAGTGGAAAGTGAACACCACAATCATGCTAAACGTGGCCTATGTCTAGTTACCTTAGCCTCTGTCTACCCTTAGATTTCCCAAACCTGTACACAGGTGCCGCGAAGAGGGAACCCCATCCCGGGGCGGTCGTGGGCGCGGTGACACCGAGTGCCGTAACGCCTGTCATACGACCGAATAGGGAATCCGTGTGGTTTAGTGGGTATGTCTGCCGTCGCGGGAGAGCCCCACATACCCCCGGTAACCCCGTACCGGGCGGATGCATAAGGCGCGTTTTCCACACCATAAAAAGGCTCTGTCTACCCCGTAAGGGATAAAGACGGTAAATAAAAAAAACATGTTCCCCTTTTCATGGCATACTAGCTGACCCGGCGAACTTTGTTCCGCCTTAAATTTGAAAAATTCCTTTGCAAGTGCATCTTTATACTAATCAAGGAATAATGTGTAGGCATGCTAAATTTAATGTCTGTAGCTTTATTTATACAACATTTCGGAATTTTCCAATCCCGTAGGAAAATCGGGATAAAAAGTATCCTATGTCCGTCTCCTGGTTCTAAGCTACCTCCCCACCAATTTTCAGCCAAATCGGTTCAGCCGTTCTCGAGTTATAAATAGTGTAACTAACACGACTTTCTTTTATATATATAGATAGGTATGTAATACTGTCTATTACAGGGGTGGCCAACAGGTCGATCGCGACTGTTAGTCCAGTCGATCGTGGCAAGGCAAAAAATATAAATACGTAGACCAGACTGCGCAACGTAATCACCAACTGCTGATTTAAGGTTTCATGAAGCATGTATTTGGTAGATCGCACAGGGTTTCGTTAGTAAACAGGAGATCTTGGGTCTGATCAAGTTGGCCGCCCCTGGTCTATTACTTATTATTACCGCCCTTCTTCATCGGCATGTTGTTCGGGTACATCTTGCATGTCTTCAGAGAGAAGATTAAGTTGTCACAGTGGTTTCCTCAACTGGTTCCTCTCGCTGTGGCTGTGAAGTTCCTGGCGCGTCTCCTACGGGATCTTTCTTTTTCACATGACTATTCTTTTGGTTGCTATTATTCTTGTTCTATTCTTGTATGTATTTTAATATTATTCACTTGTAACTTTTGTTTTACTTATAAATATCATGTTACTTATTCCCTCAATCCCTGAAGTAAACAAAACAAATGGCAACACAATTAGTCGCTTATTTGGCGCCAACTCGTTAAAATAACTTAAGCCTTTAGCTAATAAAACATACAAATAGATATATGCTAAGCCAAAAATGCCACCCAACAGGTTTATGCGTGACTCATCAACGCTATCCGATAAATAGCTAAGAATGTGAAGTTGTTAGTTGAAATATAAACTGGTTTATACCAATAATAAATTTGTAGTAACACGTAAACATAAATATAACAACGAAATAGTACACAAACAATCTGCATATACATACATAAATCACGTCTTTATCCCTTACGGTGTAGACAGATCCTAAAGACCATGTTTTTTTTTATATATGAATAGGAAGGCAAACGAGCATGTGGGTCACCTGATGGTAAGTGATCACCACTGCCCATAGACACCCGCAACCCCGGAGGGATTGCAGATGCGTTGCCAACCTAGAGGACTAAGATGAATGGCCTCTTGTGCCCGTAATTTCCCCGGCTGTCTTACTCTCCACACCGGAACACAGCAGTGCAAGCACTGCTACTTAGCGGCAGGATTAGCGAGTAAGATGGTGGTAGCGATCCGGACGGACCTTGCACAAGGCATAGCAATATTGTGGGTTTATGGATGGAAAGAGGAATCAAAATAGTGATGGGTTGCTAGCCACATCCCCTATACAACATGTTCCCTAAGATTTTCGCCCATCGGCTTTTACCATCAGCGCGGGAAGAGAATCAACTGGTACATTCTATGTTTTTTGCTCCCAGACCAGCATTTTAAACGATGTTTTTATATTTTGTTGAGAGGCCACTAAAACTGGTGGCAATGGCGTTGTCTATTTATACTCTGGTCTGTGATGGAATTGAATGACTTGAGAATTAATGGTTTATTATCTTATTATGGTCGGATATGTTGATGTCGAGTAATCATACATTGTAATGTTAAAGCCATTATTTTAATGCGTTACTTGCATTTTCATTTCTGCTTATGTTACTGATTTAATATTGAACTTTGGCTTTGTCACGTAATGTATTTTTTTTTATTTACTTAATGAATAAATATATACACGTAAAACATCTTTATACATCTCTACTATAGACTATAATTTAAGGCTCGGGGACCTTATACATGCCTTTTATGAATGTATTTAATTTAAGTAGGTATTCTTACTGAATTTTATTTTGAAAATGAAAGCAAATTTATTATTATTATTATTATTATTAAATTTTATAAAAACACTTTTTAAGAATCGGTTATACTGTGAAATATAAAATCTTAACTCCGTGCTAGCTATGCAGATCTTTGCAATTATCAAAAAACACTTATTAAAATTTTTCCACGCTGGTCTGGGAGTAAAGAAAAACATAGAATTTACTAGTTGCTTCTCTTCCCGCGCATGGTAAAAGCCCATCGTGTTATAGGCGATGCCGCTAGCGACCCATCACTATTTTGATTTCCCTTTCCGCCTATACGCCCTTCATCATGCTTTGTTGTGCTATGTCTTGTTACCTTAGGCTCTGTCTACCCTGTAAAGGATAAATACGTGATTTATATATGTACGTATGTAGGCTTGGTTATCTTGCACGTTAGTAGCGGAGTAGCAAGGTAAATATTTTTTGTTCATAGCTCTATAATTCGAAGCATAGCATTCGGTCACGCATTGAATGCGCATGCGGCGGAATAGACGTCGTAAAACGTTATCGACATACAAGCAGTCTTATTCTATGAACGAATTTACTGCGCATAGTCGATGTTATAGAGAAATGAGCGATAATTCGAGAATCAAATGAGATTTCACTATTTATTTTGCATTGACCCAAATCATTGCATCGAAAACGCTGTTTCCCTTTTAATTATATACATACGACCTACGTGCATAAATCACGTCTGTATACGGGGTAGACAGAGCCAGAAGAAACAAGACTTAAAGGCCACGTTTAACATGATTATGGGTAATGGGTGTATAGGTGAAAAGGGGAATCAAATTAGTGATAGGTTGCTAGCCGCATCGCTTATAACATGATTCCTAAGATTTTCGCCCATTCCCTCTACGGGCTTTTACCATCTGCGTGGGAAGAGAAGCAACTGGTGCATTCTATAATTTTTCTTTACGACCAAATCATTGCAACGAAAATGCTGTTTCCTTTTTAATTATTTATGTATGACTAGCAATTGCCCGCGACTTCGTCTTCGTCTGCGCAAAAATAAATACAGTTCAAGATTATCTGGGATAAGGATTCTAATGGTGAAAGAATTTTTCGAATCACTCCATTAGTTCCGTAGCCTATGCAATACAAACAAACAGACCAGCCATTGCCCAGGGTGCACCGGACCAAGCACTGCTCTTCCCCCCGGACGGATCCAAAAACGAGCCGCAGCTCTTGATCACACGTGGAGGTAACCCGACTCACACCCATTTTATTGCATAATTTTACTGTATTTTTTATTTTTAATCACTTTGACATTGAATTTGACATTTATTTCTTGACTGTATTATTGGATTTCTGTTTGAGTTTTTGTATGAATTATTTTACTGCGCCTTACTAAGTTTTTTTATATTTACACTTGACAGTCTTTTTGTGACTTTCTTATGTTTTGACATAAAAATATAATGTAATTTACAAATAGAAATAAATGAACTAATCTAAGTGTAGATTACTTTAAATTACTAGTTACGAAACCGTCGCGTAAGAATCCGTCTCGAACTTCACCAATTTTTAACGAGACATGTTCTGTCATGTCGTAACTTACACACACAATATATTTTATAGACACATTGGTTATACTAATATAGACACAGTAAAGGCATAACCCATACATTGACAGGTCGTTACTGCTGCTAATATTTGCAGTTGTCTAAAAAAAGCTACCGCCTGCATGACGTCAGCTACAACTGTGGCTGGTGGCGTTCACCCCGTAGCACTTACTTCAGGAGACGGCAAGCGCCTTCCTCTATGACGATAAATATGACAGGCCATGTGGCCATAGATAATGTTTTGTAGTGCATACGTACGTAATAATTAGGTAAGATGTCTTCTCTTATATTTGTACCATATTGTTGCTTTCAATTTTTTTTTATATTAAAAGAAAATGCTATTGTGAGACATTTTATCAGTTCGACATTGAATTTAACATTTATTTCTTGATTTTACTGTGCCTTATCAAGTTTATTTTATTTACACTTGACGATCTTTGTGTGGCATTCTTATATTTTGACATTAAAATATAATGTTATTTACAAAGACAAATAAATTAATCTTATTTAATCAAATCTAATCTATTAATCCAGTGGTTGGATTGATATAAACTTTGGTATTATATACTTAAATAAGTATATTTTATTGAATCAGGCGTTACATTGCGGAGGTAAATTTCAATGAACAAACCTTAGGCTCTGTCTACCCCGTAAGGGTTAAGACGTGATTTATGTATGTATGCTTAGTTATTTTTTCTTTTTTTACATACATACATACATAAGTCACGTCTTTATCTCTTTACGGGGTAGACAGAGCCTAAGGTAACAAGACCTTCTTTTTTTAAATAGCTACAAAACTCGCGTAATAACAACGTGGAACATACACTCGTCTCAATACTCTCAAATTAATATTGTATGGACTATGGATTAAATAACAGACAACCACAGTATCATACAAAGTGTTACATTAAATTAACATCTGTAAATGTTGATATTTAGAGCTCAGAAACGCTGTATAAAATCTATATGTAACCTTAAGCCTATACAAAGCTGCAAACCATTTTTTAAATCCTTGGGATTGTTGACGTTTCCATGCCTGTACATTTTTGAATGTTGTGTATTTGTTAAGTGTAACCCTGATTTGTTTCGCATGAAAAAGGCAGTACAGGACAGCCTACGACATAGGAAACCTGTGTTGTATGTCAGTAAAAGTAACACTGCTTTAATGAAGAAAAGTATCCTCATAGTGGCACCAAAGTTATTTAATAAGCTTCCCGCAAATTGGCAGAATAATAATATTCATAAGTTTAAATGTATGCTTTTTGAATTACTATGTGAAAAATGTTATTATAATATTACAGACTACTTAAATGATGCTACTATACCTTTATAACTGAATTGTACAATGAATAGACCAATGTATATAAATTTTATAATCATTTGACATTAATAATTTAATATTTGTAATATAATCTATCAATAATATTATCAATAACCAATTAATAAATAAAAATAATCGTGACTAATCTCACTAACAATTCGTACGCCAAAAAGGCAGATCATAGATGTACCTCATTACTTTTACTTTCATATTTTCAAATACCTATGATGACGAATAAACTTTCATTTCATTTCATTTCATTTCATTTCATTTAAAACTGCAATCTAGTGTTTCGGGTGTCCATGAGTGGCGGATTCGGTTTCCATCAGGCAACCTTGCAGAGATGTACAAAATGGTTTTAAAAAAGCATTTAAATACAAAATGCAAAATACTTTTCAGATTTACTATTTCAAATGCAAAATACCAAATAGTTTTGCGTTTTGTATTTCAAATGCTAAATGCAAAATAGGTATTCTCAAAATACTTTTTCAAAATAAAATACCATTTGATCAAATATCAGACATTTTTATTTATTTTAGGTATTTATCATGAGAAATAAAGACACAATGGCGAGCCGAACAAAAACGTCTAGTAACATGGCACCTTATGCATGACATTTTGGTCAAATTTATCAGTACGCGTATCAATAAATTCTGTTACGTTAATAATTAATAATAATAATGCTCACTTAAAATAATGTAAAGTAACTAGACTAACGAAAAGAGAGTCATGGCTCCATTTTGTGAATTGTGTGGCCATTTATTTCGGTTGATTGTGCATCTACTAGTGCGGCAATACAAGCGTCATTCGTTCATTTCATTTTGTTTGACTGGTAATGTTGGCTAAACTTAATTACAAAGTATTTTGCATTTTCATATTCATTTCAAAATGCAAAATACATCTCGAAAGGTATTTCAAATAAAATACAAAATGGTTTTTACTAAAAGGCATTTAAATGCAAAATACAAAATAGGTATTTTGCATTTTGTATTTGCATTTTAAATAGAAGTATTTCAAATAAATCGCATCTCTGCAACCTTGCATGTTTGTTCAAAAAATAGATTGAAAAGTCTCGCTGACTTAAAAGCGCCTGCCCTGAGTTTGGAACCCAGTACCTTAGGCTCCATAATCGGCTGTTTTAAGGCAACTCCAGTCATGGATACCCTGTAGTGTTTACCGTCCGGTGGAAGTCGAACATCAACAGATTTCAGCAACATGTTTATATTATTCCCAAAACGCCGTCGATGCAAACATTCGTAAGCAATCGTGGATATTCGATCGATGTTCTCTTTATATCCTCTCTCGCTTCATTGTCGATGGAATAAAAATCAAGTAAAATCTAAATTTCTAAATGTCAGTGAAAATTAGAACACATAGAAAAATCCGAAAAGTAAAGCTATGGCCGGGTATCGAACCCGGATCCTCGTCATTCCGTGACGCATGCTATACCCCTACACCACCCATCATAGCAGGTGGGTAGGTGGGTGGGTTTGAGGTGGGAATTTCTGAAAATATATTTTTGCAAACCGGCCGCCAAGGGCTCTTTTACATGTCTTATTTGAAACTACCAGCGCATTCGGAAAGACCATTGCCAAGAAGAATGCGCAAGAAACTTGGCAGAAAGTCATTTTTTCAAAATAAAATACATTAAGCTACTACAATACTTAAATTGAATACATTCATAAAAGGGATGTATAAGGTCCCCCGAGCTTTAAATTATAGTCTACTAGCTGTTGCCCGCAACTTCGTCTGCATAGAATTCGTTTATCGCTATCCGGCAGGTATTATTATTATTATTATTATTATTATTGAATTATAGGCGAGCAGCAGAGTTGCTGATGTGCCTATCTCATAGTCCAAGTTTAAGTTTAAATCAGTCCAGTATAAATATCTAAAAGTTCGCTAACACTTCACTCATTAAAAAGTCTTTGATTTTGTGTAACAAGCCAAGCGTCAAGCCTATTTTTAAAGGTATTTAATGACGGAGCAGTAACAACACTTTCGGGTAGAGCGTTCCAAGTCCCAACAACGCGATTGCTCAGGAGGTGGTAAGCTACGTTGGAGTTTGATGGGGTGCGTACAATCTTAAGGCTGTGACCTCGGCCGCTACGGCTGGCAAGGTTCCTTCTAAACAAGTCGTGGATGTCTGGGATGTATTACGCAATTTTCCGGGATAAAAAGTGACCTATGTGTTATTCCAGACTAAAATCTATTTCATCCAGATCTGTCCAGCCGTTCTGGCGTGAAAGAGTAACAAACATCCAAACTTTCTCACAAACTCACATTTATAATATTAAGTAGGACAGTAGAGATGTATAAAGTCTCTACTAGTCAAAGTAAAACAAAGTATGAGAAGACAGAGCAAAAAAAGGCAGACGTTTTGCACTCATAATATTAGTATGTATTACAGTCTTGTGGAATATTTGTACGGTTGAATTACGCCGTAACTTCAATATTATTGATACAATTTACATTCATGTTTTGTTTGAGACCAACGTCACGCTTCTCAATTCCCCACTTTAACCACATGACATCTGTTATTGTAATTGTAAGAATAATTACCTATTGTAATAGTTACAGGGATCTTACCGTGACGTAATGCGATTAAATTGCGACCCAGTTCAGGTTTTAGCTGTCGGTTGACGACCGGATAGCCTTTTGGTTAGTGACCCTGACTATGAAGCTAGAGGTCCTGGGTTCGAATCCCGGCAGGGGCAGACAGTTGTATGATGAATAAGAATGTTTGTGCCCGAGTCATGGATGTTGTATGTATTTAAGTATGTATGTATCTACATGATATAAGTATGTTTATCCGTTGCCTGGTACCCATAGTACAAGCTTTGCTTAGTTTCGGGCTGGGTCGATTGGTGTAATTTGTCCCAAGATATTTATTTATTTATTTTATGGATGTGACAGCGAGCGAAACTAACCTGAATCGGAATAAACACACACAAATCACGTTTTTGTCCCCTACGGGGTAGAGAGAGCCTAAGGTAACAAGACTTGCAGGCCATGTTTAGCAAGATACTGAGGGCGTAGAGGTGGAAAGTGGAATCAAAATAGTAATGTGTAGCCGCATCGCCTATAACATGATTCCTATGATTTTCGCCCATTCCCGCAATGGATTTTTACCATTTGCGCGGCAAGAGAAGCAACTGGTACATTCTATGTTTACATACATACCATAATCTAAATGTATATAATTCAAAGGTGACTGACTGACTGACTGACATAGTAATCTATCAACGCACAGCCCAAACCACCGGACAGATCGGGCTGAAATTTGGCATGCAGGTAGATGTTACGACGTAGGCATTCGCTAAGAAAGGATTTTGATCAATTCTACCCCCAAGGGGATAAAATAGGGGATGAAAGTTTGTATGAAACTTTGTCAATTTTAAACCGATCGGGCTGAGACTTTGCATGCATAAAGCTACTGACGTAGCCGTATGACGTAGGCATCCTATAAGAACGGATTTTGATAAAATCCACCCCTAAGGGGATAAAATAGGTGATGAAAATTTGTATAAATCTTCTTAGATTTTCGACTGATCGAACTGAAATTAAAGTTATCAGTACCTAATGGAACGAATAACACGAACGAAACACGAACAAATACCTACCATAAAAATACCATTATATATTTTGAACCGTTATACGTTTTAAACTTTATTATATTCTGATCCGCACCCGAGTGAGTATGTTTGTTCCTTCTTCACGCTATTTAAAACGATTGACGGATTTGGATAAAATTTTGAACAAAGATAGCTGGTACCCTAGATTAAAACATAGGCTACTTTTTGTTCCGGAAAATTGCATAGTTAACGCGGGATAGCGATAAACATGGCAATTGCTGATTCTACGCGGACGAAGTCGCGGGCAGAAGCTAGTCATAATATAATATCATAATCGGAATAGAAGGGCAATAAGAGGTCTTGGTAAGACCCTTGGGGGTTTCCATCACGTTTTAATGCGATTCAATTTCGACTCAGCTCAGGTATTAGCTGTCATTTTATGTATCTGACAGCGAGCAAACCTAACCTGACACCAGTCAGTAAGAAGTCAATTAGGAAGTAATCCTTTTAAGAGATCAATTCACCTTTGAGCGCGTGTGTTGTTCTGTATTCACCTTTTCATGTGTTTTATGTACAATAAATAGTTATACATACATACATATGTGTGCATTTAGTAGTTTTTTTTCTCGTCCCTGGTGAGCAGTAGATGTTCCATGGGAGTTTGTAATTGTGTCGTACAGACACATCATTCAAACAGATGACGCTTAGCGACAAAAATTCGCATAGTAACAAAATGTTCACGTGACAGTTAGTATAACAGGTAGAAAAATTCGGAGACTACCCACCTGCTATGGGTGGTGTAGGGGTATAGCACGCGTCACGGAATGACGAGGATCCGGGTTCGATTACCGGCCATAGCTTTACTTTTCGGATTTTTCTATGTGGTCTAATTTCCACTGACGTTTAGAAATTTATTTTATTTTATGTTTTGTTTATTGTACTTAGATATGTACGCTCTATTGTGGCTTTCACTATCAGGAATTTGAACTTACACTTTGTCGGTCCCTCGTTTAATGCTCCTCTCATCTACTCAAAGGTTAACTGGTAGAGATCCCTTATAGGGATAAGTTCGCCTTTGTGCATATATTAATGTCATTTTTATTTTTTTCTGAATTGTATCTGTTTCTTTATATTTGTACAATAAAGCATTTACTTACTTACTTACATACATACATACGTTATATTAAAGCCCCAGGATGGTCAGGAGCAGTGGCGTAACAATAGGCTGGCAGGACTGGCAAAATGCCAGGGGCCCCCGACCCAAGAGGGCCCCGGCCTAAGAGGCCGCGAGCTCAAAAATATTAAAATTAAACTGAGTACAACGTGACGATTTTTACTGATAGGGCCCCATCAAAAGAATTTGCCACGGTCCCCAGATGGTATAGTTACGCCACTGGTCAGGATTATCATTTGGTGCAATGCAGTGAGCGAAGACCTTTAGAATTCTCCGCAAAAGCCAGCTGAGCGTAAGAATCCTCAGCCGCTTATTTCAACTCAGCGGGCATAATGCTCTGATTCCATTTATTCAAGTTTCTGGGTCAAATAGAGGAAGTTGCTGCTAATAGAATGGCGGGTAAGTCATCATCATCAGCCAGAAGACCCACTATTTTATTGAATCAGGCGTTACTTTGCGGAGGTCCATTACAAAGAACAAAAAATTTACCTTGCTACTCCGCTACTCACATGCATAACCAAGCCTGTGTGAAATATATATGTTTTCATGCAACCCTCCCTCCACTGCTGCCAATAAAACACATATAAATCCCACAAACTTAATTATCCCTTACACCGCACAAACACTGACGCGGTTCGATCCCTCTACGGGATCATTATATTAATAATATAATAATATAGCCTTTTTATGCCGAATTCGCAAAAAATTTTTTTTGTTGTTGTTTTATTATTAAATTGTCGCGTAATTCGGCGTGTCTCATGGCATAGGCCTCCTCCGTGTATTGGAGGGTTTGGGCTATAGTTCCCACGCGCGCCCAGTGCGGATTGGGAACTTAACACACACCATTGAATTTCTTCGCTGATGTGTGCAAGGTTTCCTCACGATGTTTTCCTTCACCGAAAAGCTCATGGCAAATTTCAAATGTAATTTTCGCACATAAATTCCGAAAAACTCAGAGGTGCGCGCCCGGGATTTGAACCCACGACGCTCTGCTCGAGAGGCCACAGGTCAAACCACTAGGCTACCACGGCTTTTTTTTTTTACGGGATCATTATCAAAGTTTAAGGAACACAACTGTTACACATGCAAACCCCACACATTTCACACAGGTTTGGTTATCTTGCACGTGAGTAGCGGAGTAGCAAGGTAAATTTTTTGTTCATTAGAAGACCCACTGTCGAACCAAGGCCTCCTTCAACGCCAGCTGCACCGGTTTCTCGCAACTCTCACGTCGTCGGTCCACCTAGTGGGAGGTGCCAACACTTGTCTTCCGGTTCGTGGTCGCCACTCGAGAACTATTCCTCCTACGGTGGTCTGTTCTACTAGCGATGTGGCCTGCCCATGTTAGGCTTAGGCGTAGTCATTGAGTACGATAACTTATTTGTATGTATACATACATACATACGTACATATATGACGTAGGTATTTATCCCTTACGGGGTAGACAGAGCCTAAGGTAACAAAACTAGCCTTAAACGTTAACATGGCTAAAGGTAGCGTTTTATTAGAAACGGCATTTAGAATTTCTATAGCATTTGAAAAAAGTATTTTTCACGCTATAGGCGATGCGGCTAGCAACCCATCACTATTTTGATTCCCCTTTCCACCTATACGCCCACAATCATGCTAAAGGTGGTGTTTGTTTGAACTTTCTTTCACGGTGGTCTGGGAGTACAGAAAAATCATAGAATGTACCAGTTGCTTCTCTTCCCGCGCAGATGGTAAAAGCCCATCGAGGAATGGGCGAAAATCTTAGGAATCCTGATAAAAGTGGCCTTTAGGTTTTGTTACCTTAGGCTCTGTCTACCCCGTAAGGCATAAAGACGTGTATGTATGTAACTTTTACAACCATACAGCGTTAATTGAACACGCATTTTAACAAAAGTGCTCAAATTGTTCGGCACGCATTGTGTACAGTTTTGAGACAATTGTGTCGAAACAAAAGGACGCAATGACTTCCGTAATTTCTAACGAGGCCTGTTTTACAAGATGCTTGCAAGCATAATATTTACACAAGTTAAGTTTGTACAACGCGACTGAAGAACCTTCATCTCTGAAGGGGGGTTACCACAATCGCTTAATAGAAATGCAAGCGAGCAAGTTGGTCACCTAAGACAGCAAGACTACCCGCAACATGGCTAGGATAGAACCTCAAGTGCATGCACTGCTGCTTGGCGGCGGGAATAGCGAGTAAGACGGTGGCAGCGAGCCGAACGGACTTTGCATCCTACCATCCGCTAAAATTATAATTTAGAATTATTTCTTTATTTACACATACACACGTCCTTATCTCTTACGGGGTAGACAGAGCCTAAGATAACAAGATCTAAAGGCCACGTTTAGCATGATTGTGGCCGTATAGGTGGAAAGGGGAATCAAAAATAGTGATGGGTAGCCGCATCGCCTATAACATGATTCCTAAGATTTTCGCGCATTCCCTCGATGGGCTTTTACCAGCTGCGCGGGAACAAAAGAAACTGGTACATTCCATATTTTTTCTTTACCAGACCAGCAGCTAAATATATATAACTCAAAGGTGAACTGACTGACATAGTGATCTATCAACGCACAGCCCAAACCACTGGACGGATCAGGCTGAAATTTGGCATGCAGGTAGATGTTATGACGTAGGCATCCGCTAAGAAAGGATTTTGATCAATTCTATCCCCAAGGGGATAAAATAGGGGATGAAAGTTTGTATGAAACTTTGTCAATTTTAAACCGATCGGGCTGAGACTTTGCATGCATAAAGCTACTATGACGTAGGCATCCTCTAAGAACGGATTTTGATAAATTCCACCCCTAAGGGGATAAAATAGGTGATGAAAGTTTGCAAAGGTCGTAGCTGCCTAGAGTCGCGACGTTAATAATTATTGCTGAATATACTATCAACATCAGTTCTTAAGTCTAATTCTCCGCGGACGAAGTCACGGGCAGAAGCTAGTGGAAGATAAGACTGAAATTTAAAGCTGATACGATATATCTAATGACGACTGTACGTATGTGGTGGTTATGTGCTGAAACATTTTTTTAGCGAAAAACTTAATCCCTAGTTAAATTTTTTTAAACGGCCTCGGCCTGGCGCGCCCAAAATAGAGTAAGCCACGATTATCCGACCTTCGCAGGCTTCGCAGGCAGCACACTCCAAATCTGGGGGCACGGCAGTGCCCCCGCCAAGTCGAGCGCGAAGCAAACACTGCCGTACCATCCTTTACTGGAACCACTCACTCACTCACTCACTCACTCAATCATGATCATCAAAATAGAACTAGTACTTCTCATAAACTCAGAGAGCTGAAACTTGGTACAGAGTTAGGGTTTAATGGCCACATAAAGGGAAAACTATAAAAACTAGGATAATCGAAGAAAAAAAATGTGTCAAATAAGAAAATCTAATAAAATAAATCAATATGCCCACGTTTCTACAAAAAAAAGTGAAATCCCACCAAAAACATTCTGTAAAAAACTAGCCAAGTCTCGCATTGCACCAATCTGTCGCCAGAACCGCTACCCATTGACGATTGCAGATTGGTGCAATGGTGTCATGGAGCACCTGGTTTTGTACCCTTGTGTACCTTTCAACGGCCAAGTCACACAACATTAACTATACCTAATAATAAAAAAAATCGCAGCAAGCAACCTTAGACTTGGCACGACTTTGTCTAGATTTCATTACTTTTTAGAGATAAACAAGTAGCTCCATCGAGACTTGGCTAGTTTTTTACAGAATGTTTTTGGTGGGATATTACTTTCATGTTGTCTATACCGTAAACCAGGGTATAAAAGGCGAAGTAGCCTAGTGGTTTGACCATCGGCCTCTCAAGCAGAGGATCGTTCGAATCCTGGGCTCGCACCTCTGACTTTTTCGGAATTTATGTGCGAAAGTACATTTGAAATTTGCCATTAGTTTTCCTGCCTGCACACATCTGCGAAGCAATTCAATTGTGTGTGTGAAGTTCCCGATCCGCACTCCGCGTGGGAACTATAGCCCAAACCCTCCAATACATGGAGGCCTATGCCATGAGGCACGCCGAATTACATGTAATTTATAAAAAAAAACTGGGACCCTATAAGGGTAAAAGACGGCAATTTATGTATGTATGCAAAATGTTTCATTTGTTTTATAGGATACTTAGGGGAGACCGAGGAGAGTTGAGACAGAGATGGGTTGATACAAAGCCGATTTCTCTGAACTGTGACAGTTTATCGGGCTGGTAACTTCGCTAATTCGTTGCTCTTTCTACACTCTACAGTCTATGTGAAGTTGTGACCTCGCTAATTGTCATAGGTGCAGAGAAAAAGGCTTTGTGTCAACTCACCTCTGTCTCAACTCGCCTCGGTCTCCTACTTATGGACTCGATTTTTTACATTGTCAAAAGAATTTAATCTTTTGCGGGTTTGAATAAATATACCGTTTAAGCTGGGTGGATGTCGCCATCTTTATTCAAATGAGCTTCTTAATGCTCGTTTGAACAGATTTAAGTTTCGAATACGTTTTCAAGTCCCAAAGCCCCTAAATGACTGTTCCTTTGTTCTTTTATATTAATTTACAAACTTATTTGACTCATGTTTACTTTCAAAGAATAATGTTTTGTTCAGTGTGATTTATACAAGTTTTACTTTGAATTTTATACACTGAATAGTTTATGAAGTATTATGCGATCGATTCCACAAACGCGATTCTTCGTATTCGTGATTCTACACAATATATATTCCACACAACTGCAGTTTACTACATTCGTGATTCTACACGGTAAGAATTCTACACAACTGCAGTTTACTACATTCGTGATTATACACAGTAAGAATTCTACACAGCTGCTGTTTACTACATTCGTGATTCCACACAGTAAGAATTCTACACAATGTGAATGGTTACGTTGGGAGGGGAAGGCCTAGACGGACGTTTCGAGACCAGATAGGAGACGTTTTGGAAAAAGGTCAGGTCAGGAGTACCCGAAACCGACGAGCATGTATGAAGAGATTGATGAATGTGGATGAAGCGAAATAATGTCAGGATCTTAGCAAGTGGAACAAAGTAGTCTCTACCTACACCTGTGGGAAAGAGGCGTGACGTTATGTATGTATCTATGTAGACCATTCCAATCTAGTTTCATTACATTTAAGTATGGACTTAAATGTGTTATATTTATTATATCACTAGCTGTTGCCTGCGACTTTGTTCGCACAGAATTAAATATAGCCTGTGATACAGTGGCGTAACTATAACGTCTGGGGCCCGTGGCAAATTCGTCAGATGGGCCTCCTTCCTCAAGATAAAGAAGTGCCTCAGCGTCCCTTCTGTGCTCTAAACCATGCCAGTTCAGGGCCCCGTAGAGCTAGGGGCCCCTGGCATTTTGCCACACCTGCCACCCTATAGTTACGCCACTGCTGTGATACTCACATATAATGTGGCTTTGTATTGGTAAAAGTATGTATGTAAAATCTGAACTGAGTCGGAATTCAACCGCAGTAAGACGTCACGGTAAGGCCTCTAGTTAATTATATAAAAGTTATAAGTTCCGTCATTGAAATAGAGGTCGCAAATAAACTTTGGCGCGTCACAAAGGCAAGTTAAGTTTGACATTGTTGTTAACTGTGTACATCTAACGATCTACATCGCCGAGTCACGAATATCTAATATCTTAACACACACAAAACGTTTTTAGACACGACATTGTGTCCAAACAAAGCGTAAGACCCGCTGCGAGCTTGTTTCTTTGTTCTTTTGTGGTTGATTCCTACAAACCTTACTAATCTTATGAGTGAGTGTGTATGTTTGATCAATCTTCACGGGTAGACACATTTAAAATGTATAATGGATTAAAATACATAATGGTTTATAATATATAATGCGATTTTCTCAGAAAGTTACAAATTAACAGGATTGTTATAAAACAAACCTAACCTAACCTAAACCAATCTATAGATTACGATATCAAAAAAGTTCATTTAGCTAATAGTTTTACAGAAAATTGCTTTATATATTTTGAACCATTATGTATTTTAACCCATTATACATTTTGAACTTTATGTATTCTGATCCGCTCCCTTCTTCACGCTGAACCGACTAGACGGATTTGGATAAAATTGGGAATGAAGATAAGCTGATTCCCTAAATTGAAAATGATTTTTTTTTGCGAATTGGCAGCCAAGGGCTCCTTTACATGTCTTTTTGAAACAGCGAATTCGGAAAGACCATCATTGCCAAAATGCGCCGCGAGAAACTTGGCAGAAAGTCATTTTTTCAAAATAAAATACAGTAAGAATACTTAAATTCTTCTTAAATTAAATTTGGAAAAGGGATGCATAAGGTCCCCGAGCCTTTAATATTATTAATTAAAACGTAGTCTACTTTTATCCCGGTAAATTGGATAGTTCCTGTGGGATAGCGATAAACATGAGAAAGGTCGCATCTGCCTAGAATCGCAACCTAAATACTTTATCAACATGTTCTTATGTCTTATTCTACGCAAACGAAGTCGCAGTAGAAGCTAGTTTAAATGCGGAAGTTTGTAAGTATGGATTTAAGGATGTCCGTTACACTTCTACGCGAGAACGGCTGGACAGATCTGGATCATATATGGCACAGAGATATATTAGTCTGGAATAACACGTAGACTAGTTTTTATCCCTAAAATTGCCGGAGTTCTCGCGAGATAGTGATAAATGAATGCAGACGAAGTCGCGGGCAACAGCTGGTAAATATACGAGTATATTAATAGAGAGAGAGAGAGAGAGAGAGAGAAAGAGAAACATTTATTTACACACATTCGATACACGTAGATATATAATAGTAAGAAGAAATACAATAGCAATAGTACCGATATGGTGTAAAATAAATTCTGACTCATCTACAATGGTCAGATTGATTTACAAACTGGTTAATCCTGCCTCGTGTGACAATGGCAAAGCAACGATCAACTCTCATCAGAAATAACCTAGTTATTTTCTACATAAAAATAAAATAAAATAAATAAATAAATATCTTGGGACAAATTACACCAATCGACCCAGCCACAAACTTGTACTATGGGTACCAGGAAACGGATAAACATACTTATATAGTCTAGATAAATACATATTTAAATATATACAACATCCATGACTCGGGCACAAACATTCGTATTCATCATACAACTGTCTGCCCCTACCGGGATTCGAACCCAGGACCTCTAGCTTCATAGTCACTAACCACTAGGCTATCCGGTCGTCATACACTCACAAATGAGCTAAGTAGTTAGAAATATATAAAAGTATAAGTTTACAGTGGGATAATAAAAAGGTAAGGTTTGTTTGTTGGTATGATGTAATATTATTTACCTAAAAAGTACCGTGATGGATGCAACTTGCCTGGTGACTGACTGACAGAAAAGCGGCCTAAACTACTGAAGCCAGAAACTTGAAATTTAGATTAGCTCTCTGCCTACCCCTATGGGAAAGAGGCGTGACTGTATGTATTCAGCGCAATGACGCACGATGACGTTTGCCGCCATCTTGTTTTGAATAGAACGCTTTATCTGCCACAGATAACCTACAGATCAACTCGCGAGCGTGACCCGCGAACGAAAATAGATTATCTATGGCAGTTGTCAATGCTTTGATTATTATTTTTCTATTTACTAACTTGTAATGGAGATGTAGACATAATTATATAGTATATTTTTTTATTTTTTTAACTAAATAACGTTTATTTAATACTAGCTTCTGCCCGCGACTTCGTCTGCGTAGAATTATACTTAAAAACCTTCCTCTTGAATAACTCTATCTATTAAAAAAAAACCGTATCAAAATCCGTCGTGTAGTTTTGAAGATATAAGCATACATAGGGACATAGGGACTTAGTTTTATAGGGAATCATGTTATAGGCGATGCGGCTAGCAACCCATCACTATTTTGATTTCCCTTTATACGCCCTTAATCATGCTAAACGTGGCCTTAATCTTTTGTTACCTTGGGCTCTGTCTACCCCGTAAGGGGTAAAGACGTGATATATGTATGTATATTTTTAAGTCAGTGATATATGCTGTCTGTATTCCAAGTTTCACGGCGTTTGGTTGCGACGTTGAGGCTAGAAATGGTAACGAAAACCAACTTACTTCAGCATCTTGTATGATATTACCTCTTCAAAGGCATATGTCAATTTTAAGCTACGCTAAAATCGCACCAATTCCATTCACCGTAAGAGAATTTTACGTTGGTTTATATGACGAGGTATAGTGTTGTATGTCGATGACATTATTCACGTATTTCAGGAATGCCTTCAGATCTCCATTGACATCAAAGGATATGTTCCGCTGTTAATTTTGTTGAATTTCGCGATTTATCTACTCTAATGTTATAAATGCAGACGTCGAGGCAGATAGTAATTAAAAGCCCATGGGCGAAAATCATGGGAATCATGTTATAGGCGATGCAGCTAGCAACCCATTACTATTTTGATTCCATTTTCCATCACCTAGCCCCACAGTCTTGCTAAACGTGGCCTGTAGGTCTTGTCACCTTAGGCTCTGTCGACCCCGTAAGGGATATAGACGTGATTTGGGTATTGTATTGTTATATTATAAAGACGTTAGATTTGATTGTTAGCTTGTTTGCACGTAGGCTCTGAAACTGCTGGACCAATTTGGATTTTTTCACCATTATAATCCTACATTATACCTGATCAACATACACAAATCTCTTCTCCCTTACGGGGTAAACAGAGCCTAAGACAAGACCTAAAGGCCATGTTTAGCATGATTGTGGGTGTGTAAGTGGAAAGGGGAATCAGAACAGTAATGGGTTGCTAAGAGTTTCGCCCATTCCCTCGATCGGATTTGACCATCTGCGCGGGAAGAGAAGCAAGTGGTAAATTCTATTTTTTCTCTTTGCTCAGCCCAGCATGGAAAGTTGCGGTCGAAAATATAATCATCATCATTACATAGTATAAAACAAAGTCGCTTTCTCTGTCCCTATATCCCTACGTCCCTATGTATGCTTATATCTTCAAAACTACACAACGGATTTCGATGCGATTTTTTTAATAGATAGAGTGATTCAAGAGGAAGATTTTTATGTATAATTCTACGCAGACGAAGTCGCGGGCAGAAGCTAGTTTTCAATAAAAGATATAACAGCTTCCTTTTTCATTTAAGAGTCGGCAGCACACCGGTTACTCCCATAATTATGGGTGTCCATAGAAGTCAGAAGGCGGGACAATTCCCGAGCGGTGACCACGTACCAGACGCAGCGTAGGCCCCCTCGGGACTGATGAACTGAAGCCTCCAGTATAAGTTTTCACACGAACAAACGTCTCGAACGCGTTCACGTAAACGTCTTCTTCTAATTTGTGGCGTATCTAGTCGTTATAGCGACGACAACTTCGCCAATGTCAAAGTAACAAAAATATAAATATAAAATCTTGTGACAAAATGTCGGCAACGTTGTTCGGTAATGGTCAAAGACCCCCCTCGCCCCTGTCAGGCTCTTAGCCAACGGTCAATGATATCCCTCAGAAACTGCCAAGAAACCATTAGCCGATGCCCAGGGTGCACCGTACCAAGCACTGCTCTTCCCCCGGACGGATCCAAAAACGAACCGCAGCTCTTGACCACACGCGGATCCCGACTTGCAACCCCACGTAAACGTCTCAATTACTGTGGAATCTTGAAGTAAAATAAGCAGAGCAGGGATAAAATAATGTATTAGTTGAAACGGTATGCAAGAGAGTACAGAGACAAGTGATTGACACAATAGAAACACAAAAAAGCGTATTCTAAATTATAAATCAATAGTATCAAAAACAGCCAGGGTGTTTAATATTAACACAGAAGACAAGAAAGTTTAACATGGAAAAATTGGCAGCGCCACTTGCGGATCGACACGGCAACAAACTGGTCCTATAGTATCGACATTTTAACGCAAACGCGTTCTGTGACCGAAAACTTACACTAAGCATACTAAATTTCTAAATGTCAGTGAAAATTAGAACACAGAAAAATCCGAAAAGTAAAGCTATGGCCGGGAATCGAACCCGGATCCTCGTCATTCCGTGAGCGTGCTATACCCCTACACCACCCATAGCAGGTGGATAGTCTCCGAATTTTTCTACCCGTAACTAGATGTCACGTGACCTTTACATATATACGTATATTGATTGATTTACGTATATTGAGCATACTGGTCCGAAACATGTCGGGCCTCACTTGACTTTTATTTAATTAGGTAATGGTAAAGGTTTGTGTAATTAAGTATGATTGAGTCTCACGGTACTTTCATGTCTATGTGTCTAATTAATTTTAAATGTCTACTTAAACAAATTACCTTTTTGCCTAACGAATATTGGTTCCATGCTGGTCTGGGAGTAAAGAAACAGAATTTACCAATTGCTTCTCTTCCCGCGCATGGTAAAAGCCCATCAAGGGGGGCGAAAGTCTTCGGAATCACGTTGTAGGCGCGGCTAGCAACCCATCTCTGTTTTGATTTCCCTTTCCACCAATACGTCCAAAAATATATATGTATATATGTATGTATGAATTTTCTAGTATACTTAAATTGATTTAACTTAATCCTTTAAATCTGTGATAGAGTAGATATAAATCCACATTGATGCCCCTAAATCCTTTTATTAGTTCATAAAGTATTCTGATATTAAATATTGCAAATCCCTTTTACTTGTTACGCATATTATAATTCCCATTCTCTTATTCAAACACTATTTCAATTACACTGATCTTATAATGCATGCGCTAGTGATGCCAACATTGAAGAGAAAACATCGATACTTACATTTCTAATCGACACTGAAAATTAGAACACAGAAAAATCCGACAGTAAAGCTATGGCCGGGAATCGAACCCGGATCCTCGGCATTCCGAGCCGCGTGCTTTACCCCTACACCACCAATTTAATTTCTAACTGTAAAACCATAAAAGTAAACATAAAAAAATTAAGAAACAAAAATTCTTGATCCATTTGACAATACTTATCGATGCCAGCCACATTGATAACATGATTCCTAAGATTTTCGCACAATCCCTTTCGACTTTTACCATCTGCGCGGGAAGAAAGGCAACTGGTACATTCTATGTTTTTTCTTTGCTCCCAGACCAGCATGGAAGTTCCTTCTCTTCGGAATCTTTTTTAGTTACGAGATTTATGAGATCCTCGAAAGTTATTTGATCCGTTGATGTCAACATCAGTTATTAATTGTCTGTTACTCAACCTGTAACAAAAGGATTAAATAAACCAATTAACGTTGTTGATATTTGCAAGTACATTATAAAACGCAATTTTGTATAGCAATAAATAAAAATAACACTGTTCAAAAACAAGGGGGCAAAAGAGTGAAATGAGGTGACGTAACAAATATTCTTGTAACTAATTAAAAAAAAATCATGTTGAAAGTAATTACAATTTGTTTAAAATTTAAGGATACTTAAATTAGCAAGAACTCAGGAAAATTGTGACAAGAACATCGTCATACCGAATATTATGCATCATCTTGAGTATTGAAAATAGTCTTGATTACGGCTAAACGCTAAATAAGGAGATTTCTATTGAAATTCATCGATTTTTTTTTCTTTATTGAAAAAAAACAGATACTGACACAATTTAAATAAAATATTAAGAACGTAGTGCAGTAAACATAGACAGCACCCTAAACCAATTCCCACCAAGAGTTTGTAGATGTGGCAACGAATCGGAAACAATGGGCAGCAACACGGTACCCAAAACCCAAACCAAAATAACCTTACTCAAAAATAGCATGCGAATTTTACAGAAACTTATCTTATACATAGCAACCAAAAAAAACACTAGGGCTCATTACTAAAAAAAAAATAACAAAAAATAAACTAAAGATAAATAGGAACGACGTATTTAGACGTTACTTCGCGGAGGTCCATTTTAATGAACAAAAACATTTATCATGCTACTCCGTTACTCAGTGGGTTGAGTAGCCGAACAGCAAGGTAAATATTTCTGTACATTCATCGATATTTTTGCGATGTCGATGAATTGTTCCCATCCCTTTTCCCCCGGGAACCGAGACTATGTTAATACAACTGTCTCTATGCAAATTGTGAGGATACAAACAACGAACAGTTTCAAATTTAGCCCTGTATGTTAGTTGCGAACCATACTTTTATTCTGTTAATGAGTTTCTGGATATGACATTTTGATTTATTTATTTAATTGCATTGTTTTTTCTATTAATTTTGACATTTGGTTAATTTAAACCCTTTATTATATTTCATTATTTACCTGTAAGCAGTGACGATCCCTAGCGGAGAATTAATTTAATTAAATTGTACCTAATTGTTTTATTATTATTGTTTTTGATTTTGTAATTTTTTGTAATATTCAATTGATTTGTATTATTTAATTTCATCTTATTTACTCTTGACGATTTCAATCTAAATTCTTCTAACTTGACAATTTACAATTTAGGATGTAACTAGCTACTGCCCGCGACTTCGTCTGCGCAGAATTATACATAAAAACCTTCCTCTTGAATCACTCTATCTATTTAAAAAAACCGCATCTAAATCCGTTGTGTAGTTTTGAAGATATACGCATACATAGGGACATAGGGACAGAGCAAGCGACTTTGTTTTATACTATGTAGTGATTTTTATTGAATGAATATATAATCTAAATCCAAATCTACTGGCCGGTAACACCGCAATGACAATTACACTACGAAAAATACACGCAAATAGACAAGACAAATTAACTGAGGCAAAACTAATTTACTATCAGATGAATCGAGAAATTATTGCTATATCCCTCCACCCATAGCAGGTACCTGCTAGCGCGCGTCACGGAATGCCGAGGATCCGGGTTCGATTCCCGGCCATGGCTTTACTTTTCGGATTTTTCTGTGTTCCAATTTTCAGAGTCGTTTAAAAAACTAATTTAAATCTATAAAAGAATGGAATTCGCTGCCATCGTCTGTATTTCCGGACAGATACAACCTAGGGCTCTTCAAGGCTAGAGTGAATAGGCTATTACTGAACCAGTGAGTTACACCTTTGGCCTCATCTGCGCCTTCCACCAAGTGAGATAGAGGTCAATCACTGGTCAGTTCGTAGTAAAAAAAAACCAACCAAATAACATGTTGGCTTGAACCGCTAGTACCCTATTAAATACTGGAGTAACATTACCACCGTCTTGTAGAAAAAAAAATACTCTATTTAGTAGCTAAATCTGGATTAAGCTAGACAGTTCCATATAATTTTGACACTTTTAAATCGGGCAGTAATCGGGCCGGTTTCACCACTTTTTTTAGGGGTAGACAGAACCTAAGGTAACAAAACCTAAAGGCCACGTGTCGTTTAGCATGATTGTGGGCGTATAGGTGGAAAGGGGAATCAAAATAGTGATGGGATGCTAGCCGCATCGCCTATAAAATTCATGATTCCTGTGCCCATTCCCACGATAGGCTTTTACCATCTGCGTGAGAAGAGAGGCAACTGGCACATTCTATGTTTTTTCTTTGCTCCCAGACCTGCATGGAAGCAATTCTCATTCCAGTCATCCTGTTAAGTTCCAGTTATCTTAAGTCTCAGTTACCTATGATTCCGTCTCTATTATTACTACGATCAGACAGAGACGTCATTATAGATAACTGACACTTAATATGCTTATGCTTTATGCTTATAATAATAATAATAATAATATAATAATAATAATTTATTTATTGGTACGTAAATACATTAGGACGTTACAAAGAGAAAAACATTATTCAGTTGTACAGTAGGTCAGACCAACTTGTGGTCGAAAACTTTCGATCCCTAAACTAGGTGTAAAACCTGTGTCTTAGGGGCTTGAGTTCGTCCGATATTCTGTCGAAACAACATGGAAAAGTACAGTGTAACAGCGGAGGAGACCAATTATGCTGAGATGGGACCATTTCGTGATATATGTCCTTATGTTTTTTACCTCTTTTTCTTGTCTTTGTAACTATTAACTATGTCACGAATAAATGTTTTCTTTCTTTCTTTTAATATAACTGTATGTAGTTATAGCATTTTAAACTTTATCCCTCCTATTCATAAACGCTTTAGGCTTCTGCTAACTTAGCAATCGTTTGTCCCTATCTGTGACAAACGATTGCTAAGTTAGCAGAAGCCTAAAGCGTTTATGAATAAATGTTTCAACTTCCATGCTGGTCTGGGAGCAAAGGAAAAAAATAGAATGTACCAGTTGCTTCTGTCCCGCGCAGATGGTAAAAGCCCATCGAGGGAATGGGCGACATTCTTAGGAATCATGTTATAGGCGATGCGGCTAGCAACCCATCACTATTTTGATTTGCCTTTCCACCTATACGCCCTTAATCATGCTAAATGTGGCCTTGAGGTTTTGTTACCTTAAGCTCTGTCTACTCCGCGAGGGATATAGACGTGATTTGTGTATGTATGTTTCAATAAGTGAAACCTTATGAGGGTTCCGTTTTTCTATTTGAACCTAAACGGTTTATGCGAACTTCCTTTGTGTTGAATTGTACTGAGATTTTCCAAATAAATTCACCATTTTTATTAAGATTAAGAATGAAGTAAAGATGTAATCGTAATTTACATTCGCAACGTATATAAAATTACAATAAATCGCTTCAGAAAAATTGTATACCATTTTATAAATTTGTTACGATTTCTCCCGACTGTGAAGTTTGACATTCACTATACTCCGTTCAGGATAACATTAGACTAGAAGCAGTGATTGTGAACATTTTCTTGTGAAGTTATAATATAACAGAAACTAGGAAATAATTCCACGCTGGTCTGGGAGTAAAGAAATAACATAGAATTTACCAGTTGCTTCTCTTCCCATCGACGGAATGGGCGGAAATCTTAGGAATCATGTCATAGGCGATGTGGCTAGCAACTATACACTATTTTAGAAGAAGAAAAACATTTATTCGTGACATTACTTAAATTACAATACTATATTTTTATTAAGTAAAACAAAAGTTGTTTTGGTCACGTAGAGCGGATAGATGAAAGTAGACTAACTAAACAGATCTATAGGGGGAGTGTGAATGGTTGCGTTGGGAGGCCTAGACGGACGTTCCGAGACAATAGGAGACGTGGAAAAAAGTCAGGTCAGGAGCACCCGAAACCGACGAGCATGTATTGAGATTGATGAATGTGGACGTAGCGAAAGAAGTACGTCAGGATGCAAGTGGAACAAAGTAGTCTCTTCCTACCCCTTTTTTTTTTTTTTTTTTACGTGTGGAAAATGCGCCTTATGCATCTCCGCGCTCGGGGCAGCATACGAACGGAGGTATGACGGGCTCTCCATCTCGCCGCTGCCTTCCCTATGGAAGGAGGGGAGAGGCCTACCGTCTAAAAACACACACGTTCCCTCCAGGCCTTGAGCTGCGGGCGTTGCGGGCGCACACGGTGACCACCGCAACGTCCCGCTGGCCGCCCCGGGATGGGGCAGGTGGCGACGGCACCGTTGAATGCGGGTTCTGGATTATCTCTTCCTACCCCTGTGGGAAAGAGGCGTGACGGTATGTCTGTAAGTAACAAAAGTTACAGAGATATGTTTCAATCAGGGACTGCTAACGAGCGTGAAGCGTGAAGCGCCACGACTGTTGCCAGGACTGGTTCACCCCAAATCAGAGTCGATTCGGCGCACATTACCCACGTCGCTACCAATAAATCAATTTGCAATACCTACGGTGAATATCACAACGCTTTTACACGTCTAAAAATTGTTCTCGAATTTTCAACAGTTCGGGATAGTTTTTGAACAGTCTTTTGAAGGTTTTCTGTCCTAATATTGCCGCTGACGCTGTACACTTTGAATTATTTTTTAACTAGCTTCTGTGCCTGATTTTTGAAAGCACATAATGTGAAAATACCACTCGAAAGTGGTGAAAAATTGTGCAGAATTTGAAATACGAGTAGCTGCTTAAAAGGTAATTATGGCTCTCATTAATCTTGTGAACTGGTCCAAAATTTGATTAGAGCTGTAGTTTTGAAGATATAATAATAATAATATACAGAAGGCGGTACTCCTGGACACGGCTCGGATAGTCAGGAGGTTCCTTTCTCTGTCGCCCTGACCACCGGTAGCTTATGCCTCGCCTCGCTGCCGGCGGCGGCGGTACCCTAGGTTAGGTTTTTATAATGTTTTTATATTTTATATTAATATTGTTTTATTACTTTTTATATGGATATTGTAAAAACCTAACTTGAGACAAAAATAAATATACAGAATAATAATAATAATATCTTGGGACAATTGACACCAATTGACCTAGCCCCAAACTAAGCAAACCTTGTAATATGGGCATATAAACATATACTAGAGTTATGTATTGTGGCTCTCAGTGTTTGCAATTTTTAAACTCACTCGTCCATCCCTAATATAATACTCCTTTCATTCACTCAAAGGTTGACTGGAAGAGATCCCTTAAAGGGACAAGTCCGCCTTTGTGCATGTATCTCAGTGTTTGTCAATTGTATTTGTCTTGTTTATTTTGCACTAGCCTTCCGTCCGCAGCTTCGCCCGCGATAAATTAATTTTCCCGTAGGAATAGGTATTTTCCCGTGGTAAAAAGTAGCCTATGTCACTCAGTGATAATGTAGTTTTCTAACGGCAAAAGAATTTTTAAAATCGGTCCAGTAGTTTCAGAGCCTATTCAATGCAAACAAACAAACAATAAAATTTTTCCTCTTTATAATATTAGTATAGACAATAAAGAGTTTACATACATACATACATACTTTCGAGTGATGTGCTTTCTAAAATCGGGCCCCAGCCCGCGACTTCATCCGCGTAGAATAAAATTAGACTTACATTAGGCAGCTACGATCTTTGACATGTTTGTCACTATGCAATTTTCCGCGATAATAACAACAATGAAAAGCGTTTATTTACTCCACCACAATTCCAGTAGATACAATCGGTAAATTTACACATTACAGTTGCATTACATATAAGACTAGCAACCCACCCCGGCTTCGCACGGTATATTATGCATGTATTATACATATAAACCTTCCTCTTGAATCACTCTATCTATAAAAAAAACCGCATCAAAACCCGTTGTGTGGTTTAGAAGATATAAGCATACATCGATACACGGGGACAGAAAAAGCGACTTTATTTTATACTATGTAGTGATAGTGATTTGTGCGGTGGAGACTGGTGCCTGAACTAGAGGAAGCCTGCATGTCAGATCACCAGGCGTCCGATCCCCAGATGTCTGTAGCCACAAAGGTTATGCCGTAAAATAAACTTAGGATTCATGTAAAGTATAAAAGTTAAAAGCAAATAAATTCGGGTAAAAAATAATAATAAAAAGTTGCTGTGTGTGTTAAAAATAGTAGCCTACCTATCTATGTGTCAATCTATTTATTTTTAATACACACAAACATCACGTCTTTATCCCTTACGGGGTAGACAGAGCGTAAGATAACAAGATCTAAAGGTTTAGAATGATTGTGGGCGTGTAGGTGGAAAGGGGAATCAAAATGGTGATGGGTTACTAGCCGTATCGCCTATAAAATGATTCCTAAGACTTTCGCCCATTCCCTCGATGGGTTTTTACCATCTGTGCGGGAAGAGAAGCAACTGGTACATTCTATATTTTATCTTTGCTCCCAGACCAGCATGGAATGGGTAAGTTTTCCACCTATAAATAATTATTGTGCCATCAATGAACAAAAAGCATTTACCTTGCTACTCCACTAATTACATGTCAGTCAAGACTTCGTTAAATATAATATTTTATATACATACATACATATTATATCACGTCTTTATCCCTTTCGTAGACAGAGCCTAAGGTAACAAAACCTGGCTACGTTTAGCATGATTAAGGGCGTATAGCTAGAAAGGGAAATCAAATGAGTGATGGGTTAATTATATAAAAGATAAATAAATGACAGCAGTATACCTATAGTACTTAAATGTTTTTTTTTTTTTTTAAATTTAAATGGACCTCCGCAAAGTAACGCCTGATTCAATAAAAAATTGTGTCTTCAACATAATATATTATTATGCGTAGAAGGCGCGCTAATAACGGCTCTGTGTATATTTGAAGAAGTATATCACGAATGTAAGTATATCTCTGTGTACCCAAGAAGCCGCTGTGCTTAAAATATGTATAAAATAATATTTGAGAAGCTATATTTTTCGGTGTTGCCGTAATAAAAAATGTTTCTCATTTGGTTAATTTTCTAGAATTCCCAAGGGGTTTTATTTGTTATGTTTGTACATCATGTTTGAATACCTGAGTTGATTAAGTTGTATGTACTTATCCTACTTATTTAACCCTCCTTTAGAGCTCCGTCGCAGTCGGTAAAAAGCCTGATAATAAGGTTAGTATGGCTGCAAAAGCAAAAAGTCATTTTGCTTTTTTTTGTCTTAATATACTGATTCTTCTTTGCATTTTGCTTTCAATACATACATACATAAATCACGTCTTTTTCCCTTATAGGGTAGACAGAGCCTAAGGTAACAAGTCCTCAAGGCCACGTTTAGCATGATTGTGGGCGTATAGGTGGAAAGGGGAATTAAAATAGTGATGGGTTGCTCCGCGTCGCCTGTAACATGATTCCTAAGATTTGCGCTCATTCCCTCGATGGACTTTTACCATCTGCGCGGGAAGAGAAGCAACTGGTACATTCTATGTCGCAATATAATTAAAAAATATATTTTTTAAAATATTAGCATAGCATCAAAATATAAAATAGCGCCAAGAATAAAAATTATATTGCCAAGTATTGGGAGCCGTGTCAGGTGAAATATGTTTTATCTCAATTTTTAGAAAGAAAGCTGGCGTGGTATCTTCGTTGAATGATGAATGGTTTTTAAGCCAGGGTAAAGGGAATATATTATATACTTTTACTCGGCTTTCTTTGTTTTTACAATGAAGCGCATTGAGAGAACCTTTAAGATTGAATTAATTGTGTTATTCTAGTGTATACATACATATATCACGTCTTTATCCCTTACGGGGTAGACAGAGCCTAAAGTAACAAAACCTTAAGGCCATGTTTAGCATTATTGTGGGCGTAGGTGGAAAGAGGAATCAAAATAGTGATGGGTTGCTAGCTGCATCGCCTATAACATGATTCCTAAGATTTTCGCCCATTCCCTCGATGAGCTAGGGATGGGATTCTAGTGCATACTTACTTACAATATCTTCTTCCATTCATCTTTCTATGTACATAAACAAAGTCGGGTTATTAACACCGATAACTCAAAAACGGCTGAACCAATTTTTATGAAGTTTGATTTGCTGGATTGATTTCTACTCCGAATAGCAGAATAACTAAAAATATATAAAAAACTTTAATTTTAAGTGATACTTTGTAGCAGGTACATGATTTTTTTGTCAATTTGGATCATAATTGCGGCGGATGTTAAGAAGCAATATTTTGAACAAAACATCAACGAAATAACTATACAGAAATTACCAAATAATTATAACTTTTTTTTATATAATAATTATTAAACTCATCGAGGAAAGAGGCAGGAATCTTATTGAACTCCCCGTTATCTCCAAGAGCGTTTTAATTTCCTGACTCCTCTCCGGTCTGCGCAAAATCTCCTCCTTGCTGTTCCTGCTTCTTCCTCTAAGTTCTATCATGACTCCTTTACTATGACCTCTATCCGTCTGTGGAATTCCCTTCCTGTAGACCTGCGACGTGCTAAAACTCTACCTATTTTTAAAAACCAACTCAAATCTCACTATTTATCACTAATTTAATCCACTTCTTGTATTTAGTACCTTATCTTTTCTTTTTGCTTCTGATCAAATCCTTTTCTGTTGTATGGCCTTCTTATTTTTCATTGTTACATTCTCACATTGATTTTATCTTAAGTATTATACAGTAATGTTATGTGTATATGTATGTATTATTTTATTTTATTTATTTAGCTATGTATTATATTTATGTAGGTATTGTTGTTTTTATTGTCCCTGCGTTTATCCTGTCAATTTGTTTCCGCCACCTACTTAAACTGTCTCCAACTTATTTAGCTTATTGGTTGTCTGGAAGAGATCGCTGTTAAGCGATAAGACCGCCTATTGTCTACTTTGTTCTTTGTTTCTGTATTGTTTTGTACTGATTTGTGGTGTTCAATAAAGAGGATTTGTATTGTATTGTATGGAATCTTAGGAATCATGTTATATTTAGGCGATGCGGCTGATAACCCATGCAAACATAACTCGTTTCTGATCGTGTACGAGTAGGAAGGCGAAGTTAAATGTGACATATCCTTGTTTAACATAGCTTAATGTTACAAACATGATATTGTGAGACGAATATTTTAGTTAAAAGTTCAAGGAAAATGTATACAAGTATCTACATAATTATGTCGTGTTATGTTTATTTTTATGTACGTTAACGCCTCTACTTTTGCAGAAGCAAGATTGTTGCTTGTTACTCGAAGAAACTTTAACTTTAAGAAGTTATACTGGCGTAGTTTGCTTTTTAGCGGTAAGGTAAATTGATAACTTTTTTTCATTAATTTTACAGCTGATTTACTGTAATTGTATTGACATTATTTTAGTTTTTAAAAGTTATATTTTTGTATTGATATTTTATTGCGTTTCGTTTATTACACAAATCACGTCTTTATCCCTTACGGGGTAGATAGAGGCTAAGGTGACAAGAACTACAGGCCACGTTTAGCAAGATTGTGGAGCTAGGTATAGATGGAAAATGGAATCAAAATAGTAATGGGTTGCTAGCCGCATCGCCTATAACATGATTCCTATCATTTTCACCCATTCCCTTGATGGGCTTGTACCATCTGCCCGGGAAGTATTATAATATACAATTATAAGGTATATTCTATGTTTTTTCTTAGTAAAAGCGTGGAAGTTCGTTTCTTAAATTTTTCGAAAATTATCGAAATTGGTAGGAGAAAGAGTTTTTGTTTTTCAAAAAATAACTGAATTACTGGTGCTTCTTTAATGCAGTATTTTCCTGTTTTAGCATAACACACATTTCGGTATAGATTGTCAAAAATATGATTTTTAAATAGTTGTTTTTTGTCCGCTAAAACCGGTTTCACACTGGCAATGATATCCGATAGAACTAAACGCTTAAAATCATCAAAAGCAACTCTATTCGTATAACAGTTAGAGCGTATCAGACGTTTTTGAGTGCTTTTCAATGTTATTGCCAGTGACATAGCATTATAATAGTTTTTATAATACATAAATTAGCTTTGCTAATTTTGCCAAAAGATGTACCTACAAAATCTTTTTCCTGCATTTTTCTTTTGCAATTTGCTCCAATTCATTTTTCGATTTGTCCACAAAAAAGTTTAAAAGATACAAACTCCTTCGTTGAACTTAATGCTGGCCACATTTTTTCGCGCCATTAAAAAAAACAAAAAGCCAATCCGACCAACCTGTCGATGATCGGCTCTCTCTCGTCCAAAACTCCATTCATCTTAAGCACGGCACACACAACACAAAAAAAAACACTTATACACCCTGGTCTATGCTTGCTTATGGTTTGTCAAACTAAATTAAAAACAAAAGCGGTACGGTAAGTGGCAACTACGTAAAAAGAAAAAGAAAAATAAAACACGTGCGCGGTGCTCAGCGCGCCATGCGGCTATGGCTGGCAGAGCGGGAGGAGCGCGCAGATGGTACACGCGCCTGTAAACAGGTCATGCAGATAAACAATGCGGGCATAGTGCCTCACTGATGCTGTTTACTTTCACGAACTAAGTAACTACAGTTCTGGAAAAACATGAGCACAAATACATACATAAATCAAGTCTTTATCCCTAACAGCGCCTAAGGCAACAAAGCAAATGCCACTTTTAGTATGATTGTGGGCGTATAGGTGGAAAGGGGAATGAAAATTATGATGGGTAACGGGTTGCTGGCCGCATCGTTTATAACATGATTCCTAAGATTTCCGCCCGTTCCCTCAATGTGTGGGAATAAGGCTACACCTTCAAAAGTCATAAAAAGTTTTACGCTTCTTTAATAAATTCTCTTAATAATAATAGTACATTACTGCAGAGGCCGTGAAGTAAGGGATTGCTGGACGAGTTTGGGGTAGGTGGCCGAGTCGAAGACGAGGCCAGATAGAACGAGTCCTGCAATCCCTGTTCCGGCCAAAGCTTGTATAGTGTTTTTCTCAAACAATGTGAGGAAATATTAAAATTAAAATAACTACTAGACAATCAAGTAAAATCTCTTTACTTTTTTCCGGTAGCATATTTTGCATAGCTAAATTTGCCTCCTCTTTTAAATGAGGCGGAGTACAGTTCATAAGTTCCCCGTCACTTTCATCACTAGAAGTCATTTTTATTTCTGTTAAATTATAATAACAATCACTACGAAATACGCATAAGCAGAAAAAAAGATTTTCGATTTGCCACCTTTTTTATTTTTTAAATGTACTAATTTGATCCAGCTATTTGAGCACCATGTTTAACCGCACATAAATATAGTACCATAGATTTTTCTTTTTTATGTCGCAATTATGCTTAGGTACAGATTGTGGTGGTGGTTGGCTGTATGTAATTTTTTCCTTTGCCAATTTAATTTTAGTATAGAAATTTAAAAAATTAGAGCAGCGGACAAAAATGGATTTTCATACTAACATTTGTGGCCTAAGCCAAGAAGTAATGTAGGGAGCCATAAACGAGAAACTTCATGTCCTCATATCGGGACATTAACGCATACATTTCCGAGCATGTTTGAGAAAACTCTATTAAAATACAACGGAAAACATATTACATTTTAGAAACAGCTATCAATTTTTTAAGTTGGTTAACGATTATTTGAAATGCAAAAAGATGTTCTTCGAATTCATTCATTTTGTTACTAACAGGTAGAGCCAATCAAAAGGCAAATATTCATTTATGTTAATTTTTCCTGTTAGTTGCGGCTAATAAATTTGATAGGTAGTAATATTTTACAATTAATTACATTGTTAATGCAATGAATGTGAAATAGTAAATGTCTTGAAAAAAAGACAATACTGTGCTTTCTGATTATTACGCTATTTAACATTATCTATAGTCATGTTGAAAGGCTCTGTCTGCCCCGTAAGTGATAAAGACGTGATTTATGTATGTACGAGTATGTATGTTGAAAGTGGCCTTGGTTGCAGGTTTATTTATTCATTCAATCAAAATTACATCATAGATTGTACAATGTCAAGTTAAGAAAATCTAGATCGTATTTAGATTTAAAATCGTATGTAAGTATTAACATTACGCTACCATACTCATCATCAACATCATCAACATGCGTTTTACAAATGCCAGCCAAAAATAACTAGTCGCGCAATTAAATTTCGAGGAGAAGCTTTTGAAAAGTTAGACCTGACGCGTTTATCGCCGTATTTATTTTTATTCTTTGCCCAAAAACCAGTTGCACGCGAGTGGGCTGCGCGCGCACTCACAACATTGCTTCACTAAGGCCCGCTGTCCGCTGTTGTCCGAGCCAGTGGATGGACAGCCTTAGGGCCAGAGCCGTTTTTATGAGCCAATGGCATGACGCACACAGTAATGTAAGTATTTTTTTAAAAATTTCGGATTTTTTTTCCAATGACATTTAATTTGTCAATTTCTCTTTTTTTTAATCGGTTGTAATGATGTAAGTAGGTACTTAATTTACTCTACTTGTTTGACTTCTCTGTCTTATAAAAACGTCTTTGACGGAGAAACGTTTTGTACTTCCCTCAAACTAAAATTCCAAAAAAATTTTGAGGTATTAAATTTTTTCGGAAAAACTAAACATTCAGAAATAACTCAAAACAAGAAAAAGAAAATTCTTTTACCCTTTCTTTCAACATTATAATTTTCGAACAATGTGTACGACACGGGGCTGACATATAGCACAATACTATTATATCGAATGTTTGTACACATATTGTTTTTAATTTTTCTTATTAGTATCTTTATTATATTTTTTATTTTATTTTTATTCTTAACCACTTTGAATTTGACATTTATTTTTGGATGTCTGATTTTCATTTTTTGTATAAATTATTTTACTGTACCTTATTTTTTTTATTTTGTTTACAATAGACGATCTTTTTGTGACTTTCTTATGTTTTGACATAAAAATATAATGTAATTTACAAATAGAAATAAATGAACCGAATCTAATCTATTACAGTAAAATACTGTTATATTATAGTATAATACTATTATATTATAATACTAGCTTCTGCCCGCGTCTTCGTCTGCGTAGAATCATACATAAAAACCTTCCTTTTGAATCACTCTATCTATTAAAAAAACCGCATCAAAATCCGTTGTGTAGTTTTGAAGATATAAGCATACAAAGGGACATAGGGACATGGGGACAGAGAAAGCGACTTTGTTTTATACTATGTAGTGATAGTGATAATACTATTATTATTACAGTACGGCTGGCAACCCTACTACTCGGTACAGTCGTAATGATGCCATAAACTCTACAAATAGCCAGTTAATGCCGTCAGCGACTGTACATAAGAGAAACATAATACATACATACATACATATATCACGTCTTCATCCCTTACGGGGTAGACAGAGCCTAAGGTAACAAAACCTTAACGCCACGTTTAGCATGATTAAGGGCATAAGGTAAAATAGTGATGGTTTGCTAGCCACATCGCTTATAACATGATTCCTAAGACTTTCGCCCATTCCTTAGAACCTTATAATACTAGAAATAATTATAAAAATCGTTATAAATACGTGGGTTTTGCGTGGCGGCGGCAAATAAAAACGCTTAGAAAATGCCAAAACACGAGAAATGGGAATAAAAAATATAATTTAGTGCTGGCTTTGATGTGAAGGTAATCTGAAATGAGAATTTAAATAGGGTTGAACGTGACGGTGGGCGCACGAAATAGAAAATAATAAAATCTTAGTACAGCCTGCTAGTAAGTATACTTTCAATTTCTAAATGTCAGTGAAAATTAAAACACAGAAAAATCCGAAAAGTAAAGCTATGGCCGGGAATCGAGCCCGGATCCTCGTCATTCCGTGACGCGTGCACCCCTACACCACCCATAGCAGCATAGGTACGTGCTCTGGTTAGATTCCCAGCCATAGCTTTACTTTTCGGATTTTTCTATGTGTCCTAATTTTCACTGACATTTAGAAATTTAATTTCTAACGGTAAAACCGTAAAAGTAAACATAAAAAAATCAAGAAATAAAAATTCTTGATTCATTTGATAGTGTACCTACTTTCATTCCAAATATACATACTTTGCAGTGGTTTATATCCATGTAAACCTGTCTTTAAAAAGCTTGGTATATTGCCTTTGTCTTGTCTGTATATTTTTAAAATCTGCATTATGTATTTATTTAAAACAGCTGGCTATATCTCAACAAGAAATAGACGGAATTCAGAAAGGTTCATGTTTGTATTTCTAGAATCGCATTATATAGAAAACATTGCGCTGCTGTCTAAAAATTTTTTCTCAAACATTAATACAATACAATACAATACAATACAATTTATTTATTTGTTAAACATAGGTGTACAGAAAAGGTGTTACAATAAGTATAGGATCGTCCATGTTTATCTTAGTCCTCTAGGTTGGCAACGCATCTGCAATCCCTCCGGGGTTGCGGGTGTCTATGGGCAGTGGTGATCACTTACCATCAGGTGACCCACTTGCTCGTTTGCCTTCCCATTAATATATAAAAAAAAAAAAAAAAAAATGTTTTGCCTGATAAGGCGTGCAAATAGTTAGTACTTATTTTACTTAAATTAAGTACTAGATTTAAACAATATAAAACATTTAATTATCATTTAGAAACTCATTAATTGAATAATAACATTTGTCGAGTAAAAAAATATATATATATATATGTATATGTCTTGAGACAAATTACACCAATTGACCCAGCCCCAAACTAAGCAAAGCTTGTACTATGGGTATCAGGCAACGGATAAACATACTTATATAATGTAGATAAATACATACTTAAATACATACAACATCCATGACTCGGGCACAAACATTCGTATTCGTCATATGTCTGCCCCTACTGGGTTTCGAACCCAGGACCTCTAGCTTCATAGTCAGGGTTACTAACCACGGCTATCTGGTCGTCAAATCGTGGTGGTGTGGTGGTGTCTGGTCGTATAAATTGTCGTAAATGTCGTCATTGTATATATTCTAAGTAACAGAACACGAAGGGCCTTGTTGACGCCCAAAATACATTCCAGGCGCGATTTTGCGAAAATCTTAGGGATCATGTTATATGGGCGATGTGGCTAGCAACCCATCACTATTTTGATTCCCCTTTCCACCCGCCCACAATCATGCTAGACGGGCTTTAGCTCTTGTTACCTTAGACGTGATTTATATATGTAATTTATTGTTATAACTCAAGTTCGAAGACAGAACCCTTCCTTTAAGCGTAGTTTGCACGGTCTCTTTTATGTATGGGGTTGTATGGTTATCGAGTTCTCAAGACTCCATTATACGGCGCCGGTAAAATTCCTTAGATTAAAGAAAGTAACAGCCATTAAACATAGTGGTCATTGCATGAGTGACCTTCACACTTACAAAGAATGTGTGAGTATACTTAGGGCTTGTTTCACAACTGTCTGTTAAGTTCCAGTTATCTTAAGTGTCGGTTATCTATGATTCCGCCTCTATTTATTACTACAAAACAGACAGACAAGTCAATAGTATGTATGTATGACGTGTGCTTTGGCCTCTGCAAAGAATTTCCATAATTTCGCCAAACATTCGACAAATGTGTCGTTTCACAAACTTGTCATTTGACAAATAAATAGTTCCACAAACATTGTCATTTGACAAACTCACGATTCGACATACACATCATCTTTTTTTCTCTATTCTAGTAAATGCCATTGTGAATTCGTGAATTCCTGAAGATATTTTACATTTAAAAAAATTACCTAGGTATCTACATCAAATTCTATTAATATTCCTAACAAATGAAAATCAAGTAAAGTCGCTCGTCTGAACATTAATTGATGAAAACAATAGACATAAGACAACAATGCGGAATTATAAAATTACGACCTTGCTACCTACCATATTGACGTAAATAATAGTAAAATCATACCAACATAGCAAAAAGACGAGAAACTTGACGTGAAAAGATATGCATGGATCGCTTCATCCACATTCATCAATCTCTTCACACATGCTCGTCGGTTTCGTGTATTCCTGACCTTTATTTAAGACTTCTCCTTGGTCCCGGAACGTCCGTCTAGGCCTTCTCCAAATGCATCATTCACTCTCCCCATATAGATGTTTAGTTACCTCTTTCATCTATCCTCTCTACGTGGCCAAACCAACTAAGCATACTTTTAAATTCCAAAACGGCCGACCGCCTCCCACAAACCAGCGGTTAGCTTTAACTGTCCGTTATCCGTCGGTTAATCGCCGCCCACTAACGCTGTTAAATAACATAACAGCTTTGAACTGGAACCTCTATAAATACACTTTATGATTTTCTGGGTTAAGAGCAACCTTCGTCAATTAGATTACCGGATAAAACTATTCTATGTCTAGTTATAGATTTTTGTTTTTTCACAAATTGGATGTCCAAAAATTTTATAAGAAATAGGTACACAGGTGATTTATTGTCATTCGGTACAAACTGACAACTCGAAATTATACGTCAGTGGAAAAATTACAAAAAAAAATGTCCATCCTTAATATCGTCGAAAATGGATTCTTCTTTTTTTTCCTAATATGGCCTCATCGATCGATGCGGTGATTTCGCCAATGTCAAAGTAAAAAATATAGTACCTATTCAAAAATCTTGTGACTAAAATGTCGGCAACGTTGTACGGTAGAACACGGTCAAAAGACCCCCTCCCTGTCGGGCACTTAGCCAACGGTTAATGATATACCTCAGAATCTGCCAGGAAATCATTAACCGATGCCCAGGGTGCACCGGACCAAGCACTGCTCTTCCCCTCGGAAGGATCCAAAAACGAACCGCAGCTCTTGACCTTGACTTGTATTTACGTACACTCAGAAATATGAACAGTTGTAAATAATGTCCCTTCTGAAATATGTACATAGTGTGATCGTCCAGATATAAATGTGTCCAATAGGTTAAGTAATAACCTATTAATTGGCACCCAAGATTGGCACCTATAGTCCTCTACAGAAATCCGTAAATCGAGCTCTGGATCGTTCTGTCACTTCTTTGCAAATGAGCGGTCCGCGCCGTCCCCGTTCCAGCGGCGAGATGCAAGCGCGGCGGCGAGACGCAATCGCGGCGGCGAGATGCAAGCGCGGCGGCGAGACGCAAGCGCGGCGGCGTGACGCAGGCGCGGCGGCGTGACGCAGGCGCGGCGGCGTGACGCAGGCGCGGCGGCGAGACGCAGGCGCGGCGGCGAGACGCAAGCGCGGCGGCGTGACGTAAGCTCTAAGAGTGCGAGTTGCCCGCGCGCCGATTGCCGATTACTAGCTTGTGTCGAGGCGAGGCGATGCTGTTGCGATGCCGATATGTGTGCGTTACAGTTTGGAATTTCTTACAAAGAGTCCCGGTGCCGAGCGGTTACGTGTGAGACCACCTTTAGTTGGAATCACTTGGAACTTTCCCAGCAAAGCTAAAAGAACAAGTTGTAAAATGGGATTCATATTTATTAACCGCACCAACTATTTATGGAGTATAACTCGGGCTTCTCAGACCTTCGGAAATTCTCTTATTTCCACAACTTAAGTACTTCTAGGAACTGAGGATTTCTACTGACCTGAATATTTCTCGCATATTTTATTCAGATTTTAAGAAAGTTGGTAATAAAAATAGAAATATAAATATTTATTGGATAAAGTGTGTGTGTACATAGTTGACAAGAAGTACAATGGTATCAACAGCTACCCGTTCTATATTCGCTACATGCAATATGTAACAAGCAAACTACACATCAATAATTATGACAGTAACAGATTGGGACAGTAATAATTATCAAAAACATTAAAAATATCACAAATTATGATCCCTATAAAACTCACTCAAATTATAAATACCCTGTCTATCAGCCATTTAAGCTTGTTTTTGAATTCAGTTCCCTCAACCATTTTAGTATGTAATTGACATACATACATACACATACACAAATCACGTCTTTATCCCTTACGGGGTAGACAGAGCCTAAGGTAACAAGACCTACAGGCCACGTTTAGCAAGACACTGAGGGCGTGTAGAGGTGGAAAGTGGAATCAAAATAGTTGAGCAAAGTATCTAAGGGAATGTGATTAAATACCTTTATACGTAGTGAAGGCAGATTTCCTCTCTATTAGGTCTTTTGCTCTATGGGCAGTAGGTATCTCCACTTCACCCAAAGTCAGGCCAGACAGCTTCACGTCAGATTAAGGTCGGAACTAAATTGTTTAACTATTGTCTACTCTGTTCTGTGGGAGTGAGAACTATTATCGAATATATATGGGGAAGAAAGCATTGGCAATGTCAAGAGATTTGATGGTATAAAGTACAGTACACGAATAACATTCCTTTGGTAAGTTCAGGGCGTGTTTCACGACTCTCTGTAAAGTTCACGGTATCTTAAGTGTAAGTTATGACGTCTTATTCTGTTTCGTACCAGTAATAAATAGAGACAGAATCATACATTACTGACACTTAAGATAACTAGAACTTAAAAGACAGTGGTGACACAGGCCCTAAGTCTATTGAAAAAGGTAGTTTCTATTCAGGCAAAGACAACACACACACACACACACACACACACACATACAAATCACGTCTTTATCCCCTACGGGGTAGACAGAGCCTAAGGTAACAGGTACCTACAGGCCACATTTAGTAAGATTGTGGGCGTATAGGTGGAAAATCGAATCAAAATAGTGATGGGTTGCTAGCCTCATCGCCTATAACATAATTCCTATTATAATCGCCCATTCCCTCGATGGGCTTTTACCTGCGCGGGTAGAAATGCAATTGGTACATTCTATGTTTTTTCTTTGCTCCCAGACCAGCATGGAAAAGACAAAATATAGCTTATAGTAATGATTAGTGAAGCTTAAAAAAATACGTAGTAATAAAGATATATTCAAAAATCTTGTGACAATATGTCGCCAACGTTGTACGGTAGAACACGGTCAAAAGACCCTCTCCTCCCTGTCGGGCTCTTAGCCAACGGATAACGATATCCCTTGGATGCCGCCAGGAAATCATTAACCGATGCCCAGGTGCACCGGACCAAGCACTGCTCTTCCCCCGGACGGATCCAAAAACGGACACTCTTGATCATACAAAAATAAAAAAAAAAACAAAAATCAATTTTTTTTTGCAAATCGGCCGCCAAGGGCTCTTTTACATGTCTTTTTGAAACTACCAGCGCATTCGGAAACCAACATTGCCAAGAAAAATACGCCGCAAGAAACTTGGCAGAAAGTCATTTTTTCGAAATAAATTACAGTAAGAATACTTAAATTCTACTTAAATTAAATACATTTATAAAAGGGATGTATAAGGTCCCTGAGCCTTAAATTATATTAGTCTATAGTAGAGATGTATAAAGTCTCTACTAGTCAGAACAACAATAAAAATAATTTAAGTTCAGTGGAGGTGTAAAACGCCTCCACCGTCAAATAAAGTAGTCTCCAATGTCGAAGAGAAAAAAAACAAAATTATGAACGCGGCAAAATTATTACTTCCATGCTGGTCTGGGAGCAAAGAAAAAACATAGAATGTACCAGTTGCTTCTCTTCCCGCGCAAATGGTAAAAACCCATCGAGGGAATGGGCGAAAATCATAGGAATCATGTTATAGGCGATGCGGCTAGCAACCCATCACTATTTTGATTCCATTTTCCACCTCTACGCCCTCAGTGTCTTGCTAAACGTGGCCTGTAGGTCTTGTTACCTTAGGCTCGGTCTACCCCGTAAGGGATAAAGACGTGATTTGTGTATGTATGTATGTATGAACGCGGAGGTAACCCGAATCGCACCCCAATTACAATGCCAATGGTGGATGGGTTCATTGACAGAAGTTCACACGCAACGAGTTCGAGTCGTAAAACAATTCGCCTGGGGTCCGATTCTTGAAAGCGCATCACACGAAAGTACCACTCGAAAGTATGTATGTATGTAAACTCTTTATTGTGCAAAATAAACAAGACAAATACACTTTCAACATGAAACTAGCCCGAAACATGTCGAGCATCACTCGACTTTTTATACGTGAGTTATCCGTTTATGTGTAATGATGAAGACAAATACAATTGACAAACACTGAGATATATGCACAAAGTCGGACTTATCCCTTTAAGGGATCTCTTCCAGTCAACCTTTGAGTGGATGAAAGGAGTATTATATTAGGGATGGACGAGTGAGTTTAAAAATTGCAAACACTGAGAGCCACAATACATAACTTTACCGATTATAATACATAAACTCCTAAAACCTACCAGTCAATAAACTACTTTATACTACCTATAATAATATCCTACTATTATAAATGTGAAAGTTTATGAGAATGTTTCGATGTTTGTTACTCTTTCACGCCAGAACAGCTGGACAGATCTGGATGAAATTTGGAACATAGATGGATTATTGTCTGGAATAACACATAGGCTACTTTTTATCCCGGAAAATTGCGTAATTCCCGCGGGATAGCGATAAACGAATTCTATGCAGACGAAATGGCGGGCAACAGCTAGTATATCAATAAAGTATACCTACTACATAAAATAAATAAATAAAGAGCACAATAAATAAAGGAAAGTGGTATAAATCAGCTTATATCTCCACAACTACAGCTCTCATCAAAGTTTGACTGTTCACAATTATAATCAGAGCTGTGATTGTCTAAGCTACTCGTATTTCAAATTCAGCACAATTTTTCACCACTTTCGAGTGGTATTTTCACACATGTGCTTTTAAAATCGGGCCCCTGATTCACTCGCAGCTGGCGCAGTTTGATCTCTGCACATAAAACGTGTTGTCAGAATCGAATAAACATTCATTTAAAACAAGACTGATTCAAAGCAATGGGATAACTAAATAGGAACTAATGATAGTTGAATCTTCTTGATCAAAAACAATGTAATAAGACTTGGCTTCGTACGTTTGTGTGTGTAAGTGTGACGTTCTATCACTTTGTGAGTTTGTTTGTCGTATGTGTGTGTGAGGTGTGTGTGTGTGTGTGTATGACTTCGTGTGTGGGCTTGCGTGATGATGTTATGACTTAGTCACGGGGAAAAGCTAATACACATATATTTGTGAGAGTCTCTCTCTTTCTCACTCTCTTTCTCTCTCTCTCTCTCTCTCTCTCTCTCTCTCTCTCTGTGTGGATATTATAATGTTGATTAGTTATTTCAAGAAAGTATACATATAACGTGTCATGGAGTAGAAAAGTGAATGTTTCATAGATGTTTATCTCCGCGAAGTGACGTCTGATTCAATAAAAAAAATACATACTTTTGTGAATATATAATGTAGCGAATTTAGTAAATAGATATTCAGTTTTGTGTTAAAATCAACAAACAAATACCAACTGCTAGAATAAAATTAAAAATATCACAAGTGATTGTTCAAGACTAGAACAGTAGATTTTATTTATGGTTTATTGTCTACGGTTTATGTTTCTGTTTTGACATGTGGATTCGGGTTGTCTATGTAAATGTCAATTAATAATTAAATGTGTGTTCTATAAAGCACAATATTTTATTTAATGTATCCGCGCACATTTTAATCCTATAGCATTAAAGGCCACGGCCATACACGCGGCTGCGTCGGATACAGTGATTGTGTTAATACTTTAATGCGGTATAAAACTCGCTTTCAATCTTCTCCAGTACCTTGACATTTTAATGGATTAATCTTCTATTGTTACAGTAATATTATTAAGTAGGATAATCACAATTTCAATCATGACGAAACTGAAAATATTCTTACAGCTTGTAATTAAATGCACTCACATACTACACACACACATGCGCACACACACACACACACACACACACACACACACACGACACAAACCGACACACAGACACAAATCACGTCTTTATCCCTTACAGGATAGACAGAGCTTAGGCTCTGCTCATGCTGGTCTGGGAGTAAAGAAACAACATAGAATATACCAGTTGCTTCTCCTCCCGCACAGATAGTAAAAGCCCATAGAAGGAATGGGCATAGCAATCATGTTATAGGCGATGCTAGCAACCCATCACTATTTTGATTCCCCTTTCCACCTACTGGCCTTTAGGCTTATACCTCAGGCTCTGTCTACCCCGTAAGGGATACGTGATTTATGTGTGTGTGTGTGTGTGTTGTAATAATTAAACTCTTCTGCTTGGTTACAGGCATTTGAACCGAGGTTAATTAATAAAGATGGTAGTTGACGCGTGATGTCATAGTGCTGATTATAAGATAAAGTGAGCAGACGGGATATTATGTTGCACGGTATACATAAAATATGTACATTGTGCCAGTCGGTCTCCAGCACCGAGGGTTCCGTTCAAATTAGCAAACAAATTCACAAGATTATTGAGAGCCGTAAGTGTCGTCTAAGCTACTCGTATTTCAAATTCGGCACAATTTTTCGCCACTTTCGAGTGGTATTTTCACACATGTGCTTTCAAAAATCTGGCCCATTTTCTTTGCTGACGACTTAAAAATGGCGAACGCTCGATGCTCTGTTAATAACAGGCTGTTATAAGCGACCCAAGTATATCATCTCAAAGTAATTCATCAATTAGTGTTTGGTTCGCGTGTAGTGGAGTAGTGACGTAGTTATAAGATCTATATATAATCAAGATGCGTTATCCAATAAATCAGTATTTACTCATCATTCGGCAGTTTCACTTGTTCTCTCATATCGCCTCCTTACATGGCGACCTTGCCAGGATTCCCCATATTTGGCCGTGCAGCGCGCGAGTGCATTGAACCGTGTCTGATGTGTGTTGATTAATTGGACTTATCAAAAAAAAAAAAAAAAAAAAAAAAAAAAAAAAAAAAAAAAAAAAAAAAAAAAAAAAAAACTTTACCATTTATTATAAGCGCTCCGAAAAGACAGTTCAAGAGACATAAAAAATAAAATAAAATGGGACACGTAAGTGAATGATAATCATTACCTACATAGGTTTACTGTTGATAGCGTTGTACAACATCTTGTAAGTATAACTAGAGGCTAAGTGTATGGGTAACTATAGATATATTTAAAAAAAAAAAAAAAAAAAATGATTTTTTTTTTTAGACACATGTTTACGATAGATCGCTAGATATAATTGTATTTGTTATACGTCGATACCAATGTCAGAGGACCTACAAGATTTTTATGAAAATTTACTGGGGATACGTACATACTTAATAAAAATAGGTCCCGATAGAAGGAAAGAGAGTACTGTCAGCTTCAAAAAACTAGAAGAAGCCAATTTAATATATACACAATTTAATAGATATTTAACTATATTAGAAGATAATTTAGATAACAAGGAATTAAAGCATATTCCTACCGTTTGTACTTGGATCAATAAAATTAAGGATTTGTATTCAGAGATACAAACTTTGTGTTCCAAACCAACGTGTTCAGGCCAGGGAGATAGTGATTGTTTAGCTAAAGGTACGTCTAAGCACACCAAAATGGAAAAATTCGACTTAAAAGTCGCCTTGAGCCTGTTGCCGGTTATGAAGGATGAGGACGCGTGCATCAAACAGCTTATCGACGGGATTAGCTATTACAGTTCGATACTTGATAATGAGTCGCAGTCGAAGTTGATTTCTTTTGTGCTTTTGAGTCGGCTGTCTCAAGCTGCAAAATTAAAGTTAGAGCAGTCATATGATACAGTGTCAGAATTACTATCAGATATGCGCAGTAGCTTGCTGCCTAAAAAATCAGCGATAGCCTTACAAAGGCAGTTGCTGTCATTGAGACAAAATGAAAGTTCCATTGACGATTTTGGAAAGCGGCTTTCAGAAATGATGGTGGATCTAACGATTTCGCAAGCTAATGGCCAAAACGATGCATATAAGGTATTAAAACCTCTAAACGAAAAGCAAGCTATTAAGCAATTTGCTGAAGGGTTGCGTAATCGTAGGTTAAGCACAATCATTTCAGCCAAAAGTTTTTCATCATTGAAAGATGCCATCCAAACAGCTTTGGATACGGACGTCACGGCACCGTCATCGGCAGAGGTAATGACTATTGGACATAATTATGAGTTTACTCGAAATTTTAGAGGCAGCCCAACATATTTTCGTGGGCGTGGAAACTACGGCTCCAGGCGCATGCACAACCGGTCCACCTATCAATCAAGCAGTGGTGGCCGAGGGCAGAGCCAGCAGACCCAGTGGCAAGGGCCACCTCGGCACCCGCAAGGCCGATACAGAGGTGAGTCACGCAATATTTATAATAGTGGACGCACTGGACAGTTAAATGTACTGGCAGAGTCAGAGGAACAGCCCGGTTCTTCTGCTCAGCACGAAAACGAAAATCAGTTTCAGTTTTTTCGAGCCTAAGCAAAGCATATTGGCTTGTAATAACAATTGCCTAATAAAATTACCAACCGATGACTATGAGTCATATACCTTCTTGTTAGATACAGGTGCATCCATATGCGCACTTAAGTATAAACATGCACTCCATAAAAAGCTACCAATCTATGAAGGGAGCATCATTATAAATGGAATAGGGGGCAATGTACGAGCCATAGGATATGTATGTTTACAACTATTCATAGGTGATCGAACTATTAGTCACAAGTTTTATGTATTCAATACTTTACCATGTAGAGCGAGCGGTATAATTGGTCAAGACTTTTTAAACAAGTATAAATCAGTGTTGAACTTTAATACAAATACCGTGGCATTCCATTTAGACAACAGTAAGACAGAAATTATACCTTTAATTATAGAAAATAAAGCTACTCAATTTACAATTCCCGCGAGATCGGAATCAGTCCATTACATAAACACAAACTTGATGGAAGAAAGTGTAGTGTGTGCGTCAGAAATTTGCGAAGGAGTGTACATAGCCAGCACATTAGTTTCACCAGTTAACGGCAAAGTGCCCGTACTTGTATTAAATACAACGGAAAATAATTTAGAGTTGAATGACATAACCCCCGTGATTCATAGCGCCAGCTCTTATGATTGTTGCATGTTCAGCAAGTGCGATAAGAACGCGGATCGAGTTAAACACCTGTTTTCGTTATTGCAATTACAGCATTTAAATAAAGAGGAACATATTTCAATAGAGAATTTATGTGCTAAATATGCAGACATATTTCATATTCCAGGGGATAAGTTATCTTTTACAAACATTTACAAACATAGTATTAATATAAAACCAAATGTTGACCCAGTATTTACGAAGCCATACAGATTACCACATTCTCAAAAGGAAGAAATTCAAAAGCAAATTGATAATTTATTAAACGAAGGCATTATAGAACCATGCCGTAGCGAATGGTCCAGCCCAGTACTCCTAGTCCCGAAAAAAGGGTTAAATGACGGAAAAAAAACGATGGAGGCTTGTAATTGATTACAGAAAACTAAACAATAATATTAACGACGATAAATTTCCATTACCGAACATCACCGATATATTAGATTCTTTGTCAGGTTCTGTGTATTTTTCACATTTAGATCTCCACCAAGGCTATTATAATGTGGAGCTAGAGCCAAACAGTCGCAAGTATACTGCTTTTGATTCTGGCCAGTATTGCTTAACTCGAATGCCAATGGGTCTTAAGACTTCACCAAGTAGCTTTTCCCGCATGATGACAATGGCGATGTCAGGACTCACCTACGAAAAATGTTTAGTTTATTTAGACGACCTCATTTGTTTTGGGAAAAATCTGGAAGATCATAATAAAAATTTACAAGACATTTTTGAAAGATTAAGGAAAGTAAACTTAAAATTAAACCCTTCTAAATGCGATTTTCTAAAAAAAGATATTCTATATTTAGGTCATGTTGTATCTGCTTCAGGAATACTCCCTGACCCAGAAAAAATAAAAGTAGTTCAAAATTACCCAGTTCCAAAATCAACCGAAGAAGTAAAGCGCTTCGTAGCTTTCGTGAATTATTACAGAAAGTTTGTTCCAAATTTTGCTCAAAAAGCCTATCATTTAAATTATTTATGTAAAAAGAATATAACCTTCAATTGGAATGAAGACTGTCAACAAGCTTTTGAATGTTTAAAACAATGTATTATTTCCCATCCCATATTACAATACCCAGATTTTTCACGAAACAATACATTTATCCTTCAAACAGATGCGTCCGGATATGGAATTGGCGCAATTTTGTCAAACAAAGATGGAAAACCAGTTGCATTTGCCAGTAGGAGCCTTAATAAAGCGGAAAAAAATTACCCAACGATAGAAAAAGAGTTACTTGCGATTGTATGGGGCGTTAAACATTTTCGTCCATATTTATACGGACGTACATTTAACATTTTTACAGACCATAGACCTCTTATTTATTTATTTGGCATGAAGGACCCATCAAGTAGGTTAATGAAATTTAGATTACTATTAGAAGAGTACGATTTTGAAATAAAATATGTGCGCGGAACGGATAATGCGGCTGCAGACGCCTTATCTCGTTTGAAAATAACGTCAGAAGAGTTAAAAGGTATGAGTGAGGGTGTTAATGTAATGACGCGCGCACAAACAAGAAAAGCAAACCAGGACTCTCCAAGTGCTATGAGTTCCTCTAACAATTGCTCTGAACAACCAAAAATTGTGGAAACACATAGTAAGTCGAATGATTCCGTGGAGTTACGATTTATAACAAATATAGAATTAAATAAATTACGTGAATTAAGTGAGATAACAAAGGAAAATAGCACATTTAGCTATGCGCCAAGAAAAAAGGCAATTTATATTAATCTGTCTTCTCAATCACAACTGACGCCAAGCGCATTTGTGAGAGAACTCAGCGATTTTTGCAAATCAATAAATATTGAAGAAATATATTTTATTAAGTCTGAAAGGCTAAAAATGTTCGTAGAAACTTTAATTTGTGAAATAAAAAATACGCGTAATTGGTCCGGCCCAAGAGTATGTATATTAAAAGAGACACAAAGAATAGACAATAAAGATGACCGAACAGTAATTTTAAACGACTTCCATTTATTACCTACCAGTGGCCACGCAGGTACTAAAAGAATGTTCAACAATATTAAAAAATACTTTTTCTGGCCAGGCCTAGAAAAAGACGTAAAGGAGTTTGTAAAACGATGTGACAAATGCCAAAAACAGAAACACTCGTCACATCGCACTAAAGAACCGATGGTTATAACAACCACGGCTAACGCGGCTTTCGAAAAAATATACCTAGACACTGTCGGACCCCTAGATAGGGACAGTAATAACTTCTCGTACATATTAACTATCCAGTGCGAGTTAAGTAAATATGTAGAGGCCTATCCTTTAGTTACTAAGACAACCGTAGAAATAGCTAGGAAATTTGTAGATAATTTTATTTTAAGATACGGGATTCCAAAGGTCATCGCAACAGACAGAGGGACAGAGTTTTTATCCACAACAATGAAAGAGGTATGTAAACTTTTACATATAAGTCAATTACATTCAACAGCCTACCATCATCAGAGTATTGGAGCTCTGGAGAATTCACATAAAAGTTTAGGAAATTATTTACGCATTCAAACAGACAATCAACCGGAAGAGTGGAGCTCTTGGCTCCCCTATTGGTGTTTTTCCTATAATACCTCTGTGCACTCAGAAACACGTTTCACTCCATACGAGTTAGTTTTCGGAAAAAAAAGTATTCTACCATCAAATTTATCTAAAGCAACTGTTGACCCTCTATACAACTTCGAATCTTACCCATTAGAATTAAAATATAGAATACAGAAAGCACAAAAGGAAGCACGAGAAAATTTACTTAATAGCAAACAAACGCGAAAATTAACATATGATTTAAAACTTAACCCTATAAAGTATCAAGAAAACGACCTCATACTAGTAAAAAATGAAACCGGGAACAAGCTTCAAGAAATATATTCAGGCCCATACAAAGTAGTTGCAGACATTTCTCCAAATGTCGAAATAATTAAAAATGGAAAAAACGACATAGTTGCTGCGCTTTTCGTTATGTGGTGATGAAATTAAAACAAAAGTGAACAATTAACCGCATTTATTCGAAAACCAACAGTAACGCGTCGCTAGCACACGAGTTAAGTCGTAGGGTGAGGGTAGATTAAGCCGATCTGATTTTAACACCCCGGAAAAGAGTCGTTGCACGCCACAAGCACTTCCCTGCTGCTGCCAACGCCGTGAAGATGGAGTAGCGACGGTTCGTCCGCCAGGCGAAGCCGGAGACAACAGTACTGCAGTTGTGGGCTCGAGCCGTAACGAGTGTTAGCGTTATTATTGGTAATATATAAATAGATTAATTACACTAATTTTTATTGAAATAGCAACATTTTTCGTACCAACATTCGGTACACTAACTGGCAACACTAACTCATTGGCTGCTTCCCACGATTGGTTGATAAAACTCCAATCATGGAAATCAGAACAGCTTGCCATAAAACGGCGGGAATATCGTGGAGAGAGGGAGGGGGACGGACCGGAGGACACTTCGTTACCGGACGTCTCGACGACAACTAGGGCTAAACCAGTAATCTCGAGTTAGTGCTGCTAAGAATTTTTCAGGTGAGATGTTGAAGTTTAAATAATTGTGTTAATGCGTACATATTCGAGTGAGAATAAATGTTTTCGAATCAGCTTGGTGTTTCACTTTCATCTCAGAAGTGGGATGCCGGAAAGATATTTATTCTTTCCGTAAAACTCAGCCCACGTAGTCTACAATATGATTTTCATTAAATATTTTTTTTATCTTCTCTGCATACCCTAATATTTTGAGACAGAGGTGATATGCACAAGCTGATTGGTGTCATTCTTTATTAGTGGCCGATAAACGTTAGTACTTATTCTCCACTGTTTTTTTTCTTTCGTCTAATAACTTTTAAGAGACAAACGAATGATTGCAGGACACATTCCAGCATAGATAATAACGAAAAAACGTCACGAATCAGTTAGCACGTAAACAATTTGCCAGGGTACCCCCTGGAATTGTCTACTTGTTTACGTATTTAATGCATTTTATCAGGGCTACTCTCTGGGAATGCATTATAATAATCGTGTCAATAGTAGGTAGTTTCACATGTTTTTGTCACGCAAACAATCTGCCCGGGCACTCCCGGGGATTGCTTGCGGGTCATCTATGCATTTTGCCAGAGCTACCCTCTGGAAATGTATTACGATGATAAACATGGTTGCTAACAATTAAGTCTAAATACATACTTTTAAACGATCGAGGGTAACTATGCTGGAATCTGAAGAGTAATCATGACGCCTTCATAACATCGACAGTGGCGTATGATATAATAGAATAAGTATTAGTATTAACATACCTAACTAATTATCCCTTCGTGGAACTCTATGAGTTAGTGAATTGCTAAATACTTTTACATTAAGTGGATGCCTACTACCTACGTCTAGGTTTTTATGTCATGTAAAAATACCCTTAGTTTATTAATGATTTCTTGTGCAAATTCAATGGGGAATTGTTATGTACGTAAGGCACAGTTAACGTTCGTGGTCTGGCCATACACGCCAGTACTTTTTGGTGTAACGCAGGCCGAAAGGTAAGAGGTCTCGTGTATTTCTGACCTATCCCTCTGGTTCAACCGACTTAACCTGCCCCAATATTGGGCCACGATTGTCAAACCGAATTTACCAATTATACTTATAACTTCAGTAGTTGAACATAATGTTCAAAATTGTCTTTGTGTTTATGTCTGACTTTTAAGGAAACCATGATTATGACAATCAGTTGGCTAAGTGGAGTGCTTTGTACCTAAGCCTGGGTATTATTACGCATTTAAAATCGTTAGGTATAGCATGATCGTTTTATTACGTATCATAGTTACGGACTTCCTTAAAAGAGATTTTGATGGTGATCGAATGGTGAATAAACGTTGTGTTGGTTTTATTACTTGGTATAATTTTATTTCGTTAGTTAATCTTCGTCGCTATCAATGAAAGTTAATCCATTGGAAAATGCAAGTATTCACGATAATTTACTTTATTGCTTTGGAAAAAATGCCTATCTGCTGAATATTTTAATAGTAATTGTGTACAGCGAAGTAAAACAACAGGCGCGATCTTTACTATTTATTTTTCACTATGACTATAATGGGGTTCCAGGTCATGGACACCCAGGGCGAAAGCCCTCATGGCAGCGTCGCCGAGTTAATGGAGGGTGAGCCGATCAGCCCGGGCCGTCTAAGTCGCGACCGGGCACGGCAGACTCCACGGCGGCGCAGTATTCAGAGCGAGGGAGCGGATGGGAGTCTGATAAGCAGGCAAGTCCGTAATCGCTCAAATAATAAGTCACGGAGTAGGGAGTCGTCGAGGGTCATATCACGGACCACTCGTACTCGTCGGCAATACTCCGATATTAAAGAACCTTAAAACGGAGACGGTCGCGTGAACCCTCATGTCGTACGCAGCGTATTCTACCTGCTGAATTTGGCAATCTGTCGGCTAGTAATCAAAATATTCTCCATAAGTTCTTAAATGTATTAGCGAATGTAAAAGGACAGTCGACCTCTAAGCTTTCTCTATCAAATGTGGTTCCCGAATTCGATCCAATGTCCAAGGACCAAACTATAATAACTTGGCTGACCAAAGTTGAAGAGTGCGCGGAGATCTACAATTGGAATGAACGCGAGACTATTCACTTTGCTATACCTAAACTTACCGGCGTTGCTAAGCTATGGTACCAAGGCTTAAACTCTGTACTTTACAGTTGGACCGAATGGAAGAGAAAGCTTATTGAGTCCTTTCCGTGTAGACAAGACTATGCTGATTTACTGATCGAGATGTTGGGCAAGCGTGCGAAGTACGGGGAGTCGTTAGAGCAATACTATTATGCAAAAATAAACTTAATAAATAGATGTCGTATCAGCGGCCGTAACGCCGTTGATATTTTACTAAATGGTATAGATGATCGCGCGGTTAGGGTTGGCGCACAAGCAGCACGTTTTCGCACGCCAGAAGACGTTTTAAAATATTTCAAAACCGTTAAGACGAGCGGTATTAGGGAACTAGGTGACAGGCTAGCTCGCGATAAGAAATTTACTAGGACGAATGGCAACGATAAGGTCAGGGCCGAAGGAACGAAAAGGACAGGCGCGACCGGTGCTGTAATAAAGTGTCATAATTGCAACGAAGAAGGACATAAAAGTTTCCAATGCAAAAAATCTCCTAGCAAGTGCAACGTGTGTAATAAAACTGGTCACCTCGATCAGTATTGTCGATTAAAACTTGCGAGTACTTATCATAATACCGATCGTTGCAACGATGACGCTAAAAATGAAAAGCAGATAGCTGTGCTAGATCAACCAGGTGAATCTAATCTCAAATATGTGATTGAAATATTGGTGAATGGTAGTCCTACTACTTGCCAGGTTGACTTAGGCAGCCAGTGCACTCTTATTAAAGGAACTGAAGCAAAGCGGTTGAATTTGAATATGGTGACTGACAATTTGCCGTCATTACGAGGCATTGGCGGTCACCTAGTTCAACCCTTAGGCAAATGTTTCACGGACGTAACGGTGCAGGGTATACAGGAGAATATCGAGATTATAGTTGTGGAAGACGGCGCTTTAAAATACCCTGTTCTCCTAGGACATTCATTCACAGAGAGACCACACATCACGATCGTTAAGACACCTGATCAAATTTTGTTTGAAAAGGTGAGTGAACAAAAAATATACCTTACCGTTCAAACAGACGTGTCCATTGCATCAAATCAGTTATCGGTTATCCCAGTAGAATCAATAAATAAGCATTCAGGGCAAGTATACATAAATGGCACTGTGAGGGGTACAGACGATCGTAAGCATTACCTGCTTCCTGGCGAGTATAATCTAGTTGAGGGAATTGGACACTTATTAGTTCAAAATATTTGTGACAACCCAATTTCTTTTAAGCAGGGGTCCTTACTTACTCGTTCAGTCCCAATAAGTCCTAATGAGCGTGATGTGTGTTCAGTGTCCTTAGATGAGAGCTGTCTTGATGAGGTCGTTCAATGCGGTAGTCAAATGACGGCGGAAGAACGGTTACAACTGAAAAAATTACTTACGGAATTCACAGATTGCTTTTCGTCAGGGCTTAAAGACATAGGGTATACTACGGCAGGTGAAATGGTGATAGAGCTTGATAATACGGAACCGGTAGTTTACAGACCTTACCGAATGTCTTATAGCGAGAGAACACTAGTGAGTGATATGGTCCAAGAAATGGTTGATGCCGGAATTGTTAAAGAATCCTCGTCGCCATACGCCAGTCCAATTGTGCTGGTCAAGAAGAAGACCGGCGAAAAGCGCCTATGCGTAGATTATAGGGCTTTAAATAAGCGCACCAAGAAAGACCACTACCCTTTACCACTGATCGATGATCAACTCGATAGGCTGGCAGGCAATAACTTATTTATTTCATTAGACCTCGCTTCGGGTTATTACCAAATTCCCATAGAACCAGCGTCTCAAGATAAAACCGCCTTCATCACCCCTGACGGTCAGTTTCAGTTTACCCGAATGCCTTTCGGGCTTGTAAATGCCCCATCCGTATTTCAGAGGACAATTAATAAAATCCTAGCAGAGGCTAAAATTAAATATGCTCTCGTATATATGGATGATATTTTGATCCCGGCACATTCATTCGCAGAAGGGTTAGAACGGCTAAAAGAAGTTCTTTCTTTGCTTAGACAAGGAGGTCTCACCTTGAAAATGTCTAAATGTCATTTTTTTAGGGAGAGCATAGACTTTTTAGGATTTGAGATCAATGCGGGCGGAATTAAACCAGGCACACAAAAGATCGAGGCAGTCTCAAAATTCCCAGCCCCTAAAAATCAACGTGAATTGCAACAATTTATTGGCCTTGCCAGTTTTTTTAGGAGGTTTGTTCAAGGGTTTGCGACGCTAGCTAAACCCCTAACGGACCTACTAAGAAAAAATTCCGATTTTGCATGGGGATCCGAACAAAACAGGGCTTTCGAAGCTATTAAGTCTCGTTTAACCCAAAGACCACTTCTAGCCCTCTATGACCCTAAAAGGGAAACCCAAGTTCACACCGATGCCAGCAAATTCGGTATAGGGGGCATCTTGCTGCAAAAAGATGACGCGGGAATGTTCAGACCAGTTTCTTATTTCAGTAAGAAAACTACCCCAGATGAAAGCAAATTCCATTCTTTCGAACTGGAGACCCTCGCAGTAGTATCATCACTTAATCGATTTCGGGTCTACGTCTTGGGTATCCCTTTTAAGATCGTAACCGACTGTAATGCTATAAGAACTACACTATCTAAGAGAGACCTCGTACCTAGGATAGCGCGTTGGTGGGTGCAATTACAGGAGTTTGACTGCGAAATAGAATACCGACCCGGGACTAGGATGTTACACGCTGATGCTCTAAGTAGGAACCCGGTAGGCGAGGCTAAGGAAGAGTCGCACGTATTAGACGTACTTACAGTTGGTACAGAAGACTGGATTACCACGGTTCAAAATAGCGATGATGAAATATTGCGTATTAAAGAGATATTAGGTAATTCGGCGTCCGAAAAAGTTAAAGAAATTGTAAATAACTATAAAATCAAAAACGGCAAGGTTTATCGTATTACAGGTAAAAATGACAACGATATTAGGTGGGTCGTTCCCAGAGGAGTACGATGGCAGATTGCCAAAATGAATCACGACGATATAGGGCATTTTGGATTTGACAAAACACTAACCCGAATACAGCAAACATATTGGTTCCCAAGAATGAGGAAGTTCGTTAAAAAATACGTGAAGTCGTGCTTAGAATGTGCTCGCAACAAAGACACAACTGGCAAACAACAAGGTCTATTGCATCCTATACCCAAGCCGGAAGTACCATTCCATACTATACATGCGGACCATTTAGGCCCATTCGTGCGCAGTAAAAGGGGAAATTGTTATTTGCTGGTTGTCGTTGACGGGTTCACAAAGTACACTAACATTAAACCTGTAAGAGACACTAAGACGTCTACCACTATTTGGGCTCTAAAGGAACACATTAGTTGCTTTGGGGCACCAACAAGGCTAATAACCGATAGGGGAACATCGTTTACTAGCAATCAGTTTCGTTCGTTTACTAGGGATAAGAATATAAAACATATATTAAATGCTGTAGCAACCCCTAGAGCAAACGGGCAGTGTGAACGATACAACAGAACCATCCTCAGTGCATTGTCCACAAAAACGACTGATAAAGATGATAAAAGCTGGGACGAGTACATATGTGACGTTCAAGTCGGCCTTAATACGACTGTTCATAAAACAACAGGAAAGAGCCCCTCAGAACTCCTCTTTGCTTTTAACATCAATAGCAGTTCGGAAAACGTTTTAGGCGAGGTATTAGATGACACTAGAGAAGTTATAATAGACAATATACAAGAGATAAGAACTGAGGCCGGTAGACGTATAGCACAGCAGCAAGGGAAGGATAAAGCTCGCTTTGATTCCAAGCGCAAAATAGATCACGTCTATAAAGAAAATGATTTAGTAAGCGTAAGACGGGAAGTACCTAGTGATGGTACGTCAAAAAAATTGGCTTGTAAATTTCAAGGCCCATACCGAATCTCGAAAGTCTTACCTAACGATCGTTTCTTAATAGAAGACACCCCGTTGACACGCAAGCGTGGCCATCGTCGATATGAAAATGTTGTAGCAATAGATAAGCTTAAACCCTGGTTAGTTTTTAATAGAGATATTGAAACTACGGAATCTGAGTCTGAAGACAATATATCTTCAAATAATGATGTAGTCGGAACCTAATGTACAATAAGAATTTATTTTATTTAGTGTGTCATTAGCATTGTTAATATTGGTAGCATCACTGAATATAGAGATTATTACTAAACCTCTAATCACTAGATTTTTTAGTTACAATATCTATACAATAATATCTATGTAATAATAAATAAATAAATATACAAGAAGGAACAAAGCTACATGTAAGTAGTAATTTGATGTTTAGAGTTAAGCTACTCCACACGTCTATTTGTTGACTAACACGAATTATTACTGTTACTAACTGTATGTTATTTATTATTAGTGTTTCTTTATATTTGTACAATAAAGCATTTACTCGCTTACTTAATTATATAAGTGAATTTTGTAATAATATGGTGTGTAATCAGGTTAAGTAGATAATAACATCAAATTAGATTATTTATATTCTGTACTCTTGTTTGGGTGATTGCATTTATGTCGCGAAGGGACTCGCTTGGGCAGGATGGCCGAGCTGTTAGCGTTATTATTGGTAATATATAAATAGATTAATTACACTAATTTTTATTGAAATAGCAACATTTTTCGTACCAACATTCGGTACACTAACTGGCAACACTAACTCATTGGCTGCTTCCCACGATTGGTTGATAAAACTCCAATCATGGAAATCAGAACAGCTTGCCATAAAACGGCGGGAATATCGTGGAGAGAGGGAGGGGGACGGACCGGAGGACACTTCGTTACCGGACGTCTCGACGACAACTAGGGCTAAACCAGTAATCTCGAGTTAGTGCTGCTAAGAATTTTTCAGGTGAGATGTTGAAGTTTAAATAATTGTGTTAATGCGTACATATTCGAGTGAGAATAAATGTTTTCGAATCAGCTTGGTGTTTCACTTTCACGAGGAACCCTGGAATTTACGTCCGCTGTTATGAGTGCTCATTAGGTGGGCGGCTCCGTTGACTGTGACCGGCATTAAGCAGAAGCAGGTAGCAGCGCTAAGGCGATAGGGAATGGCTTGGTGATTTGCGGATGTCACAGTCAGACGGAGTTTACAATCGAGATAGTAAAATCGAGATGGTGCAATCGAGATGGCAGGCGCTAAGCAAGTAATTAACGACAAAAAAATAACAAGTAATTAATTTTACATTACTGTTGCGAAGTTCAATTAAGCCTGCATTAATTAATAAAAGGAATAAACGAGTAAGCATTATCATTATTATAATCACTATCAAGCAAAATCAAATTAAATACAATTGACAACGGTTAAATTGAGACCGTTATTGCAGCCGTTTATATTTAAAACATTTTAACACATTGCTACCCACACAATTAAAGCATAAGAAATGTCCAACACTTACCCAATATCGGGGTTTGACACTGATTTTATATAAGTAAATGAGTGAAGATAATTACTAATTACATTAGTATTTAATTCGATCGATAAGATCGCGCGGGCGACGTGTGATGACACGGAAGTGAACGTGCGCCTGCGCCGGCGTCAAAATCTGTGTGTGCCGTTTCGCCAGCTGGCCGCGCCAGGACGACCGCGGGACGCGCGGTCGGGGTAAGGGGCGAGGCTGGCTCTCGAACAATAGGACTCGAGTCGAGTACGATCGGCGCGAGGAATAAGTAACAAGCTCGCTGTACATTTTACCCCAATTTAGTATAGTGTTGATTATTCTTTTGTATTTATAAATTTGTATTAAGTGTTTTTATTATTTATTAGGTAGTATTAAGTGTTATTGATAAGGTTTCTTCTTAATTTTTAAAATCTTTTAATTGTGGTTTAATACACTAGTTATATAACGTATCAACGTTACATAGTTCATAAGAACCGCACAAAACTGTACTTCCCGAACAATGTATAATGTACACTAACTTTATTATGTAACGCGTTTAATATAAGCTAATGTATTTTTTTTTTGTCATGTAGTTATTGTGTAAGTTGCTCTAAAGTAATGTGTCAGAATGGCAAGATTGTATTTAATGATAAGGTTCTAGTATAATAACATAAAATAAAGCTATCACTTTATTTTATTATCTCCCTGTATAAGAGGTGTAGTGGAGTAGTGACGTAGTTATAAGATCTATATATAATCAAGATGCGTTATCCAATAAATCAGTATTTACTCATCATTCGGCAGTTTCACTTGTTCTCTCATATCGCCTCCTTACACGCGAGAAATTTGCGAAAAGTTTTTCTTAAACATTTCCCTCGGAGAAAAACGCGACGCGACCAAGAGTTGAGTCCACGCGGGGTTTTAGCGAAAATATGGAAAATTCTTCGCGAGAAATTTTGTAATATCGTGCCAGGAATTCCTAGGAAAGTTAGAGGCAAGTTTTTTACGCTTAAGATATTCGCTTATCTCTAAAGAACATGTTTATAATACTTTATTTAAATACTAGCTTTTCCCCGCGACTTCATCCGCGCACATAACGTCAGAGTGATGACACACCCCATACATCCACTCATGTCTCCAAGTATAAGGTTTTTATTACCTATCCCGTGGGAAATTCGGAAAATCCCTTCTTAGAGCACCTACATGATCCTCTAGGAATATTATCTACTAATTATATTTTTAATTATTTACCTCGTGTTTTTATCCCGTGGGAAATTTGAAAAATTCCTTTGTAAGTGCATCTTTATACTAATCAAGGAATAATGTGTAAGCATGCTAAATCTAATGTCTGTAGCTTTATTAGTACAACATTTCGGAATTTTCCAATCCCGTGGGGAAATCGGGATAAAAAGTATCCTATGTCCGTCTCCTGGTTCTAAGCTACCTCCCTACCAATTTTCAGCCAAATCGGTTCAGCCGTTCTCGAGTTATAAATAGTGTAACTAGCACCACTTTCTTTTATATATCTATACATATAAAATTCAAAGTCCTGACTGACTGACTGACTGACTGACTGACTGACTTAACTATATATCAACGCACAGCCCAAACCACTGGACTTAGAGACTTGAAATTTTGCACATAGATACCTTATACAATGTAGGCATCCACTAAGGAAGGATTTTTGGAAATTCCCACGGGATAAGGAAAAAACGGGAATTATATATTCGACTCCGAGTGACGCTATCTCATTAACTATAATAACTAGACTCTTCAAATTTGATACAAAAGTAGGTGATTACAAAACGAAGAAACTAATTTCAGGATTTTTGGAAATTCCCACGGGATAAGGAAAAAAACGGGATTTATAATGTTCAGTTAAACGAAATCCTATGAACTATAATTACTAGACTGTTCAAATTTGGCATAGAAGTAGGTGATTATAATAGTAAAATAATGTTTTAATGATTTTTTGAAATTCCCACGGGATAAGGAAAAAAACGGGATTTATATATTCAGTTCTACGGGATCGATTTTTCGTTTTACTGGTAGTATAAAACTGAAACTCGGCCTTCAAGTTCCCTTGGGGAGTGTAAACAATAAAAAAGGATTTCCCGAAATTCCCACGGGAACGGGAAAAACGGGACTTTTCATTTTACTGGTTGCAGAAAGCTGAAATTCGGCATGTAGGTTGCTTCGGGTGTGCAGAGGAGCATTAAGAGAGTACTTTCCCAAATTCCCACGGGAACGGGAAAAATATTTGTCTACAAAGAAATACTGCGGTAGGCATAATATGGCTAGAAACTTGAAATTTGGCACACATATACCTTGACTATCCTAGAGGTGCACTAAGAAGGTATTTTTAGAAATTCTCACGGGATAGGGAAAAAACGGGATTTTTTGTTTTACTGGTCGTAGAAAGCTGAAATTTGGTAAGAGCCTTCCTTGATGAGTGTATGGGAGCACTAAGAAAGGATTTCCAGAAATTCCCACGAGAACAGGAAAAACGGGGTTTTTCGTTGTACTGGTCGTAGAAAGATGAAATTTAGCATTTAGCTTCCTTAGGGAGTGTAAGGGAGCATTAACAAAGGATTTCCTAACATTTTTACGGGAACGGGAAAAATGTTTGTTTACAAAGAAATACTGCTGTCACACCCCACCTAATTGGCCCGACTAAATTTACAACCGGCGGGGGTGTCAGAAAAAAAGACAATAAACTCAGCCAAACCGACTTATGAAAACTAGGCTTGTCTGCAATTCCAGGGAACAAAATGTAGGAGATAAAGGAAAGAGTTAGTTTCTTAAGACTGGTTTTTATTTCCTAAGATAACATCAGTTATTTGGTGAAACAAGTTGATCACAATTTCAGGTTTTAAATTAACATAGAAATACTTATTGGTTAAATTTCCAACCAAAGCTCAGCGTTAGAACTGGGCGTACCAGGAGTTCTGTTATGTGACTTGTGCCTCACCAAGGCTACTCTAAATATTAGTCCCTAAGGGTTTATTGTGCCAACATTAAAGGTATACTTGAAACTACTTGCTAACGTTGATACAAAGGTGTATCAACGCGACCTAAATCCTACTTCCCTAATAAAGTTAAACAACTAAAGTTTGACCGACCTTCACTCCAACGCATTTACCGCCAAGTTCTTCCAGGGAGATGGTGCTGGAGCGCCAGGAGCCTGCCACGTGTCACGGGCTGCACAGCAGGTGGAATACCCCGGAATGCAGATCGATCAGGCCACAGTTGTCCGTGGAACTTTCCGGTTGTTGAAATGACGGAAAGAACAAATCCAAGGACAGAGAAATAATCCTATGCAGTTTCAACTACATAAGGTAGTTGGGACAATGAGTAAAACTCAGGCGAAGTGTACACAGGCAGATAAATGAAATTAGAGGGAATGTAATTTTGTAAGTCGGAACTTAGAAGTTTTAAAAGTATGAAAATTGGAGAAGTTGGAAGCTTCGGTTATTATTAAATTCCCCAAACAGGAGAGATGAAGTGGAAGGGGCAAAATTAAGTACACTTGAAGGAGGTACTGTAGAAATTAAATAGCGCCGAAGCGAACACGGAAAAAGGCAAAAACACCAAATAAAAAAAAACCCAACGTCTGTAAAGAAATAAATTGGTATCATTAGTGTCTTGTCTCGCAAGGCAGAATACAAGGAGGATCGGAATGAATCTGTTCTCTTACCAGCAAAGCCGCGGCTACCGCAGGACTTCAGCCAACGCACCCACCCCAACCGAAGGATGCTTCAGCAGACCAAACTGGAAATAAATCAAGCAGTCAGAACACTGTCAAGGTGCTAGGCACAGTTCAAGGAATAACGAAATATTTTAGGTTAAAAGATTTAACCAGAAAACTTACTCTTTCGCCGACGCAACCCGCTGAAACTCCTCTGCTCCTTCCACTTGTTGAGCCACCACAGTCGGCTCCAAAAGCCACAACTAATCTCCTCGTCTCTTCGAGTCGGAAGCATTTTTATTGACGAACCCAAAGATGCTCGGGAGTACCACGGGCTACGATGACCAGCGGAATTGAAGCCCTGAGCCGTGATACCAGTATCAGAAGATGCAACTAACCACCATGGTTATGTTATGAAAAAGAATAACCCTTGTTTTTAGTTCAAGAACAAATGTCAGACCATCCGATTATTAAATCTCTAATTTTTCCAAAATGGTTTATATTTCTATCTATAGTTTCAGTAATTCTTATTCCTGAAATTCAAACCATTAATCTCCCACCAAACAGGCGATTATACTCTCAATGGTAACCCTAATACGACCTGTCAAGCTGTCACTAATTTTTGACGTTTGTTTACTTTTCGACTGTCATATCACCATTTGATAGGAGCTATTCGAGGCTTTAACAAAAACTCCAAATTTGTAATACTTAGTGGCGAACCGTAAAACACAACGTTACAATACCCCCCTCCCCGATGAAAAGGTTCACCACAGGTGTACCGCTCGCTGCCCTCAGCGATTCCTCAACCAAACCAGTCAAGAAAAGAAAAAAATCTTTAAAGCATTACAAAAAAATATAACCAATACCCACCACCAAATGCCTTGTTGTGAACTCAGCTGAAGCGATCTTATCCCTGAAAACTCTATCTACTAATTTCGACCCTAATGCCAAATTCATATTCCCCGATTTATCCAAAACAATTATTCGCCCTAACCGAACCCACAACAACAACCACCTAACAAAAAAACACATCCAAAACTAACTGGGTATTTGAAATAAACCCTATACCAAAACTGTAAGTTAAAGTTAAAAGAGAATTAAATCCAACTCAATTTGTAACAAACCAACCTTAACTTTCCCAACACAACATAAGCTGTGTTGAAAAAGTTAATCCAACCGCCAGGACAGATGTTCAGCATACCTAAATAAAACTCTCCTAGACCGGGCAAATATAATTGAAATTTGAAAAAAAATTTGTCTGTAGTTTAATTTAATAAACTTCCAGCACTCAAATATCTGACTGTCAAAATGACTGTCTTCCCTCCAAATTATTCCAACAACTTAAACTTTTCGTTCATGACATGGCCACCAACCAATGTCCAAGGAAACAAAATCTGATTCTCACTGAATAAACAAAATAATATAACTCGCGCTAAACCAGCGCAATTTAGCTCGTAGACCGAAAACACAGTTCCACGACAGCTATACACGTAAATATATTTTTAAATATGTCTCACATTAAAGACTAAACCCTGCTGTTAATAGGTTAAGATTGCATCGCACCAATCATTCATCCCTTTTTAATATACTCATGCTTCGTCTAACAAATTTTAGTGATGTAGCAGTGTGATCTGCACACCACGTGCCTTGCAGTTTGTGATTAAATATGACTTTGCAATACTTAACACTGTTGCTAAACAACCTAGCCTAAGCGTTATGTCACGCAGCTTTAATGCATGATCAACAATGGCGGAGCGGCGAGCAGTGCACGACGTGCGGGCCGCACTTCCATTGTTCAACAGCCAACCTACGTAACCTACGCCTTTAGGTCTTTAATGTGCCACGACCCTATAGGATGACCATCCATCCTTTCTAGTACGTAGACTAGCGGAGACAACACCTCCTTAACCCTACATTTCTCGTATTTTGGCGCGAGTTTCGCCATTTTAAATTTTTGAGCGTCGCTCTGAACATATGAACGTTTCCACACTATGTCACCAACGGCAAATTTCGCCGGACGACGCCTTAAGTTGTAGTGTCTGGAATTAGTTTCATGTGCTTTTAATAAACGTGACCTAACCTGCTGGAAAATCTCTCTCAAGCAACCAAATTCGCCCGCATATTCCTCTCTGGGCATTGCTGATGTATAATCCTGATCGACATCCTTGTAGAACGCGCCATTTATAACCGGTTCCCTAGCATGTACCAAAAAGAACGGAGAAAATCCCGTGGACTCATTTACAGCACTGTTGATTGCAAACCGAATTTGATGCAGTTTTTCGTCCCATGTCCGGTGATTCTCCTCTACATACGATGCTACGGCCGTCATTATAGTTTTGTTGTAGCGTTCTACTAAATTTACTTGTGCTGTGTATCTAGGACCATAAAAAACCTTTGGCACGTTATACCGTCTCATTAACTGCTTAAATTCTGATCCCGTGAACTGAACTCCATTGTCAGTAATCACGGTTTCAGGCACCCCATGCTCCAAAATGACATGGTGTTCGAAATGTTTCGCCACTAGCGCACTAGTTGCGCGTCGTAGCGGAAAAAGCAATGTAAATTTTGAGAAACAGCATGTAACCACGAAAAGAAAGGTATACCCAGCACGAGACCGCGGAAGAGGACCGACTAAATCAATGCTAAGCACTTGCATAGGTCGTTGACATACTTTTGGCTGTCCCATTAACCCCGGAGTGAGTTTTTGTGAATGTTTATACGCTGCACAAACGTCGCAAGCCTTCACAAATTCCACTACATCCTTAAACATTCCAGGCCAATAGTATGTCAACGACAACCGCCTATGTGTTTTAAATACACCGAAATGAGCTGCGGTTGGTTCGCAATGGTTCGCCTCTAGCACTTGTTTACGCTCACCTTTACGCACGACTTCCTTCCAATCAAACTCTCGTAACAGGCTGTATTTGGCTTTGCTTAGCCTAAATAATTTTCCCTCCCGAATACAAAAATTTGGAAAATTTGCGGGAAAAGACCTACATCCACTTAACGTTTTTTCATACCATTCGTCACTCACAGCGTCAACGCTTCCGCCATTCACTGCGTCCACCTTCATAAGCCTGGACAAGGCATCGGGGACGACATTGTCGGTGCCCTTCCTGTGCTCAATATCAAAATTAAATTGAGACAGTCTGCAACCCCAACGTGCCAATCTACCCGATGGATTCTCCAGCCGCATGAACCACTTGAGAGACGAATGATCAGTTATCACTTTAAATCGTCGCGAGCCTAAGTAAGCCTGAAACTTTTCCACCGAAAAAAGAACAGCAAGGGCCTCCCGTTCCGTAGCACTGTAGTTGCGTTCACTCTTGTTTAAAGAACGACTTACATACGCAATGGGATGCTCTTGGCCATCAAAAGTCTGAGAAAGCATTCCACCAATACCATAGGAAGACGCATCTGCGTGCACCGCGAAAGTTTTACCAAAATCTGGAACCGCTAATATTGGCGCCGACACTAGTGCATTCTTCAAGGCGTTGAAGGCGTGCTCGGCCTCCTCAGACCATCGGAAAATAGGCGCTTTCTTTCCTTTCGACGTTAAGACATTCAGGGGAGCCGCTATGGTTGAAAAATTCCTAATAAACCGGCGATACCACGAGCAGGTACCCAAAAATATCTTAACCTCGCGAGGAGTTGAAGGAGTTGGAAAATTTAAAATGGCTGAAACCTTGTCTGGGTCTGTACGCAGCCCAAATTCATCTACAACGTACCCCAGATACTTTATTGACTTCCTAAAGAACTTAGACTTTGCCAGGTTTATAGTTAAATTTGCCATTCTAAGCTTCGCTAAAACGCGATTTAAAAGGACCAAATGGGTCTGAAAATCGGCAGAACAAATGACAATATCGTCTATATAGCAAAAAACAAAACCATTTTCAATATCGCTGGTCATGTTATGGTCAATAAGCATGTCCATAAGACGCTGCTGCCTAGCAGGAGCACCACACAATCCGAAGGGCATAACTTTAAACTTGTAGACTCCTCTACCCATTACATTAAAACTGGTTTTTTCCTGCGAGCTCTCACTTAAAGGTATCTGCCAGAATGATGAACTCAAATCGATAGATGACAGGTATTTCGCTTCCTTCAAACTATCCAGTATTTGTGGAATGTACGGTATAGAATATGAGTCCCCCCTCGATATCGCGTTCAATTTTCTACAATCCAAGCAGAATCGCCAGTCCCCATTTGCCTTTTGAACCAATAATGCCGGATTATTCCATGGGCTTTCACACGGAGTAACAACGTCTAATTCCAGCATTCGGTCTAATTCGGAACTTAAAACAGCTCTCTTTTCAGGTGAGAGTGGGTACTGCTTCGTTTTAATAGGTAGTGCGTCACCTGTGTCTATGACATGTTCGACTAAAGACGTCCTACCTAACCCTTTAACATCCGACGAAATGTCCTTAAATTTCCCCACTACATCATTTGCAAGCTCTTGCTGCGCTATTGTTAAATGCTCGAATGACTGAATGGAATGTACTCGCTTTGAACCGTTTATGTGACATACATCAAAATATTTAACCGGAGGCTTCATAAATGAGATGTTTTCAAATATTTCTGGTGCTAAACTAAACGCATGCCAAAAATCGACGCCTAAAATAACGTCTGTAATGATGTTAGGCATTACAAAAAACTTAATTACACGTGTAATTTTATTAAATGTTACGGGCACAAAAATACACCCAATTGACTGGACTACTACGCCGTTTGCAACATTACATGAAGAAGACTCAGAGTTATGCATTCGAAAACCGAATTTAATAAAATCTAAATGTGAACCGTTACCAAGTATCGATAGCGATGCGCCGCTGTCGGCCAACGCATAAACCTCAAAATCAGATACTTTTATCTTTAAGTACGGACGAATATCATTTTCGTTCGGTGCAAACAGAACCGCAGCAATTGTATCATAATTGCAATTTTTCTTTATTGTGGCACTTAATTTATCTAAGAAAATACTGCTACGGTTCGGCGCAACTAGTTTTTTGAACGTGAATTGGAACGCATCTGCTGACAATTCTGACAGTTCGACTTAATAACCCCACTTTTATTACATCCAAAGCAACGAATGTTTTCTTTAGGCGGCTTAACACTGCATGTCCTAAAATTATGGTTACCACGGCCGCATTTATAGCAAATGAGCTCACTTGAAGATGTATGTTTGTGAGCAGACTTTCCGCTGGAATGAAAATTCGCTCCAGCTTTGTGTGAAAATGAAGTCTTTGGTGTCGTCGCCCTATCAAAAGTTGCGGGACCCTTTTGACTAACAAAACTTACAGTGTTTGCCTGCTTGGACCTGGTTTTATACGCGAAATCAGCGCTAAGTGTGTGTGAGCTTGATTTGCCTGGCTCTGAGAAAAATTCTGCTCGCTGTTTTGCCGCTTCAAGTTTACGACATTTTTCCTTCAAATCCGTAATTGACACGATGTTTACCAATGCTAAGTGTTGAGATAAGCTCGGCCTAATGTTATGCATGAGGATTTCCAGTTTTGTTTCCTCGGACAAAGGGGATTTAAGCCGTGCGAACATACACGCCATGACCGAAAAGTAAATGTGGATTGGTTCCTCCAAACCCTGTGTACGTTGCCTAATTTCGCCTAACAACCGATAATCATAATCTACTGGATCAAATTCCAGTAACAAAGTGCTTGATAACTCATTCCAAGTAGAAAACTGCCACCTATTTCCTCTGTACCAAAGAAGTGCTTCCTCGACAAACAACTGTGCTGCCGAATTAAACAGAACAACATCACTAACACCAAAAGCCAGCTTTAATTCCTCGACACGCTCCAAGAAAGACCTAGGATCAGTACGGCCGTTAAATTTCAGACCCCACTTCGCAATGTTCCTGTCACCTGAACAAACAATCTGTGAAACTGCTGGTTGTGCTGCTAAAAGGTTCTCTACACCACCTGAAGAAGACTGACACACTGTATCCATCTTGGCTAATAACACATCCAACTTGTTCGAAAGATCTGACTTCTTTGACAATTTCACCGGGTCGTCTTCGACAACAACACGAATCAACCTATGAAACAGATGACTACCTAAAGCTCTTGACCGGCTACCTGAATACCTATCCTTGGTGGAAACAAACTTTTCCACTAGAACAGACAGCTCATTCAATTTCTCTGAAATAGTTTTAAGTTCAGAGGCTGGAACTAAATCAGTTTCTAAAATAGCCTCCGGAGGACACTCTGGCAATAAATTTCTCAACTGCTTCCTCAACCCTTCAACTGTTTGTAATGGTGTTTCTGATCGAATCTTTACCTCATAAACTAACTCATCGCGCAATAAGGAGTGAAACTGCAAAGTACTCCCCATTTTAAATTATTATTTAAACCTTTAGTGATGGCAAAAGTACAATGTTTTATGTATGTGAACTCTTTACTTGGCACAAATTAAATTACAATTGTTTTAAATACACTGTGTTTTTAATTATTTTAAACCCTTTATGACATGAAAACAAATATTAAATACCGATGGTCACAGACAGTAACTAAGTGTTAACTTAACTAACTGTAGCTTTTTGTGTAATCTTGGTGTACAAATGTGAATGCTTATAACTAGGAATGTCAAAGTCTCCTGTAAAGTACTATTTTTAGAATGGAATGTAAATGTTGTTTCAGACACAAATGTAGTTATTTCAGACAATATTTAATTATGTAGGTTTGAGTACACACAGTTAATAACAATGTTTTATAACACAACTGAAAGTCAGGTAATGTTTTCTTATTATGGAAAAACTATATGGAATTATTGAAAAAATTAAAGTTATTTGTTGAAACTTGTTGCAAATTCCAACACAAAATTCAGCTGCCACTTAATTTTCAGCTGTGAAATTGGTCACACTCAGCTTATCAATTGATCTACTAATAAATTTTTTTTTATACTATAAGTTGTATACTGTGCAACCAAAATTTTTACCAATTTGAAGTTATTATTACCAAACTATCTTGAAATTAATGAAATTTGAATTATTGTTAATGTAATTAAATAGAATATTAACTTTACACAAAAGCAAAATAGGCAAAATTAGTTGTTAAACTTTTAACTTCCTACAAGACCAAAAATGACAACTACCTGTAATTAAATTTTATTACACTGAATTTTTCCAAGTTCTCAAAACTTATCAATTTAGTGTTCAAAAGTGATTATAAACACTACAAAATGTACAAAAGCACTGTGGCAAGGCTTAAAGACGAGTTCAAAACACCAGGAACAGAGTTTCTAGCTTGGAATATCATGTAAGTGTTAAAAATAATTCCTAAAGATGATGGCACAAAAAAAATTACCTAAAATTGCAGAAAAGGCCTGAAAATCCTGAATAAACGTGGGCGCCACTGTCACACCCCACCTAATTGGCCCGACTAAATTTACAACCGGCGGGGGTGTCAGGAAAAAAGACAATAAACTCAGCCAAACCGACTTATGAAAACTAGGCTTGTCTGCAATTCCAGGGAACAAAATGTAGGAGATAAAGGAAAGAGTTAGTTTCTTAAGACTGGTTTTTATTTCCTAAGATAACATCAGTTATTTGGTGAAACAAGTTGATCACAATTTCAGGTTTTAAATTAACATAGAAATACTTATTGGTTAAATTTCCAACCAAAGCTCAGCGTTAGAACTGGGCGTACCAGGAGTTCTGTTATGTGACTTGTGCCTCACCAAGGCTACTCTAAATATTAGTCCCTAAGGGTTTATTGTGCCAACATTAAAGGTATACTTGAAACTACTTGCTAACGTTGATACAAAGGTGTATCAACGCGACCTAAATCCTACTTCCCTAATAAAGTTAAACAACTAAAGTTTGACCGACCTTCACTCCAACGCATTTACCGCCAAGTTCTTCCAGGGAGATGGTGCTGGAGCGCCAGGAGCCTGCCACGTGTCACGGGCTGCACAGCAGGTGGAATACCCCGGAATGCAGATCGATCAGGCCACAGTTGTCCGTGGAACTTTCCGGTTGTTGAAATGACGGAAAGAACAAATCCAAGGACAGAGAAATAATCCTATGCAGTTTCAACTACATAAGGTAGTTGGGACAATGAGTAAAACTCAGGCGAAGTGTACACAGGCAGATAAATGAAATTAGAGGGAATGTAATTTTGTAAGTCGGAACTTAGAAGTTTTAAAAGTATGAAAATTGGAGAAGTTGGAAGCTTCGGTTATTATTAAATTCCCCAAACAGGAGAGATGAAGTGGAAGGGGCAAAATTAAGTACACTTGAAGGAGGTACTGTAGAAATTAAATAGCGCCGAAGCGAACACGGAAAAAGGCAAAAACACCAAATAAAAAAAAACCCAACGTCTGTAAAGAAATAAATTGGTATCATTAGTGTCTTGTCTCGCAAGGCAGAATACAAGGAGGATCGGAATGAATCTGTTCTCTTACCAGCAAAGCCGCGGCTACCGCAGGACTTCAGCCAACGCACCCACCCCAACCGAAGGATGCTTCAGCAGACCAAACTGGAAATAAATCAAGCAGTCAGAACACTGTCAAGGTGCTAGGCACAGTTCAAGGAATAACGAAATATTTTAGGTTAAAAGATTTAACCAGAAAACTTACTCTTTCGCCGACGCAACCCGCTGAAACTCCTCTGCTCCTTCCACTTGTTGAGCCACCACAGTCGGCTCCAAAAGCCACAACTAATCTCCTCGTCTCTTCGAGTCGGAAGCATTTTTATTGACGAACCCAAAGATGCTCGGGAGTACCACGGGCTACGATGACCAGCGGAATTGAAGCCCTGAGCCGTGATACCAATATCAGAAGATGCAACTAACCACCATGGTTATGTTATGAAAAAGAATAACCCTTGTTTTTAGTTCAAGAACAAATGTCAGACCATCCGATTATTAAATCTCTAATTTTTCCAAAATGGTTTATATTTCTATCTATAGTTTCAGTAATTCTTATTCCTGAAATTCAAACCATTAATCTCCCACCAAACAGGCGATTATACTCTCAATGGTAACCCTAATACGACCTGTCAAGCTGTCACTAATTTTTGACGTTTGTTTACTTTTCGACTGTCATATCACCATTTGATAGGAGCTATTCGAGGCTTTAACAAAAACTCCAAATTTGTAATACTTAGTGGCGAACCGTAAAACACAACGTTACACTGCGGTAGGCATAATATAGCTAGAAAATTGAAATTTGGCACACATATACCTTGAGTATCCTAGAGGTGCACTAAGAAGGTATTTTTCGAAATTCCCACGGGATAGGGAAAAAACGGGATTTTTTGTTTTACTGGTCGTAGAAAGCTGAATTTGGTAAGAGCCTTCCTTGATGAGTGTATGGGAGCACTAAGAAAGGATTTCCAGAAATTCCCACGAGAACAGGAAAAACGGGGTTTTTCGTTTTACTGGTCGTAGAAAGATGAAATTTAGCATTTAGCTTCCTTAGGGAGTGTAAGGGAGCAATTAACAAAGGATTTCCTAACATTTTTACGGGAACGGGAAAAACCGGGATTTTACGTTTCCAGACGAAACAGCGGAAGAAAGAGACTTAACATTTATAACGTGTGTTTCTTTAAAGGCTTTAAGTGTACTCCGAAAGCACTCCCCAAAATTTTCACGGGAACGGGAAAAAACTTATTTTTTCGTTTTACATCTTAGCGCGTGCGAAGTCCCGCGACTTGGGGTAAAAGCTATTTGGGGTAGGTATATTTTAGGACAGCCCTTTAGGTTAGGTTAGGTTTGTTTTATAAAAATCCTGCAATATTTACAGTTTCAGAAAAATTAAGGCAGCGGGGCAATGTGGGGGCTTGCTTGCATGCTTGCTTGAGTCCTTGCTTTGCATGCTTGATTGCATACTTGCTTTCATGCATGCTTGCATGCTTGCTTGCATGCATGCATGCATGCTTGCGTGCTTACTTGCATGCATGCTTGCTTGCACGCTTGCTTGCACGCTTGCTTGCATGCATGCTTGCTTGCACGCTTGCTTGCATGCTTGCTTGCCTGCTTGCATGCCTGCTTGCATGCCTGCTTGCATGCCTGCTTGCAGGTTTGGGTCCTCGCTTGCTTGATTGCTAGCTTCTTTGAAATGCTCATGGTTCACGCGTGCGAAGCCGCGGGCAAAAGCTAGTATACATATAAAAATAGAAGATGACAGTAGGACTGGTTCTGTAGGTAGGTATGCCACGAATACGCAGATGGTTGCTTTTAGAGGCACCTTCGATTTGCAGCACCTAAAAGGACGTCCGGATAGCCTAGTGGTTAGTGACCCTGACTATGAAGCTAGAGATCCTGGGTTCGAACCCCGGTTGGGGCAGACAGTTGTATGATGAATACGAATGTTTGTGCCCGAGTCATGGATTGTATGTATTTAAGTATGTATTTATTTTATCTACATTATATAAGCATGTTTATCCGTTGCCTGGTACCCATAGTGCTTTGCTTAGTTTGGGGCTGGGACAATTGGCATTGTTCATTTTTTTTAAGCTGTGCTTTATTTGATAAAATGGACTATTTCAAGCAACTGATTTGAATATTATGCTTTTACGTAGCTTTGTTAACTAATAATAAATATTTTTTCGCTGTTTGATAATTCGTGAATTTAGACAGAATCCCAATCGCCTTAGACACTGAAAAATCCGAAAAGTAAAGCTATGGCCGGGAATCGAACCCGGATCTTCGTCATTCCGTGACGTCCGTGACGCGTGCACCCCTACACCACCCATAGCAGGTGGGTAAGCCTCCGAATTTTTCTATCTGTTACTAGCCGTCACGTGACCTTGTTACTATGCGATTTTTTGTCGCCAAGCGTCATCTGTTTGAATGATGCGTCTGTACGACACAATATTACAAACTCCCGTGGAACATCTACGGCTCACCAGGGACGAGAAGGTGCTGTTTTCAAACGATAGGTACCAAATGAATCTAGAATTTTTACTTCTCGATTTTTCATGTTTACTTTAGTGTGATTTTTTTTTGTAAAAAAAAGTTCCGTAAAGATTTTAGATAGTGTATAATATGCTCAAGTTCCGCTAAAGTCTGCGTATATTTATCCGTAGCTTAAAGCTGAGCAGTTGCTTATCTTCTTCAATACTGGATAATAATGTTATGATCCAAGTGACAGAAGACCGTTACATACTCGTATTTTTAGTTTTTTGACGTCTCATGCATTTTATACAGTCCTTTTGTTGTATTTTAACTTAGCATTGCATTGTAAAATTCTTAGATTTTTACTCATAATTAGCTACATTGGGATCGGATCTATCAATTCGGAATTAATCTCGCTATAGAATATCATGGACAGAAAGGTTAAGGGCGCGTTTCCGGCCCTTTACGAAAACTTTTGGCCTTTTGTGCCATTGTCTAAACATAGAACCACGACTCTGCAAGAAGGTAGATGTACAATTATGTACCTATATAGGGTGTTCGATTAAAAATCGGTTTTGTTAACATTCACAATATAATATTGCATTCAAGAACAAAAAGTACAAAAAGATGTTCGCACCTAACATCACCGAAAGCATTCCGCTTGCATGTTGTAATACGGTACAGCGCCATCTAGCGGCACACTTATAAACTATTTCTTACTTAGACAGTAGAGAAGGTAATATTCCCTAGTAGCATTTACGGTTGGCACCTTCGAGCCAACGGTGGGGGATCTATCGGGATATGGTTAGTTAGTTGGCCAACTCAAAACTGACGTTAGCCCAACAAAACAAAATATTGTTATAATGCCCAACAATTTGCCAACGTCAGGCCACTGCAAGTTCATATACTGTTGGCCAACTATTAGGCGACCAACGTTAGCCCAACAAAACAAAATATTGTTATAATGCCCAACAATTTGCCAACGTCAGGCCACTGCAAGTTCATATACTGTTGGCCAACTATTAGGCGACCAACGTTGGCACTTCTGAATGCTACAAGACAAAGGACCTCAAGAAACAAACCAACGGTGGCCTAACGATACAAAAATATTGTTATCATAGCCAACGAGTAGCCAGAAATGGGCCAAAACAAGTAGAATGTACATCGACCTCGACGGAGAGACCATTAGCTAATTTCGGCTTTGTAGAGCGTTATCTCTATCGCACACTTCATAAAATGTACAGTAAGCAAAACATCGAGTGTAGCACTTCAACAAAAATATTTATTTAGGAAGTATAAATCAGGATTATACAGGACTTGCTATTATATACAGGGAAAATTAAAACTAAAACTAACTAGACAAAATACCTACTTACAAAATATCTACAAAAACTACTTCCTAATTCAATCAAACAAACCGCCACGGATGGTTCCTGGTGCAAATGTGCCCATGACGCTTGCGGCATTGCCTCTCTGGATGGCCAGTGACAGCTTTTATGTTACTTCAAATAATGACAATGTGATACAAACAAACGTATAGGCATCGGCGTGGGCTCTAGTACGAGTTTTGATCGTTTTCAAATACTTCATAGTTTGCGTTTTCTGCCATACATTTACTAGCAGCGCCCCTAGCAGAAACTTCAACGAACTAAAATTCCAGTATGGCAGAAAACGTAAACTATGAAGTATTTGAAAACTATCAAAACTCGTACTTAGACCCCTCCTGTGTCGTATCGTAAGCCCACTATTGTGCAACCAACGTCAGAGGGGTGAGAGGGAATGCGGTGGGGGGAACAGTGGCGGGTCGCGGGCAGTGTTGCCAGATTAGGCGATTTTACGCCATTTAGGCTATCTTGGAAGGTGTCGGGGCGACCAAGAATTACATTTTGCGACTAGTCGTCATTTAGGCTACATTTCGGAGACTATGACAGTCAGAGAAAAACTTTTCAGACGAAAAAGGTTTGTTTTGAGACGTTCTAACGAAGTGAAGAATTTTTTTTTCCAAGTCTCGAAACAAAAAAGTTTTTTTATTTTTCCAACATTTGTCATATATTTTTTTTCAGTCGTGTAGAACATCATAAATTACATGTACATACCGAGTTTGAACCCTCTAGCTATAACAGTTACCGAGATATAGGCTTTGAAAGTTGAAATAAAACGCTTCTTCAAAATTTCGACAACACGACTACGTTCCTAAGATTTTGCCTGATTTGACATACTTAGTTGGTAAAGAGTGTAACTTTTTTGTTTTAAGAGATAGAAAGTTTCTTTTTACAGGGCGGCTAGATATAACCTCCAGCTACATATTTCCAAGGTCATTGACCCCGCTCCAAGGTCAATCGCCCCGCCACAGAGTCTTTTTGAACTTATCCGTAGTGATTTTACAAGTCTTATATTTCGGAAACTATGACAGTCAGAGAAAAACTTTTCAGACAAAAAAGGTTTGTTTTGAGACGTTCTAACGAAGTAAAGAATTTTTTTTTCTCCAAGTCTCGAAACAAAAAAGTTTTTTTATTTTTCCAACATTTGTCATATTTTTTTTTCAGTCGTGTAGAACATCATAAATTACATGTACATACCGAGTTTGAACCCTCTAGCTATAACAGTTACCGAGATATAGGCTTTGAAAGTTGAAATAATAAAACGCTTCTTCAAAATTTCGACAACACGACTACGTTCCTAAGATTTTGCCTGATTTGACATACTTAGTTGGTAAAGAGTGTAACTTTTTTGTTTTAAGAGATAGAAAGTTTCTTTTTACAGGGCGGCTAGATATAACCTCCAGCTACATATTTCCAAGGTCATTGACCCCGCTCCAAGGTCAATCGCCCCGCCACAGAGCCTTTTTGAACTTATCCGTAGTGATTTTACAAGTCTTATATTTCGGAAACTATGACAGTCAGAGAAAAACTTTTCAGACAAAAAAGGTTTGTTTTGAGACGTTCTAACGAAGTAAAGAATTTAACAATCGTTATCAGGCAAATCAAATTTGTAATACTTCACTGGAAATTAGGGTACTCCCTAAAGGACTTGGACTCAGAATTCATAGTACCTTGGTAGCCGAGCTTGAACCATGAAGTGGCTTATGTGAGCGTGAAGGGCATAATTTATAGAATTTATTAAGACTACATGTGTCTTTTGAAAGACCGCCAATTTTTTTAGAGTATTATGTCTAGGTCATACAAATTATTATTTTAATAGTAATTTTTTAAATCAAAACGGCGATCCCAAAAAATCTAAAAAAAAATTTACATGATAGCCCAGAATTTAAGCTTTCATTTGTATAAGTTTTGTTTTGGTTGGGGGTTGACTGCTTCGGCCATTTCCTTTATATTGTCTAACAGATAAATAGATTGTGCTATTTTAGGTTACTTTTCACTTTTTCAGTTTGAAAAATTGGGCGACTTAGGCTACAGACAAACAGATTGGGCGATTTTAGGCTACTTTTTAGTTCGAAACTTTGGGCGACTTTGGGCGACAGACAAACAGATTTGACTTTAGGCTACTTTAGGATTTGACTTAAGGCTACTCAGCACCAAAGGCGAAAAGGCCTGAAATTGGCGTCTTTTTTCTGTTTTTTTATTCGTGCGTACCCCGACCAAACCTTGTAATTCTGATAGATATGAATGTGCTGAACAAAACAAAGTAGGTATGACAACTATACCTCTACACGCAGTCCGAACTGAGATATCTGAGTCTGAAATATCCGACAATGCCTGAAATTTGTGACTTTTTTTTCCGAGCGTACCCCAACCAAACCTTGCAATTCTGATAAATATGAATGTGCTGAACAAAACAAAGTATGACAACTATACCTCTACACGCAGTCCGAACTGAGATATCTGAGTCTGAAATATCCGACAATGCCTGATGACTTTTTTTCGAGCGAACCCCAACCAAACCTTGCGATTCTGATAGATATGAATGTGCTGAACAAAACAAAGTATGACAACTATACCTCTACACGCAGTCCGAACTGAGATATCTGAGTCTGAAATATCCGACAATGCCTGATAACTTTTTTTTCGAGCGTACCCCAACCAAACCTTGCAATTCTGATAGATATAAATGTGCTAAACAAAACAAAGTATGACAACTATACCTCTACACGCAGTCCTTTTCCAGGCCGCCTCAAAACGCAATTTAAAATGTTACGCCATGTCCTCAACAACAGGGCCATTGGGCCATCTTCACCAAGAAATACGCATTGCATGCGCACTACTAACTGCTAAAAATATAACCCCGTAGTGACAATTAATTAATTTATTGTGTTGTAAATGTACAGTTTGTCTAGATTATAAGTATTTAAATGGCTCCACACAACGTATGTCGTTCTGAGTAAATAAACTTGAAACTTGACAGTCATCATCATCATCATCGCAGCCCGATAAGCGCCCACTGCTGAGCGAAGGCCTCCCCCAAGGATCTCCACAACGAACGGTCCTGCGCAGCCCACTTCCAACGGCTGCCCGCGACCTTGACTATGTCGTCGGACCACCTTGTGGGAGGCCTCCCTACGCTGCGCTTACCGGTGCGTGGTCGCCACTCGAGAACCTTTCTGCCCCATCGGCCATCGGTTCTCCTAGCAATGTGACCCGCCCATTGCCACTTCAGGTTCGCAATCCTGAGGGCTATGTCGGTGACTTTAGTTCTTCTACGGATCTCCTCATTTCTGATTCGATCTCGTAGAGAAACACCAAGCATAGCCCTTTCCATTGCCCTTTGGGTGACTTTGAGCCTGGTCACTAATGCCGCGGTGAGCGACCACGTCTCGGATCCGTATGTCATCACTGGCAACACGCACGAATTAAAGACTTTAGTCTTAAGTGACTGCGGTATTTTGGACGAGAAGATCATCTTCAGCTTCCCGAACGCTGCCCAGCCGAGCTGAATCCGTCGAGAGACCTCTTTCTCGAAGTTGAATTTGCCTAACTGGACCGTTTGTCCTAAATAGACGTAGCTGTCAACAACTTCGAGAAGTGCGCCTCCCACACTAAGTGGAGTGGGTACTACATGGGAGTTCAACATGATCTTAGTCTTATCCATGTTCATTTTAAGACCCACTTGTCGGGAGGCGCGGTCGAGGTCAGCGAGCATTCGGCCAAGGTCTTCCAGGTTTTCTGACATGACTACGATGTCGTCGGCAAATCGAAGGTGAGTGAGGTACTCGCCGTTGATGTTGATGCCGAGACCTCTCCAGTCCAGGAGTTTGAAAACATCTTCCAGTGCAGCTGTGAACAGTTTCGGAGAAATAACGTCTCCCTGCCTCACACCACGCTGCAACTGGATAGGTTTCGTGTCCCGGTCCTGGAGACGAACCGACATGGTGGCGTTCTCGTACAAACACTTCAACACTTCGATGTACCGATAGTCAGTTTGGCAACGCTGGAGAGACCTCAGCACCGCCCAGGTCTCGACGGAATCAAAGGCTTTCTCGTAGTCCACAAACGCTAAGCATGATGGCTTGTTATACTCCTCAGATATTTCAGTTCGGACTGCGTATAGATGTAGAGGTATAGTTGTCATACTTTGTCTTGTTCAGCACATTCATATCTATCAGAATTGCAAGGATTGGTTGGGGTACGCTCGAAAAAAAAAGTCACCAATTACAGGTATTGTCGGATATTTTAGACTCAGATATTTCCATTTCGGACTGCGTGTAGAGGTATAGTTGTCGTACTTTGTTTTGTTCAGCATATGCATATCTGTCAGAATAGCAAGGTTTGGTTGGGGTACGCTCGAAAAAAAAACAAAATAAATTGTAAAGGCCACCTTGTACTAACTTTCTCGCGTTGATATATTTACGTGTGATTTATAATAAAATAAATTAATAGAGTTCGAATTTTGAAAACTGAAGTCGCCGGCATACGCTAGAAGGAAAATCTGTACCTACTATTGAGGTTGAAAAAAATATGATTTGTATGGGAGCTACCATTTTTAGAGTTTTCCCAAAGTAACCGAGTATGCCACATTATAGTACTTCCTAATGTTAATTAATAAGGTAAATTTGAAAAAAATCGTTTGAGCCGTTTTGGAGAAAAATAATGTTTTGTCGGAAACTCCATACTAAACGAGTTCGAAAAAATATGATTTGTATGGGAGCTACCATTTTTAGAGTTTTCCGGAAGCAACCGAGTATGTCACATTATAGCCCTTATTAAATAAAAATTTTGTGAAATATTTGAAAAAAATAGTTAGAGCCGTTTCGGAGAAAAATTTTTTTTGTATGGCAGGTACCCTAAAAAAAATAGCTATTTGAAATTCCAAAAAAACATTCCTAGGTTATCGCAAAATAAGCCTAAATACCAAATTTGGTCTAATTTGATTCAGCCGTTTAGGCTGTAGAGCACAATCACATACATACACACATACATACATACATTTTTTGAAAATTTTCACTTTTTTGGGCTCTATTAACGCTACTGATCATATCCCCATCAAAATCTCAAACTCGATTTTTTTTACGATCACAATACTTCCTTTCTCACTTCGTTCGCTTGAAAGTAAAAAAGTAAAAAGACGCCACCCGTCCATACCATTGTCCATACTAATCCGGCATTGCCCTGACTTGGAACACGCAACGTCTGGCAACACTGGTCGCGGGCGGCGCGGGCGCGCGTCACCATTTCCTTTCCTTCCTCGTGTCGGCCATCTTGAGTCTTAACTTGCGTTTGCTACGTTGTTTTTTGTAAAATAAAACGGTTACCTAGTGTTTCTCCCTGTTTATCTTTACTTTACTGGGCTCACCGCCACAACACAAATTAAATTAAGTTTTTCCCCCTGTTGTGCAGTGTTGTGATGCCGCCGTTCAAAGCATCTTTGAAAATTAATAAGTGCCTTTTAAAACAAATACTACCGGACGATAACTGGACTGTGCATCCAGTTCGACGTGTGCTGTACGAAACTGGTAAGTCACAAATCCACATTTTAACAAGCTAGGCGCTTTAGCACCTAGTAGGTTGATCAGAGCACTTTAAATATATTCCCAGAGCTGGTTGCAAAACTCTACCTACTTTTGAGCGGCCGACAGAGCCCTTCTTCTAGGCTGGGCCCACTCAGACCTACTTTTCGTGATCAGGGCTCTCCAATCTTCATTTAATACCAATTTCAAGATGGTGTTCTGTAGGGTAGTGTTTTGCTGTCCGCTTCCGGTATAATAGCTTACTTATTGTTACTGAATTTATTTTTCTTTATGACTATTCCTTATGAATTTTGATAAACAGCAACCTATTATTTGCATCGCAGATTCTCCAGTCGGTAGTATCCCACGTTCGCCGACACCATCGTCGATTCAAGAGACACAACCATCAATACTTGAGCAAATCAACGCGTCTTTAGGTAACTACTGATCTAACCAATTTTACTAAAAGCTTTTTGCCCACGGCTTCGCACGCCCGGCCAAACATCCATATATATGTCACCGGATATTTCTAATAAAAAGTTGTATACTATACCAGAATAACTCATCCAAAAACTATTTTAAATAGTTATTGTTACCGTTTTAATAATTGTTAATAATTGTAACAGAATGCCTTATATATTTGTATGTTACTTCGTATGTACGACACTGTCCGTCCAAAGCTAAAACTATTTTTGTTAATATTTATTGTGCATGTAGGTACAAGACTGTCTATTTTTTAAGTTATTTACGGTGCATGTAAGAGACTGTCTGTAAAACTAAAACTATTTTTTTAGTTATTTACGGTGGGTGCATGTACGAGACTGTCTCTAAAACTCAAACTATTTTTTAAATATTATTAATTTAAATATTTTTATTTTGTATGTTTTTAAGGGTGATTTAGAGATATTGGCGCGAGATTCAAATTTTTCGATGTTTTTTGCTTATTGTGGCTTTCGTGTGCTCTTTCTCAATTATATTCTTACAATAGCGATAATGACAGAGTACCTAGTAATTTATTACACCAAAAGATAACGTTCATACGTAGCCAATTTCATAATAATACGGTATAACCATAAAATTGCATTATACCGTATTTTTATGAAATTGGCTACGTATTATCGATATCTTTTGATGTAATAAATTACTAGGTACTCTGTCATTATCGCTATTTCAAGAATATGAATGAGAAAGTGCACACGAAAGCCACAATAAGCAAAAAACGTCGAAAAATTTGAATCTCGTGCCATTCTCTCTAAATCACCCTGAACACTTTTTATTTTTTTAATTAAGTACAAACTTTCGTTATTGTCAGACTAATACCTACCCTCGTGACATTGTTAATTCAATTTCCTTATAATTTTAGTAGTTATTAGTTTAGTGGTTTAGTTTTTGTTTAGTAGTAGGTAGGTCCGTGTATTTTGTTTAACTTTTTTGTAGATTGGTTTTTAGTTTTTACATACGAGAAATATTACAAAATTTCAAATAATTTCAGTTTATTACAATTGTGATTTTTTTATAAAATAGCATAAAGTATAACGATTACCAAACTATACCAAAAGTTGTAACTCATCCATAAACTATTTTAGATAGATTCCTAAACTGAAGTACATACTTATTAAATAATCTTACTTACCTAGATATTATTTTTGTATGTCTACAGGTTAAGACCTTTTAAAAGTCTGTGATTAGTAAAAATAAAGTACCTACCTACCTACTTACCTGTTTTATTTATTAGTAGGTAGGTTCCCATATATTTCTTACCAACCTATTTCCACCAGCTGTGGCTACGCGCTACGTTGCTATGGATGCGTTTGATATCTACCAATGAAATCCGATGTTCAAACCGATGTACATGATTGGTGGACATCAGACGCATCCATAGCAACGTAGCGCGTAGTTTAGCTGGTTGAAAAGCACCCTTAGTGGGTCGTAGTATAAGTATTACAGGCCCTACGTGGCTTTGTAACGTTAGACCATCGTAGGAAATTCTTCATAGGCCCAACAATGTCCGACGTAACGTTGGGCTACCGTTGTAATAATGTTCAACGGCCCTACGACATTTGGGCCGTTGTAGGCAATTCCGCGAGGGCCCATACGTGATGGTCCATCAAGTTTTTCGCGGCCAATTCTAACCGTTGGCCAACCAGTGCTGTCCACAATGGTCCAACATAATGCCAACAAAAAATGCTACTAGGGTTCTTTCTCTTTTGTACACCATTTCTTTTCGTTTTCGTTTTAAGTTCCTGACTTCTCTCCGGTCTGATGAAAATTTCCTCCATGCTGTTCCTCTAAGTGCTATAATGACTCCTTTACTATGACTTCAATCCGCCTGTGGAATTCCTCTCATGTAGACTTAAGGCCTCTATTTTTAAAAACCATTTCAAATGTCACTAATTGAATCCAAGTCCTTCTTTAGTTTCTTTCTTTCTTTTCTTTTGCTTTTGATCAAATCCTTTTCTGATATATGGTCTCCTTTATATTTTATATTACCTACTACTAGATGTATATATACATACATACATACATACACAAATTACGTCTATATCCCTTACAGGGTAGACAGAACCAAAGTTAACAAGACCTAAAAGCCACGTTTAGTATTATTGTGGGGGTATAGGAGGAAAAATGATTCAAAATAGTGATGGGTTGCATCGCCTATAACATGTAATTCCTAAGATTTTCGCCCATTTCCTAGATGAGCTTCACCATCTGCGCGGGACGAGAAGCAACTGGTATATCTGTTTTTCCTTAGCTCACAGACCAGCATAGAAATTTGAATTAATGTCGTTTTACAATAACTAATTAACGAAAAACTCATTGACGTTCATGTTTTTAATTGTACACGCGAATCTTTGAAAAAAGCGTTTAAATAAGAATTTAAAAAAAAATGAAAAACTTTGAGGAACGCACTTTAGGTTAACAGTTGCATTGTTTGTATACTTAAGAAAGAAAGAAAGAAATCGAATCGAATCGAATTATCATCACTTGATTATGTATGACTGTTTGTTTCTTAATAAATTAAAAAAAAAAAAAAAAAACTATTGGTAGGTTAAGGAAACATTTGGGCCTTTGTCTGAACACAGAACCACGACTCTTGTATCTGTTTCTTTATATTTGTACAATAAAGCATTTACTTACTCTGCAAGAAGGTAGATAATGAACCAGAGCTGAAACAGTGTTCGCCTTAGTATCGCGGCTCATCCGCTCTCGCTTGTAACTTGGGCGTGTGAGCATCATATTGGCGTGACACAGGCACTGCCGCAGGTGCCGCCTCCATCAGCAGGTTAATGCTGCGGTATTGCTGTAAGTAAGGCTGGGGCTAGGGTGGCAGCGGGTATATGACTGAATTATTGATAAAGTTTCGACCTCAGAGCGGAAACATGCATGCATGGAGGTAAGTAAGGCTGGGCTGGGGTGACAGCGGGTAGCGTTTGACTGATTGAAGTGGAGCGGAGGCGGAGCGGAGATTTGCGGAGTGCAACCAGTCACATTAGTTGAAATCTACTGTGTGTGTGTGTGTGTGTGTGTGATTCGCATTTGGTCGCTAATGTTTTAAATTTTAAAAGGACAAAACGGTTACCTTTTGTAATAGATAAATGACAGAATGGAGAAACCGGTGGATGCAGATGGCGAGTTGTCGTTCATTATGGTGTGCTAAGGGGGAGGGGAGGGCTTTGTTCAGCAGTGGACGGCTTCAGGCTGTGATGAAGATGATGATGATGAAATGACGAAATATACAGTATTTATTCACTATTCATTTATATTATCAATGGAATTCACAATTCAAATTCAAAAAAATATTTTTGCAAAATGGCCGCCAACGGTTCTTTTACGTCTTTTTTGAAACTACCAGCGCGTTCGGAAAGACCATCATTGTCAACAAGAATGCGCCACAAGAAACTAAGTCGATTTTTTTTTAATAAAATACATTAAGCTACTACAATACTTAAAATCTACTTAAATTAAATACTGTAAGGATCAAAAAATAAATTTAAAATCTCTACTAGTCAATACAATAAGATCCCCCTTACATCTCTTTGAAAATAGCAGATTTCTCCACTCCCCCATAAGTAATATAATACTAGGTACGCGTATCTAGCTCGAATATTACATTTTAAAGCTGCATTTTGACATCAAAGGAATCTATTTCGGTTGCATATTTCACTTCGAGGCAATAGTTCGTATTCGCGACCGAGTTCGAGAGCGAGTAAATTTTATACGATCCATTTATTTCTGAAACCACTAAAGAATTTCCAGTAGTTTATTTGTGTTGGTCACTGATGAACACAGAGCTTTGCTTCTTCACGCTGCGACTAGACGGATTTGGATTAAATTTGGAACGGAGATAGGTGGTACTTCTTATTCCGGATAATTACACAGTTACCCCGCAAGGGATAAATACGTGATAATTATGTATGTATGTTATGTATGTATGTTATGTATGTATGTGTATGTACCGCGGGATAGCGACAAACATGTCAAAGGTAGCTGCCTAGAGTCGCGACGTAAATATTTATTGTATAATTACTGTCAACATCAGTTTTTAAGTTTGATTCTACGCGGGTGAAGTCGCGGGCAGAAACTAGTCATTATAAAACAGCTTCTAACCCAGAAACCTTTGTTCTAACATTATACGTTCAACTTCAACAAAGAACGGACAACGCGTAGCTGCGCTGACAAATTGTCCGGGGTATCTGCGATCTCGGATAGAGCGGGTAAGAAAACTCAATTTACTCCACAAAGCTACGGGTTTTCATTAAGATAAAGTTCTTCAAAGCTTTGAGTGAGGCTTTCCAGCGGAGCTTTGCGAAGAAACAGCGACACACAAATGCATGGACATACAGATAGGGTTCTGCTTCCTCTTCCTCATAATGAGGAAATTCTGCAATTTTTTGAGTTATTCTTCCGCTACCGCCTCCTAATAAACGAAATTAAAAAGTTCCTCTTCTTCCGCTTCCTCTTAAAGTTAGAGGAAGTTTCCATTTCATCATTATATTATATTATATTAATATTAAACAAAACAAAAAAACAAAACATATATACACATATTGTACACAGTCTAAACAATAGATACTATCTTGTCTTACTTCCATGCTGGTCTGGGAGCAAAGAAAAAACATAGAATATACCAGTTGCTTCTCTTCCCGCGGAGATGGTAAAAGTCCATCGAGGGAAAATCGAGTCAGCGAAAATCTTAGGAATAGTTATAGATAAGATAAGATAAGATAAGATAAGATAAGATAAGATAACGTTTATTGCCATTAAAAATAAGAAATAAAGGAAATACAGACTTAACTTAAGAATTAACATTACATTGTTTTTTAACAAATAAAATTTTGTACACAATGGCAAAAGGAGCAGGCTCAGCTTATGCTGCGCTTACGCAGAAGCTGCCAGCGCTGGTTTTCAGCCTGCCCCTGTGGCCCATGCTGGGGTGCCGAATATAGCGGGTTAATTGGCGTGCAAGAAGAAAACAAAACCCACGAACAGCAAATTGCAGCAATACTATATAATATATTTTATACTATGTAGTGATATACATTTAAAATTATCTAAAGAAATCAAAAACTAAACAATAATAATAAAAAAATAACAATAGTAGTAATAATAATAAAAATAAAAAAGGCAAATTAATAAACTAACATTCAACATATATGACATTCAACATATGAGAACTACACCGAACTCAATAAGCGATAGTTGCAGCTACTTTGCAATTGTGTTTCTAACATAATGGCTCTAAACTTTCGCTTAAATGTAGGCTGGGACATACTTTGACGGAGAGGGGGTGGCAAGTCGTTCCATATCTTGGAAGCTGCAAATTTGAACCCACCTCTGCATCCCCTAGTGCGATGCTTGGGTATCACTGCCTTATTGGAGCACTGCTTTATAGGCGATGCGGTTAGCAACCATTCACTATTTTGATTCCATTTTACACCTATACGCCCACAATCTTGCCGGTTGTGGCCTGTAGGTCTTGTTACCTTAGGCTCTGTCTACCCCGTAAGGGATAAAGAGGTGTTTTGTCTATGTATGTAGTATGGACCCGGTCTACCCTTACGAAGTCAACCCTTCAGAGGCCCGCAGTCCGCCAAATAACTTGGTCGTCTTATCTACTTTAGTTATTCCTTTGTGTCCTTTTGTATCACCAAATCTGATCCTGGCTTATTATAATAATAATACGTCTGTTTTGGTTACTTCCATACTAGTTGGCAGCAAAGAAATAACATAGAATGTACCAGTTGCTTCGCCCGCGCAGATGGTAAGATCCCATCGACGGGATTGGGCTAAAATTTTAGGAATCATGTTATAGGCGATGCGGCTAGCAACCCATCACTATTTTGAATCCCGTTTCCATCCATACACCCACAATAATGCTAAACGTGGTTTTTAGATCTTGTTACCACAGGCTCTGTCTACTCCGTATGGGATAAAGACGTGATTTATGTATAAATACATAATCGGGAAGTCAACATTCTTTAGTCATTGATAGTAATTGCGTATTTTTTTTTAGGAAGTCGTTAAGATAAAAGCTGTCGTTTATAATTTACTAGCTGTTGCCCGCAACCAAGAATTCTTATAATTCTGCATAGAATTCGTTTATCGCTATCCCGCAGGAATTACGCAATTTTCCGGGATAAAAAGTAGCCTATGCGCTATTCCAGACTATAATCTATCTATGTTCCAAATTTCATCCAGATCTGTCCAGCCGTTCTGGCGTGAAAGAGTAACAAACATTCATCCATCCATACTTACAAACTTTCGCGTTTATAACATTAGTAGGATTAAACACTTTTATTTACGAGTTTTGTTCTGTAATGAGAAAATTATGTTTTAAATATTCATAAAACAAGCAACTTTTGTTAATAAATGTTTTAAAGTCATCAGTATTCTTGGAGCCGTACTCGCAGTTAAAAAGGAGTTAGTAACTTCAGATGATGTTAACTTAAGTTAAAAGTCAAGGTAACTACGAAAGTTATGATGAAAATCTGGATAATTACAACAACACAACAATACAATAACTCTTTATTGAACGCCACATATAACAACCAAAACAGACAAAAGGTATACAGAATATTACAAGGTAACAATAGGCGGCCTTATCGCTACAGAGCGATCTCTACCAGGCAACCATAATGGACTGGAGAACAGAACAGATCTGAGCAGGTGGTGCAATTTAGATAAATACATACTTATATACATACAACATCCATGACTCGGGCACAAACATTCGTATTCATCATACAATTGTTGTAGAAGAAAATGAAAACACCATGAAACTGAACTATGGCTTTACTGAGCTACGTAACAACTAAACAACTAAAATACATGTCAATAAAACTTCAAAAAAAACAAAACAATTAGAAAAGATATTAAAAAAGTATCAAAAGTAAGGAGTTGGCGACATCCACTAAACGGGGAACAATTCTATAATATAGTAACGCTTACTTATAAGCCAAAGACATTGGCGCTTCTAGGTGAGCGTTGCTAGAGTATATAATTGTTCCCCGTTTAGTGGATATCCACGAGTTTCGGAATTCCCCCAAATTCGAATTTACCCCGATGCACTATAAGGTAAAAAATATATCCAAGAGAAGTTTCTCGGTTTTTATTATTACTGTAAAAGTATGTAATGTAATACGTTAAGAGCTTACAAAGAACGCGCGCCACCTCGAAACTTTCGTCTGAGCTTGGGTTACAAAGCTCGGTTTTATTCAGTTCGGAGCTTTCCATGGAGTGAAGACTTTGAAGAAACAGAAAATACATACATACATGTGGGAATCTACCTTGCCTCACTAAAACAACTTCGTTTGATCACTGGTTTTATTATTTATACTCCAAATACTATTTAATATAATTTTTACACACGCACATCTTGCTTTCCCGTTCGCCGTTCAAACTGTTCTCCCCGTCTCTCTCACATCTCTTACTTATTTAGCTTTTTGGTTGTCTGGAAGAGATCGCTATTAAGCGATAAGACCGCCTATTGTCTACTTTGTTCTTTGTTTCTGTATTGTTTTGTACTGATTTGTGGTGTTCAATAAAGAGTATTTGTATTGTATTGTATTGTATCTCTCTCCATCCTTCACACACACTTAGATACGTCCCGTTTCACCGGATCATCTTACGTTCCAATCCTACATACATAAATAACGTCTTTATCTTACGGGGTAGACAGAGCCTAAGGTAACAAAACCTAAAAGCCACGTTTAGCAGGATTGTGGGCGTATAGGTGGAAAGGGGAATCAAAATAGTGGTAGCCTATAGCATATTCCTAAAATGTTCGCCCCTTCCCTCGATGGCCTTTTACCATGTGCGCGGAAAGAGAAGCAACTGCTACATTCTATGTTTTTTCTTTCACAGACCAGCATGTAAATGTATTCTTTTAATGTGACAAATAAATCAATTTATTTGTAGAGAGCCTTGGTCCGTGGGGTCCTAGCGCTATTAGCCTCTTCAAAGATATTTCGAAGAGGCTAATAGACGCTACGGGTGACCGCAGAGCTGGCAGCTTCCTTAGACAGCGTGTTAGTATCGCCGTCCAAAGGGGGAATGCTGCCAGCGCCTGCGGTACTATGCCACAGGGGCCTCTCCTTTTTAAATTATTTCATTTTAAGATTAGTTAATATATTACGTATTTCAGTACTTAGTATATTAATTTATATTCTAAATTGCACCATCTGCTCAGATCTGTTCTGTTCTCCAGTCCATTATGGTTGCCTGGTAGAGATCGCTCTGTAGCGATAAGACCGCCTATTGTTACCTTGTAATATTCTGTATACCTTTTTCCTGTTTTGGTTGTTATATGTGGTGTTCAATAAAGAGTTATTGTATTGTATTCGTTTTAGTTTAGTTTTTAATTCATTGTTATTTACCATCACACATGGTACTTTGTGTGTTTTCAATAATCGAGCTCCAGGTTTGTCTGATGGTGTCTCCATTCTTCACATATCCTTGTTCGTCCGTTATTTCACGCTCCTTGTCCTCGGATAATGTTTTCGCATGTAATAGCATTCTTTGCACTTCTGTCTATATCAAGCCTTCATATAACCAAGTAAATATCTCTACTCAGCCTTATAGAAGCTCCTTTGTGAGCTCAGGGTCGAAATTAGAAAAGTTGCTTTTGTTTTCTTTTTACGTACGGTTGTAAGTAGCAATTTGCCGACCGCTAAGCCCATCACTATTTTGATTTCCCTTTCCACCTATACGCCCTTAATCATGCTATACCTACTTGGCCTTAAGATATTCTTACCTTAGGCTCTGTCTACCCCGTAAGGGATAAAGACGTGGTAGATGTATGTATGTATAATTTGAAGGTTAGCTTCTTTCCCCGTTTTATAAGAACGTCGTATAAATATACCTCTTTCCTTTTTCCTCTTTTCTTTTCTTTTTTACCTCTTTCGCTTCATCCACATTCATCAATCTCTTCATAGGTAGGTAACATGCTCGTCGGTTTCGGGTACTCCTGACCTTTTTCCAAAACGTCTCAATTTTTTCTCTGAACGTTCTTGTAGGCCTTCCCCTCCGAACGCAACCTTTCACACTTCCCCATATAGATCTGTTTAGTTAGTCTACTTTCATCCATCCTCTCTACGTTGTATACAATGTTTGTATCCAATATATGTTTATTTGTACGACTCTCCAGTGCACGCAATAAGTCTCCATATATTGTGATTAAATATATATCCAGTAAGCAAGATATACGCCGTATTGAAGCAATGCATCTAGATTGTTGAAGCTATAAATTACGTTTTCACTTCTATTGCTCGTAAAGTGGTTCATTATGTCGAGATCTGCTTAAAATTGCTTTTTATCCTCTCGTGCATAAAGTTATTTCTTATGAGATAAGGTTTAATAATGTCTTAATTTAATAAGAAAGTTATCTAAATGCAACTCAACCCGAGAATGAAAACTGTTTGACATTTCGCTCGATAGATGGCAACACTGACCTCGCGATCTCGCCGAGCCGTGGCGCCCTCGCGCGGCGAATCCCCGCGATCGGCAGCACACCCATCTGCAAAAAAAACGCAATTTTATTTTTTATTTATTTATACATACATAAATCACGTCTTTATCCCTTACGGGGCAGACAGAGCCTAAGGTAACAAGACTTAAGGCTACGTTTAGCATGATTGTGGGCGTATGAATGGAAAGGGGAATCAAAATAGTGTGTTGCTAGCCACTTCGCCTATAACATGATTCCTAAGAAGATATCGCAAAGTTTCCCCAACGCATATCATTGCTACGAACCTTCTGTTTTGAAGTCGGTCAAATTGAGAGGCCAAGTTTAATCCATAATTGGCAAACCGTAAACATTTCCTCGTCTAATACCTAATTATTTCGGCGCCGACAAAGAATAAAATAAAAAGGAATTGTATCGGAGCCGTTTGAAGCGGCCCTTTGATATCGGTAACGAAGAGAAATGAGGATGTTTCCTTAACTTTACACAGGCCTCTGTTTCACCAAGTCGACAATTGTCGGTAACCATTTATTTATTTATTTACTAGCTTCTGCCCGCGACTTCGTCTGCGTAGAATCACTACATAGTATAAAACAAAGTCGCTTTTTCTGTCCCCAAGTCCGTTTGTATGCTTATATCTTCAAAACTACACAACGGATTTTGATGCGGGTTTTTTAATAGATAGAGTGATTCAAGAGGAAGGTTTATATGTATAATACATACATAATATACCGTGCGAAGCCGGGGCGGGTCGCTAGTTATACATAAAAACCTTTCTCTTGAATCACTCTATCTATTAAAAAAAACCGCATCAAAATCCGTTGTGTAGTTTTGACGATATAAGCATACATAGGGACATAGGGACAGAGAAAGTGACTTTGTTTTATACTATGTAGTGATTCACTTAAATAGTGTGTAAGCTTACAGCACAAGATAACACCAAAGCACCTACACGATAAATACATACGTATACACACATACCGTCACGCTTCTCTCCCACAGGGGTAGGCAGAGACTACATTGCTCCACTTGCTACGATCCTGACACATTTCTTTCGCTTCATCCACATTCATCAATCTCTTCATACATGCTCGTCGGTTTCGGGTACTCATGACCTGACTTTCTTCCAAAACGTCTCCTATTCTTTCTCTGGACGTCCGTCTAGGCCTTCCCCTCCCAACGCAACCATACACGATAAATTATCACACAAAAACAGAAACCAATACATGTCAAAAAGAAAAATGGTCTATTATGGAATATACTAAAATAAAAAATAGTAAGGTAATCCTGTTCGTGTTACACTTTCCAACAGTGGCATTTAGGTCTCATTACCTTAGACTCAGACTACCCCAAAATGGATAAAAACGCGATTTATGTATGTAATAATAATAATAAAAAAAAGAAAAAAAAAGCCGACAACACTTGCGAGATCAAAATTAATTGAATAATAATAATATCTTGGGACAATTGACACCAATTGACCTAGTCCCAAACTAAGCAAAGCTTGTAATATGGGCACTAGACAACGGATAAACATACTTATATAGATAAATACATACTCAAATACATATTAAACATCCAAGACTCGAGAACAAACATTCGTATTTTTCATACAAATATCTGCCCCGACCGGGGATCGAACCTCAAGCTTCATAGTCAGGTTCTCTAACCACTGGGCCATCCGGTCGTCGGTGTGTGTTAAACTCCCTGTTTTTCGCAATTGGGTTGTCCTAGCTAATCTGGGAGTTACCTTATCCATCGCTTTAACTGGCAGATATGACTTCTGCTAATTAAAAGTTTGAGCCTAAATTAACGCTGTGATTACCTTAATTAGGGCTTAATTAAATTTAAGTAAAGGGTTTCTAGTGGGTTTATTTACAGTATACTCTCTTCTTCTCTTAATACATACATACATAAATCACGTCTTTATCTTTTACGTGGTAGACAGAGCCTAAGGTAACAAAAGCTAAAGGCCACGTTCAGCATAATTGTGGGCGTATGAAAAAGGGAATCAAAATAGTGATGTGTTGCTAACATCGCCTATAACAGGATTCCTAAGAATCCCAATTCTCTCGATGGATTTTTACCATCTGCGCAGGAATTAAAGCAACTGATTCAATCTATGTTTTTTTTTCTCCCAAACCAGCATGTCGTACCCAAAGTATAGAAACGGGATCCTTATACAAACTAAGACTACACTTTCGTCTGTCTGTCTGTCACCAGACATGTCTCATGAACCGTGACAACTAGACAGTTGAAATTGTTACAGATGGTTTATTGTCTATGTAAATAACCAATATAAACTGACCTGACACTGCCCATGTTTTATTTAGGAGCAGGGCTCTACTAACAGGATTTTATATTCTCGAACTGAGTTCGTGCGTTTTTTTTATTTTCAACAGCCTGTATATATGGTTAACTATAGCTAAAGCTACAGAGTGTTCAAGTTATTTTTATTCCAATGTCGCTTATCAAGCTTACTCCCTAAAATAATATCTTCGACCTCGTGGTGTAATTCACGCGCTATCGCGGTTCCCAGAGCGGATCTTATCGTAATCTCGCTCGTAAAACTTACTAAGTAGGGGTCAAGGGACAAGAGGTAGCGGGAGCGGGAATTGAAGGGCATTTAAAAACACAAGGCATGTTTACAAGCATCTTTGGGTGCGGCACAATCATGGCAACACAACAATATCCGTTTTTGGCCTTCATCTATTTCTGATCCTAATATATTATATATTACTAGCTTCTGCCCGCGACTTCGTCTGCGTAGAATTATACATAAAAACCTTCCTCTTGAATCACTCTATCTTTTAAAAAACCGCATCAAAATCCGTTGTGTAGTTTTGAAGATATAAGCATACATAGGGTCATAGGGACATAGGGACAGAGAAAGCGACTTTGTTTTATACTATGTAGTGATAGTGATAAACGCGAAAGTTTGTGAGTATGGATGGATGTTTGTTACTCTTTCACGCCAGTACGGCTTGACGGATCTGGACGAAATTTAGCACACAGAGAGATTATGGTCTGGAATAACACATAAGCTAATTTTTAACCCGGAAAATTGCGTAGTTCCCGCGGGATAGCGATAAACGAAATCTTTGCAGACGAAGTCGCGGGCAATAGCTAGTAAATAATGTAGCGAAAATGAAGGATAATCGATGGCAAGAAACCAGGCACAAAGACACCAGGAAACTAAACTGCTTTTTTACTGGTATGTAACAACTAACACTAATGGCAAGATTTCAAAAATAAAACAATTAGAAAAAATATCAAAAAATATCAAAACTAAGGAGTTCGCGACAGTAGTGTATATCTATACTACTTATATCACTACATAGTATAAAACAAAGTCGCTTTCTCTGTCCCTATGTCCCTATGACCCTATGTATGCTTATATCTTCAAAACTACACAACGGATTTTGATGCGGTTTTTTTAATAGATAGAGTGATTCAAGAGGAAGGTTTTTATGTATAATTCTACGCAGACGAAGTCGCGGGCAGAAGCTAGTAATCTATAATATAATAATGAATCGAATAATGTGTTGCTAAGCGCAAATCTCGAGAGCAGCTGAACCGATTTTGCTAATTCTTTTTTTAGAATATTCCTTGAAGTATGGGGATGGTTCTTATGGAGAGCAAAATTAAAAAAAAACGACTGTTACGCGGTACGAAGTTCGCCGGGTCAGCTAGTTATAATATATATTTTTGGAATCGCTTCGTATATTGACTTGGGCGGTTTGTCAAGGGCGGCGCCCCCGACCTTGTTCTACCCGCTGCCCTTCGGCCGCCCATCGATGCGGCCTTGCTCCGGCCGCTTATTCTGATGTGAAAGCCATTGACAGAAAAGACACGATAGGCACTGTTTAAAAAAATACTTTTTGGTTTCTGTTTCCATTTCAAGTTTTAAAGATAAAGAAAAAAAAGATAAAAGATGATTTATTGCCACAAACAACAATTACAAAAACTTTTACTCAGCATTTGCTGCGGGTTACAATACAATACAATACAATAACTCTTTATTGAACACCACATATAACAACCAAAACAGAAAAAGGTATACAGAATATTACAAGGTAACAATAGGCGACCTTATCGCTACAGAGTGATCTCTACCAAGCAACCATAATCCCATAATAATAGGGTTAGATCACGTCTTTATTTTTTCCGGGGTAGACAGAGCCTAAGGTAACAAGACCTAAAGGTTACTGCCTCAAATAACCTAACCTAAAAAATTCATAGCTACTATCAAATTAATCAAGAATTTTTGTTTCTTGATTTTTATGTTTACTTTTACGGTTTCACCGTTAGAAACTAAATTAAATCAAGAAATAAAAAATCCCAATTCATTTGATAGTAGGTACCAATCATTTGAAAAGCAGCGCCTACTCTCGTCCCTGGTGAGCAATAGATGTTCCACGGGAGTCTGTTATTGTGTCGTACAGACACATCATTCAAACAGATGACGCTTGGCGACACAAAATCGCATAGTAACAAGGTCACGTGACAGCTAGTAACAGGTATCAAAATTCGAAGACTACCCACCTGCAATGGGTGGTGTATGGGGTATAGCACTCGTCACGGAATGACGAGGATCCGGGTTCGATTCCCGGCCATAGCTTTACTTTTTGGATTTTTCTATGCGTTCTAATTTTCAGTGACATTAAGAAATTTAAAATTTTTATTTAAAATACAAGCTATTTTTCTGACTGTACTTGCATTGTCATCCGTCTTACGTATATAAAACAAATTTCAAGTCAATCGGACCAACCGTTGAAGAGTTCCCTCCTGCGGAGACGGTCCTGGCTGGACCACCAGAATTAAACTACCAGATTGCCATCTGACTTACACAAGTATATAAAATTTCAGCTCAATCGGATGAAGATATCCGCGGCCCCAGGGCCCTCTTAAACGAGGCTGGGGCCCTTGGGCATACAAGAATTTGGGGCCCTATTGGAAAATACAAAAAGCGAATTATAATATTTTTTTTTTTATTAAGTATGACCATTTAATGCATAAGGCAATCTCCCTCCATAGTGTCGTTCAGGGAAGGTTTGAAGAAGATGTGGCTCGCACCATCTTCTTAAATTAATGGTAAATACTCCTTTGTTTATTGCGCTCTGTATTTATTTACTTTACGTAGTATATTTTAATGATATATATTATAGGTAGCATAAAATAGTTTATTGACTGGTACGTTTTAGTAGTTTATGTATTATATTCGGTAAAGTTATGTATTGTGGCTCTCAGTGTTTGTAATTTTTAAACTCACTCGTCCATCCCTAATATAATACTCCTTTCATCCACTCAAAGGTTGACTGGAAGAGATCCCTTAAAGGGATAAGTCCGCCTTTGTGCATGTATCTTAGTGTTTGTCAATTGTATGTCTCTTGTTTATTTTGCACAATAAAGAGTTTACATACATATATACATGCATACATACATTTATTATACAAATTGTCGGTCCTTCGGGCCCCCCTGAGTATGGGGGCTCTGGGCACGGGCCCCGTTTGCCCTTATAGTGAAGACGGTATTGCCCGGCCCTTTGTGAAGTGCTTTGTGGGACGCGGCAAAGGTGTCGACACACGTCGCGTCCCACACCAAAGAACCCAGCGTCCATGGCACCAGGGTGGCACCATCTTTATTTATCACTACATAGTATAAATAAAACAAAGTCGCTTTCTCTGTCCCTATATGGCCCTACGTCCCTATGTATGCTTATATCTTCAAAACTACACAACGGATTTTGATGCGGTTTTTTTTCACTAAATAGTCACTATCACTACATAGTAGGTACAAAACAAAGTCGCTTTCTCTGTCCCTATGTCCCTATGTCCCTATGTATGCTAATATCTTCAAAATTACGCAACGGATTTTGATGCAGTTTTTTTAAATAGATAGAGTGATTCAAGAGGAACGTTTTTATGTATAATTCTACGCAAACGAAGTCGCGGGCAGAAGCTAGTATAAAATAAAGTCGCTTTCTCTGTCCCTATGTCCCTATGCTCCTATGTATGCTTATATCTTCAATATTACGCGACGGATTTTGATGCGGTTTTTTTTAATAGATAGAGCGATTCAAGAGGAAGGTTTTTATGTATGATTCTATGCAGACGAAGTCGCGGGCAGAAGCTAGTTTTACAATAAAAATTGGCTTACGCTGCAAGTTATAGAGCTTGTAAAAATAGCTTAGTTCAGCCAGACCACGACGAAACAATAAAACCCCACGTTGAGTAAAACAGTTATTTATATTGTAGCGTCAGCAAAATCTGAGATGAAAATATCACAAGATTTAAGAAGCTTTTACTCTTTTTATCACGGCAATATTTCTGCTGGCACTGCTTATTTGTAACCAGTATATTTTGCTCTGAAGTAGAATAACAACATATATTTTTCTCTTCTCATCTAATGTTGTGGAAATTATTATTAACTAGCTTCTGCCCGCGACTTCGTCTGCGTAGAATTATACATAAAAACCTTCCTCTTGAATCACTCTATCTCTTAAAAAAAACCGCATCAAAATCCGTTGTGTAGTTTTGAAGATATAAGCATACATAGGGACATAGGGACAGAGAAAGCGACTTTGTTTTATAATATGTAGTGACGTAAAGGTTTGAGTGCCGCGCAGGTGGTAAAAGCCCATCGAGGGAATGGGCAAAAGTAGGAATCGTGTTATAGGCAATGCTAGCAACCCATCACTATTTTGATTCCCCTTTCCATCCATACGCCATGCTAAACGTGGTCTTTAGGTCTTGTCACCTTAGGCTCTGTCTACCCCGTAAGGGATAAAGACGTGATTTATGTATGTATGTACACCCAGTTTTCTCGACATGAGAGAGCTGTCAAAACAATGTCGGTATCGGAGTTTAATCATTGCACACTTAATTAGCTGACAAATTTTGACAGTGTACTTAGAACTCACAGACGTGTCTACGTAGATGACGCAATCACCTTGCGTGTCAAATAAAACATATAAAGTTTTTTCAAGACACACAAATATAAGAGAATATACACAATCTTATGGAAAATAAACTAGAAAAAAAACACAGACATGAAAAATAGATCATCAGCGTAAATATCGTTACCTTATTTGTCAAGTTTGATTCCTTTTAGGGGTGTTCTAAGATTGACGTCAATATCTCTCTGGGTGTGCGGATGGACCGATTTCGATGCGGTTTTATTTAATCGAAAGACAGTTTTCTGGCCATGGTTCTTAGTCATGTTTGGTAAAAGTCGGTCCCGTGGTTTGAAGAGTGTCAGCTATTTTCCAAAATTATCTAAGGCATTTTTGGCGTAAAATTAAATTATTTCTTTATTTAAGTATTATTCGATCAATCCGCCGGGGGTTTTAATTTTTTATATCATACATACATACACATATATCACGTCTTTATCCCTTACGGGTTGACAGAGCCTAAGGTAACAAAACCTTAAGGCCACGTTTAGCATGATTAAGGGCGTATAGGTGGAAAGGGAAAACAAAACATCGATGGGTTGCTAGCCGCATCGCCTATAACATGACTCCTAAGACTTTTGCCCACTCCCTCGATGGGCTTTTACCATGCGCGGGAAGGGGCGCAACTGGTAAATTCTATATTTTTTCTTTACTCCCAGACCAGCATGGAAGAAATATTTTTTTGCATTATCGTTATGTAGGCACCAATTCGAAGTCACTTAAGGATGGTTAGAAGTTCGTGCCTTATTCGGCACAAAACTGATTTCGGATCGTATTCTTCGATCGTTATCGACATTAGAAAGTGAATTGGTCCACACTGCTCCCCTCCTGATTCCCCGAAAGCACTTTAAACACTCGAAATCACTTGTCTCATTCGGCACGTTCTGTCTATTAAATAAATTTGTAAATCTGTGGGCTTGGGTCGGTGCCAGCGCGTCAAACGAAAGCCTCTACTACTAAAGTAGATAAAGCAAACAGTTTATTTTACACACACACACACACAAATCACGTATGATCCCTTACGGGGTAGACAGTGCCTGAGGTAACAAGACCTAAAGGCCACGCTTAGCATGATTGTGTATAGGTGGAAAGGGGAATCAAAATAGTGATGGGTTGCTAGCCGCATCGCCTGTAACATGATTCCTAAGACACGCCCATTCCCTCGATGGGATTTTACCATCTGCGCGGCACGAGAGGCAACTGGTACATTCTATGTTTTTCTTTCTCTCCCAGACCAATATGGAAGTAACATTATTATTATTTATTTTTATTTTACAGGATGTAACTTAACTTGTTTTCGGCAACATGCATTAGTACCGCGCAGCCAGACAAAACAGCTATATGTATATATGTGTGTGTTGGAAGAGCGAGACTTCTCAATACAGGTACATATATGCCTACTGAGAAGCCTCAACCTTGGCTTGTTTGTAACCACTTTGTTGAAACGAATAAATGAATTTTGATTTTGATTTTTGATTTTTTTTTTGATGTGTATGCCAAATGTCTTCTTTTTTTATTTTTTTCTTTCTTGGCAATAATGGTTTTTCCGAATGCGCTGGTAGTTTCAAAAAAGACACGTAAAAGAGCTCTTGGCGGCCAATTTGCCAAAATAAATTTTGATTTTTTTTGTATTGACTTCGTGATTTAATTTGAACAGTCTCAAGCAGATCCTACAATTTTTAAACTCACTCGTCCATCCCTAATATAATCCTTTCATCCACTCAAAGGTTGACTGGAAGAAATCCCTTAAAGGGATAAGTCCGCGTTTGTGCGTGTATCTCAGTGTTTGACAATTGTATTTGTCTTGTTTCTTTTGCGCAATAAAGAGTTTACATACAATACATACATACAGATCGTGGGTTTCTGTTTCAATGTACGTAGTCTAATAGATAGCACGTCTGTGCCTAAAAGTTAGTAGATACGTGTCGTGTAGAACAGGCAAAGGCAGGCAGTAGGCCCAGAGCCAAAACGTTTAGTGATATACGGGAAATTTTATTCACAATCTCACGTAGGATAAGTCGGGTAAAGGTTTCATACGCTGAAAGGTTGACTGGAATACATACATACATACATACATACCGTCACGCCTCTCTCCCACAGGGGTAGGCAGAGACTACTTTATTCCACTTGCTACGATCCTGACATATTTCTTTCGCTCCATCCACAGTCATCAATCTCTTCATACATGCTCGTCGGTTTCGGGTACTCCTGACCTGACCTTTTTCCAAAACGTCTCCTATTTGGTCTCGGAACGTCCGTCTAGGCTTTCCCCTCCCAACGCAACCATTCGCACTCCCCATATAGATCTGTTTAGTTAGTCTACTTTCATCCATCCGCTCTACATGCCCAAACCAACTAAGCATACTTTTTTCTATCCACTAGGATAGTGACTACACTATATCCTCTTTCACACCAGCACGTTCCCTTATCAGACTGTTCCTTATTCTATCTTTCAGTGATACACCTTCCATACTTCTTAACGCTCTCATTTCTACTGCATTTATTCTACTTTCATGCTTCTTTTGCCATACCCAAGTCTCGCTACCGTACATTAATGTTGGAACAAGCACCCCTCTGTGAACAGCCAGACGCGCCTTCTTCGACACCTTCTCACTGCTCACAAAGGCGCGCAGCGCCCCATTTACCATGTTTCCTGCATTCACTCTTCTTTCAATATCACTTTCACACTTCCCATCTTTCGTAAACGCCGAACCCAGATATACAAACTCTTTTACCTGTTCGACTTTCTTACCCGCAATCACAATCTCACATTCAGTCATACTATCGTCTTTTTCAAACACCATAACTTTCGTCGTAACTGGAATACATACATACATATATAAATCACATCTTTACCCCTTGCGAGGTAGACGCTAAAGAAGTATGTATGTATGTAAAGTGCTTATTGAGACAAATACAATTGACAAGCACTGACATACATGCACAAAGGCAGACTTATCCCTTTAAGGGGTCTCTTTCAGTCTCTTAAAGTTCTTCCATGCTGGTCTGGGAGTAAAGAAAAAACAGAATTTACCAGTTGCTTCTCTTATTGCTTAGATGGTAAAAGCACATCGAGAGAACGGGCGAAAGTCTTAGGAATCATGTTATAGGCGATGCGGCTAGCGACCCAGCACTATTTTGATTTCCCTTTCCACCAAGCCCTTAATCATGCTAAACGTGGCCTTAAGGTTTTGTTACCTTAGGCTCTGTCTTACCCGTAAGGGATAAAGACGTGATATACGTATGTAAGAAAGATTATAATTTTCCTTTCTTTAAAGATTTTACACTTTCTGGTTATCTTATCACTTACAAATTTTATAAGCGTTTAATTGCAGTTTTGTTCAATTGGCCTCCACTCCATAGCTTCAGCGATTTTTGTTTCCCCGGGATGGGATGCTGGCGCGCGTCCAATGGCCGTCCTTAAGGCTAATTCCGGGACATCTGGCAGGATAAGGCCACGCCACGGTAATGGGAGCATAATGACAAATAAATGTGGGACTAAATTATTGAAACATACATACATGCATACATATCATCACGCTTCTTCCCCACAGGGGTAGGCAGAGACTACTTTGTTCCACTTGCTACGATCCTGACATACTTCTTTCGCTTCATCGACACTCATCAATCTCTTCATACATGCTCGTCGGTTTCGGATACTCCTGATTATTGAAAGAAACTAATTTTTAGTCAGCTTAAGATATATATTTCGTATTTTTAACAAATTTACATATCAAAAAAATAGAATGTACCAGTTGCTTCTCGTCCCTCGCAGATGGTAAAAGGCCATCGAGGGAAAGGGCGAAATTCTTAGGAATCATGTTAGGCGATACGGCGAGCAACCGATCACTATTTTGTTTCCTTTTTCTACATACGCCTAATCATGCTAAATGTGGCCTTTCGGTTTTGTTACCTTATGCTCTGTTTACCCCCTAAGGGACAATACGTGATTTGTGTATGTATGTATGAATGTTGCATCAAATAAAATTTCTAACCATTTTACTCACCTTCTTAAAATCGAATATTCGTCGTCTCACTCATAGTATCGTCCGTCTTCACACCCTCTTACGTTCCATTCTACATACATTACATGTAAAAAAAAAACTTTTTTTTCGAAAAATAATGTTGTTGAAGTTCAATGTGGTTCCAAAGGTGGAACTGGATTTTGAATCTAAAAATGAAAATATTTGTAAGGGTGTTTGTTTAGTCAAACTAATCTAAAAAGCTTTTTTTAAAAATATTTCCGAAGAATTTTGAAACATCTTGTGCCTGTAGGTACCTTTATCAAAATTTTGGCCGCAATATTGTCAAAGATAAAGGAGAGAACGATAGATTTTCGTTATAATTCGAAAAATTATATTTAGACCGGTTTTATTTCAAATCCTATAAATATTAGTATCTATCTAATAGCTTTTGGCCGCGACTCCCTCTGCGCAGAATCTCTACCCCGTGGGAACTATGCAATTTTCCGATATAAAAACTACCCCATGTCCTTCCCCGGGACTCAAACTATGTATACCCAATTTCAACTAAATCGGTCCAGCGGTTTAAGCGTGTAAAGGTAACAGACAGACGGAGTTGCTTTCGCATTTATAATATTAGTAGGGATTCGTGACGTCATTGCTGCATAAAACGCTACGCGTGGCAATAACCACAGCCTTAGCACAATTTACGGAGAAAATTATGACTGTGTATCACATGTTCGTGTTAAATAAAATATGATATTTGTCAAACATTGCTATTTTAATCACGTATATATCCCTAACGGTCTAGACAGAGCCTAAGGTAACAAGACCTAAAAGCCACGTTTAGCGTGATTTTAGGCGTTTAGGTGGAAAGGGCAATCAATATACTGAAGGGTTGCTAGACGCATAGCCTATATAGTGATTCTTAAGATATTCGCCCGTTCCCTCGATGGGTTTTTACCATCTGCGCGGGAAGAGAAGCAATTGGCGTATTCTGTTTTTTGAGTTAGAAATTGACATGTTTATCCTGCGGGAACTATGTAATTTTTCAGGATAAAAAATAGCCGGTGATTTTCCCAACAGACAAGTAAAGTATCAAAATTCGTTTAGCCGTTTTCACGTGGTGCGCTCGCAAATATACAGACAAACAGACAAAAATTCTAAAAAACTGTTAGAACGTGTTCTGTCTTCGATTATAAGCAGGGTTGTTACGGATGCAAAAATTTAGACATCCGCGGATGCAGATGCGGATGCGGATTATTAGAAGTTCACATCCGCGGATGCGGATTTGATGCGGATGCGGATGTGATGCGGATGCGGATTTTGGGATTTTAAAAGGATAATTATTTAAATTTTAAATGCATAATAATACTTATTAGAGCATAATTGGTATTTACTTAAACAAACGCGAAGCACGTGCCACTCTGGCTCCGCCCACTTTCTTAACATGTAGGTACTTGTCGAGTCTTGTTGATGTGAATCTGCATCCGTAAAAACTCCGAATTGATTGACGCGGATGTGAATGCGGATGCAGATGTCTGAATTAATGCGAATATTCCGCATTTACGGATGCGGATGCGAATATTCGTAACACCCCTGATTGTAAGTATCCCCAGTCATTTTTTTAAATATCTTAAATGTACATACCTTCGACCCTCTTCAGCGTTATTATATGTATAGATACGTTCATAGAATAATGAGCTAACCCGTTTTTCTCAGCTACCCTTTAAAAGTCAAAGGTTAAACACCTTCTTACAAGTTCTTTGCTATTTATAGCCAGTTAACCCTAAAATCCATGTCTTCCATGCTGGTCATTAATTTATGTATTTCTTTAGTTACACATAAGTCGGGTTCTATCTATGTATTGCATTGTTTACGTAAAAGTTTATGGATTATGTAGTATATTTTATCTGTGTATCGTTTCGCGAGTCACAGACGGTGCTGCTGCAGTGCGGCTGAAAATCAGTGCTGCAGGTGTCTAACACCTCAGCGTAATGCTGAGCCAGCGACCGTTTCACTTTTGCGAAGACACACAACGCTGATGATCTATTTTTCATGTCTGTTTTTTTTTATACCTTGTTTATTTTCTATAAAATTGTGCATATTGTCTTATATTTGTGTGTCTTGCAAAAAGGAATAAATGTATTATTTCTTTCTTTCTTTCTTTGGTCTGGGAGCAAAGAAAAAACATAGAATGTACCAGTTGTTTCTACCCGCGCATGGTAAAAGCCCATCGAGGGAACGGGCGAAATTCTTAGGCATCATGTCATAGGTGATGCTAGCAACATCACTACTTCGATTCCTTTTTTCACATTATACGCCCACAATCTTGCTAAATGTGACCTGTAGGTACCTGTTACCTTAGGCTCTGTCTACCCCGTAAGGGATATAGACGTGATTTGTGTATGTAGATAAATGGAAAACAAAAAAACCGTGTAAACAGTATTTTACAGACTAGACCCATTATTCATAAACGCTCAATAGGCTTATAACTTAGATATCGGTTGTCCTTATCTGTGAAAGGTAAATGTCAAAGTGACAGATAAGGACAAACGTTTGCTAAGTTAGCAGAAGCCTACAGAGCGTTTATGAATAAGGAGTATAGGTATAAATCAGTCTTGCTTATCGCCCGGCGTCACAAGAAATCGTGAACGATTTCCGTGGCAGCTTGTCGGCAGCCATCTCGATTACCTTATCAAAGGAATTGGGCACGACTGAACCACGCGTTTTGATCTTCTAAAATATTTCTGTATAAATTATGAAAACGTCAATAATTGGACGTAGAGCGTTCTGGTCAGGGAGAAAAAACATAGAATTTACCAGTTGCTCTTCTTCCCGCGCATGGTATATGGTGGTACAGTTTGACAACAAATATAATGCGCATCGGCAGTATTCGTTTACGCAAAGAAGCGCAGACCAGTTTCCGATGGTAGCCGAACGTGTAAATAATCTATATTGAACTTTATTTGCAAGCGCAACTGGCAGAGTATTGCTTGTTTTGCATTCTTAGCTCTGTCCCGCTTACACGATTTTGCCATTGTTGGTACGAAATCGATCGACCAATAACAGCGCCAGAGTTTCCCGCGCTACTAAAATTGGTATACTGCGCAGGTACATCGAGGAGCATTAATTTTGTTGTCAAACTGTATGGTATATGTTATGCGATGCGGCTAGCAACTGAACACTATTTTGATTCCCCTTACCACATGCCCACAATAATGCGAAACGTGGGTTTTGGGTCTTGTTACCTTAGGCTCTGTCTACCCCGTAAGGGATAAAAACGAGATTTATGAATGTATATCTGTATGTGCTTTAATTAGGGCAAAAAAAATCATATCTCTATAGTTTTAAATTGCGTTTACCTCAACATAGTGTGATATCAGTAGCGCCCGCAATCAACCTAAATGTGGTTTAGGTCTTGCTACGAAGCCCTGCCCACCCTGTTAGGGTTAAAAATGTGCAAGTAAGAAAGAAAGCAAGCCACACAAGTATAAGAGAATATACACAATTTTCCAAAAAAAACACAGACATGAAAAATAGATCATCAGCGCTTTGTCTTCGCAAAAGTGAAACGGTCGCTGGCTCAGCATTACGCTGAGGTGTTAGACTGCAGCACTGATTTTCAGCCAGAACCGTTTGACTCACGATAAGATACAGTCAGAATAAAGCTGGTGTTAAATTTGTTTTTTTTTATATAAACTTATTAATTTAATATTGGTTTCACGAGTTATCAGTCACTGTCATCGAAAGCTTCGTAAACGTTAAGTGAGGGTAGTTGCATCGCGTGATGGATCGCCTTCCGCATAAATATGAAAAATATGCCCAGCCTATAAAGTTTTATACATACATACACATATCACGTCTTTATCCCTTACGGGGTAGACAGAGCCTAAGGTAACAGGTACCTACAGGCCATATTTAGCAAGTTTGTGGGCGTATAGGTGGAAAATGGAATCAAAATAGTGATGGGTAGCCTCATCGCCTATGATATGATCCCTATGATTTTCGCCCATTCCCTCGATGGGCCAGCATGGAAGCAACACAATGAGCTATAAATATTATAGGGTCTCAACCAAAAGGGACAAAGCTATATTCGGTGCTGAGACCCCTATATTTAAATTTCTAAATGTCAGTGAAAATTATAACAAATAAAAATAAATAAATAAATAAATATCTTGGGACAAATAACACCAATTGACCCAGCCCCAAACTAAGCAAAGCTTGTGCTATGGGTACCAGGCAACGGATAAACATACTTATATAATGTAGATAAATACATACTTAAATACATACAACATCCATGACTCGGGCACAAACATTCATATTCATCATACAACTGTCTGCCCCTACCGGGATTCGAACCCAGGATCTCTAGCTTCATAGTCAGGGTCACTAACCACTAAGATATCCGGTCGTCAAAAACACATAGAAAAATCCGAAAAGTAAAGCTATGGCCGGGAATCGAACCCGGAGCCTCGTCATTCCGTGACGCGTGCTATACCCCTACACCACCCAACACGTGGATAAGCTTTCGAATTTTTCTACCTGTTACTAGCTGCTGCTGCAGCCTGTCATGTGACCTTTGTTACTATGCGAATTTTTGTCGCTAAGCGTCATCTGTTTGAATGATGTGTCTGTACGACACAATCACAAACTCCCGCGGAACATCTACTGCTCACCAGGGACGAGAAGGCGCTGTTTTTCAAATGATAGTTATACATACTATCAAATGAATCAAGATTGTTTTATTTGTTGATTTTTATGTTTACTTTTACGGTTTTACCGTTAGAAATAAATTCACCCCAATATTTATTTATATTTTTATTTACATATTCCTTGAGATATATACTCGGCAGTTTGTATTACGTATTTACTTGAAAGTAAATCGAATAAAAGAATGATCTGTCATCACGAAGTTGTTTGACGAGGGTTGCGGGGCCGCCTGTCACACCGCAACCATACATTGCAATTCGTACACCGTGTACATTTCATACGGGCGTCCATTTTGATAATAGTTACTGCAAGTCCTAAAGAACACAACCGTTGTTTTCATTAACTAATTGCATTTTTACATACATACGCATACACAAATCACGTCTTTATCCCTTACAGGGTAGACAAAGCCTTAGCTAATAGGTACCTACAGGCCACATTTAGCAAGATTGTGGGCGTATATGTGGAAAATGGAATCAAAATAGGGATGGGTTGCTAGACTCATCGCGAATAACCTGATTCCTATGATATTCGCCCGTTCCTTCGATGGGCTTTTACCATCTGCGCGGGTGGAGAAACAACTGGTACATTCTATTTTTTTCATTGGTCCCAGACCAGCATGGAAGAATGGATGGCATTTTTTTCATCTAATCTAATCTAATCTAACTAATATTATAAAGGAGAAAATTTGTAAGTTTGGATGTTTGGATGTTTGTTGCTCTTTCATGGCAAACCGGCTAAACCTATTTTATAGAAATTTAGTATAGTGACAGTTACAGTCCCAGGAAAGGACATAACATAGTTTTTATCCCAGGATATCCGCATAGTTCCCGCGGGATAGCGATAAGCGAATTCGCGGACGGAGTCGTGGGCAACAGCTAGTCTTACTTAGATAAACCTATAAATTTAGACGCGACGGTGTGAGTGGCGCCCGCAATAATACTCAATGTCCATCATCTTTTATATCCCGTTTGTTTGCTACGCCGTAGCCGCGTAGCCGTAGGCGCTCTACGCCGTAGCACTTTGTTGTGATAGACAAAAGTGAGAAATGAAGGATTTTATGAAGGTAATAAATAGTACATTACTGCTGAGGTCTGGAAAGTTGGGAATTGCCTATTGAGGTGGTCTGCAAGCCGAGCAACGCGAGGCTTGTGAAGAGACGAGTCAGGCAATTCATGTTTCCGTCGAGGAATGTCGAGGTGTGCTTTTCTCAAACAATATATGAGGAAATAAAAAATAATAAAATAAAACAATGAAAACAAATAGATTCAATCACGTACATAACACAATTTTACCACCTTCTAAAAACTTTTTTCTAATTAAAAAAAAAGAGCCGCTTGGCCTGGCTGTATGGATTTTTTCTAGCGTCCTCTCAATTTTACATGCAATTGTTTCAAGTTTTAAAAAGTTAACGAAGCGGGAAAAAATGGATTTTAGTACATTCCATTTTTTCCTAGGTAGGGAAGTTTTGTTTTTTTTTTTAATTTCGAAAAGCAAAAATGAGGCACTTCTCGTATCCTATTTTCTAACGGAAACAGAAAATTTCGGAGAATGTTTATTAAATAGTACATTACTGCAGAGGCCGTGAAGTAAGGGATTGCTGGACGAGTTTGGGGTAGGTGGCCGAGTCGAAGACGAGGCCAGATAGAACGAGTCCTGCAATCCCTGTTCCGGCCAAAGCTTGTATACATAGTGCTTTTCTCAAACAATGTGAGGAAATATGTTTTCATGTAAATCTCTTTACTTTTTTCCGGTAGCATATTTTGCATAGCTAAATTTGCCACCTCTTTTAAATGAGGCGGAGTACAGTTCATAAGTTCCCCGTCACTTTCATCACTAGAAGTCATTTTTATTTCTGTTAAATTATAATAACAATCACTACGAAATACGCATAAGCAGAAAAAAAGATTTTCGATTTGCCACCTTTTTTATTTTTTAAATGTACTAATTTGATCCAGCTATTTGAGCACCATGTTTAACCGCACATAAATATAGTACCATAGATTTTTTTTATGTCGCAATTATGCTTAGGTACAGATTGTGGTGGTGGTTGGCTGTATGTAATTTTTTCCTTTGCCAATTTAATTTTAGTATAGAAATTTAAAAAATTAGAGCAGCGGACAAAAATGGATTTTCATACTAACTTTTGTGGCCTAAGCCAAGAAGTAATGTAGGGAGCCATAAACGAGAAACTTCATGTCCTCATATCATGACATTAACGCATACATTTCCGAGCATGTTTGAGAAAAGGTTATTTTTTTATGAGTTTTTTATTTAACTTTTATAAATTGCTTTTGTTTTTATCAATAATCTTTGGTGGTTTTCTTTCGCTAACTGCACTCATGTTACTAGTACATACGTATATACATACATATCACGTCTTTATCCCTTACGGGGTAGACAGAGCCTAAGTTAACAAAACCTTAAGGCCACGTTTAGCATGATTAAGGGCGTATAGGTGGAAAGGGAAATCAAAATAGTGACGGGTTGCTAGCCGCATCGCCTATAACATGATTCCTAAGACTTTCGTCCATTCCCTCGATGGGTTTTTACCATCTGCGCGGGAAGAGAAGCAAGCAGTATATTTTGTGTTTTTTCTTTACTCCCAGACCATGGAAGATTTATACAAAAATTCAAAATTTATTTTTGCAAATTGGCCTACCAAGAAACTACTAGCGCATTCGGAAAGACCATCATTGCCAAGAAGAATACGCCGCAATAAACTTGGCAGAAAGTCATTTTTTCAAAATAAAATACATTACTACAACACTTAAATTAAATACGTTTATAATAGGGATATTTAAGGTGTCCCCGAGTCTTAAATTATATTAGTCTATACTAGAGATTATTTGAATACAGTTAAAACTCTACTTTTCTCTCACATTATTCCACCAACCCAATAACTTCGAGTTGACTTTGACAGCCTTAAAGTCCACTCAAGCCACGTTCTAATTCAGTTACCAGGTTAATTAGGTCTTTGCAACGGAGTTTTAAGTAATTAACAACTTTTAGACACGTACCAAAGTGAGATCAAGAAAGTCGAGAATACTAATTCAAATGTGGAGGCTTATTAGTTAGTTTGTCTCAATATTCTGTGTATAATACGTGAAAATATTTTTAATAGTAATCAATTTTTAGGGTTTCAACCTTTTTGGCTGTTGGTGGCTGACTGGCGCTAGTCCATTGCCACGCGCCGCGGCACACAATAAAAAGAAGAATAAGGCGACTGTCACTTGTTTCTAAATTGTCGGTGCACGGTCGGTCTCTTATGCGGATTTATGTTTAAACTATTATAAATATTAATTGATGTGTGTAATGTTTGGTGTAAAAGTGTAATCTATACATATAAAATTCAAAGTCCTGACTGACTGACTGACTGACTTAACTATATATCAACGCACAGCCCAAACCACTGGACTTAGAGACTTGAAATTTTGCACATAGATACCTTATATAATGTAGGCATCCACTAAGGAAGGATTTTTGGAAATTCCCACGGGATAAGGAAAAAACGGGAATTATATATTCGACTCCGAGTGACGCTATCTCAGTAACTATAATAACTAGACTCTTCAAATTTGATACAAAAGTAGGTGATTACAAAACGAAGAAACTGATTTCAGGATTTTTGGAAATTCCCACGGGATAAGGAAAAAAACGGGATTTATATATTCAGTTAAACGAAATCCTATGAACTTAATTACTAGACTGTTAAAATTTGGCATAGAAGTAGGTGATTATAATAGTAAAATAATGTTTAAATGATTTTTGGAAATTCCCTTGGGATAAGGAAAAAAACGGGATTTATATATTCAGCTCTACAGGATCGATTTTTTCGTTTTACTGGTCGTATAAAACTGAAATTTGGTCTTCAAGTTCCCTTGGGGAGTGTAGGGGAGCACTAAAAAAAGGATTTCCCGAAATTCCCACGGGAACGGGAAAAACGAGACTTTTCGTTTTACTGGTTGCAGAAAGCTGAAATTCGGCATGTAGGTTGCTTCGGGAGTGCAGAGGAGCATTAAGAGAGTACTTTCCAAAATTCCCACGGGAACGGGAAAAATATTTGTTTACAAAGAAATACTGCGGTAGGCATAATATGGCTAGAATCTTGAAATTTGGCTCACATATACCTTGAGTATCCTAGAGGTGCACTAAGAAGGTATTTTTCAAAATTCCCACGGGTTAGGGAAATACGGGATTTTTCGTTTTACTGGTCGTAGAAAGATGAAATTTAGCATTTAGCTTCCTTAGGGAGTGTAAGGGAGCATTAACAAAGGATTTCCTAACATTTTTACGGGAACGGAAAAAACCGGGATTTTACGTTTTACCTACTGGACATAAAAAGTTGAAATTTGTCACGTAGGTTTATTCGGGAGTGTAGGGGAACACTAAAACGGGAAAAAACGGGATTTTACGTTACCAGACGAAACAGCGGAAGAAAGAGACTTAACATTTATAACGTGTGTTTCTTTAAAGGCTTTAAGTGTACTCCGAAAGCACTCCCCAAAATTTTCACGGGAACGGGAAAAAACTTATTTTTTCGTTTTACATCTTAGCGCGTATGAAGTCGCTATATTTGGGGTAGGTATATTTTAGGACAGCTCTATAGGTTAGGTTAGGTTTGTTTTATAAAAATCCTGCAATATTTACAGTTTCAGAAAAAAATTAAGGCAGCGGGGCAATGCGGGGGCTTGCTTGCATGCTTGCTTGAGTCCTTGCTTTGCATGCTTACTTGCATGCATGCTTGCTTGCACGCTTGCTTGCATGCTTGCTTGCCTGCTTGCATGCCTGCTTGCATGCCTGCTTGCATGCCTGCTTGCATGCCTACTTGCATGCCTGCTTGCATGTCTGCTTGCATACTTACATGCTTGCAGGTTTGGGTGCTCGCTTGCTCATGATTCACGCGTGCGAAGCCGCGGGAAAAAGCTAGTTAGTGTATATAACATCACGGATAGTCTTCGCGGGTGTGTATTTACTAAGCGGCGGCAGTGGCTAAATGACTCTACACGTGGACTCTACACAGCGTTGGTCGAAGCCGGCTTCCTCAGGGTTTGTGGCTCTGGAATTGATTGTTAGACCACTGCACAAGGGACAGCTAAACCACGGCCTTGGTAACAGTCACTATTTGTCTATCGAAAAATATTTCACACATAAAATTATGTAATACAACTAAATTAGAACACAGAAAAATCCAAAAAGTAAAGCTATGGCCGGTAATCGAACCCGGATCCTCGTCATTCCGTGACGCGTGCTATACCCCTACACCCATAGCAGGTGGGTAAGCCTTCGATTTTTTCTATCTGTTACTAGCTGCCTATCGAGCCCATCGAGGCTCGCGCAGATGGTAAAAGCCCATCGAGGGAATGGGCGAAAATAGGGATCATGTTAAAGGCGATGACCCAACCCATCACTATTTTGATTCCATTTTCCACCTTTACGCCCACAATCTTGCTAAATGTGGCCTGCAGGTACCTGTTACCTTAGGCTCTGTCTACCCCGTAAGGGATAAAGACGTGATTTGTGTATGTGTATGTATGTTACTAGCTGTCACGTGACCTTGTCCTTGCACCGCGAGGGCGAGGACTCATTTAAGTGGTCGGTCTATAGAAACCCATCACTATTTCCCATCTGTACGCCCACAATCATGCTAAACGTGGCCTTTAGGTCTTGTTACCTTAGGCTCTGTCTACCCCGTAAGGGATAAAGACGTGATTTATGTATGTACATACATACATAGTCACACAAATCACGTCTTTATCCCTTACGGGGTAGACAGAGCCTAAGGTAATAAGACATACAGGCCACGTTTAGCAAGACACTGAGAGCGTAGAGGTGGAAAGTGGAATCAAAATAGTGATGGGCTAGCCGCAGCGCCTATAACATGATTCCTATGATTTTAGCCCATTGAAGAGAAGCAACTGGTACATTCTATGTTTTTTCTTTGCTCCCAGAACAGCATGGAAGTCATATTATGTATTTATATGAATAAATCCCCCCCCTACCGTTTATTATAAGCATATCTGTCCCCATTCTTCCACTACTTTCAATTTATCGGAAGTTCCCCGGGGAACATTGCTAACAGCCCCCGAGGGTACCCGCTTGATTGCTCCGTAAGAGGATTCCGCCAACTAGATATAAAGTCCAACAAGAAAACTTATAAAACTTGCTACATTATTAATACGGATAATATGTTTCTTCTTTACTCCCAGAGCTGCATAAAAGAAAACATATAGAGATTTATAATGTAGCGTTAGGAGCCTCAATGCATATTTATAAGCATTCCACCTATACGCCCACAATCATGCTACGTGGCCTTTAGGTGTTGTTATCTTCAGCTCTGTCTACCCCGTAAAGGATAAAGACGTGATTTATGTATGTATGTATATACTAGTAACATGAGTACAATGAACGAAAAATTTACCTTGCTACTCCGCTACTCACGTGCAAGATAACCAAGCCTGTGTGAAATATATGTATATCTATATATGTATATAAAAGAAAGTCGTGTTAGTTACACTATTTATAACTCGAGAACGGCTGAACCGATTTGGCTGAAAATTGGTGGGGAGGAGGTAGCTTAGAACCAGGAGACGGACATAGGATACTTTTTATCCCGATTTTCCCACGGGATTGGAAAATTCCGAAATGTTGTACTAATAAAGCTACAGACATTAAATTTAGCATGCCTACACATTATTCCTTGATTAGTATAAAGATGCATTTATAAAGGAATTTTTAAAATTTAAGGCGGAACAAAGTTCGCCGGGTCAGCTCGCCTGCTGAATGCAAAAAGGGCCTAACTAAAAATTTTCGGTTTTTGAGTTTATCCCGGAATCGTGTTCTAATTTGATAGTTTTATCGTATACATTAAAGACTATTTTCAAAAGTTAACTCTAGCGGAATATAGAGGGCATAAATGCCCTTCTTGCATGTGACGAAATGGCCTACCCTGTTCATGCAATAACGGCATTTCTTAGTTGTGCCCTTATTGCATAATCATTCGAGCTAAATTTTAAGTTGTGTCTTGTGATATTATGTTCTTAGGACACTTATGAACATTGATTGTGCTTAATGAATTCACGAAAATATACAAGAAAAACAATGAGCCAGATATTATATGTCTCACAGAAACTTTCATCGAATCTGGAAATGAAAAAAAATATATAAGTTCACAATTACGCATTGACCAGTAGCTATTCCCGAGACCAAAATAGAGGCTGAGTCTGTATCTTGGCAAAGCCAGAGGTAGCTTTTAAGAAACTCTATTTTGTGCAGAAAATGTCGGTATCGAGGATCTTTGAGTACTGTGGTATTGAGGTACCCAAACATAATCCTGTAGTAATTTGTTTGTACAGAATTCCAAGTTCATCCGCTAACTTATTTCTTGACAAGCTAGATATTTTACTACGCGAATTGAACACTAAATCTAAATTTAAAAAATATTCGTATGTGGTGACTTCAACATTAATACACTAGCAATTAGTAACGACTGTAACAGACTAATAGACATATCGAATAATTATAATTTAACAATTCAATTAAAACAACCAACAAGGGATAAAACCTGCATAGACAATATATTGAGCAATGTAAAAAGGGCCTATGCTGCCATTTTACCTCTCGGCATTTCTGATCATGACACAGCACAAATGTTAAGGTTTAAGGTCAAGACCAAGGACATTATTTTAAATGTAAAAGATATTTTAACATTGATAATATAAAAACAGTTTCAAAATACGTTTGCGCATCCGTTTACTGCAATGCTAGACATGGCCCATACTTCTATACGGATGCGAAGCCTGGACCCTTAAAGAGCAACTCAGTAAACGTGTAGAAGCATTTGAAATGTGGGCATATAGACGCATGTTGGCCATAAGATGGACGGATCGGGTGACCAATGTTGAGGTCCTGCGTCGGGTTGGAAAGGAGTGTGAACTGATGCAGACCATCAAAAAAAGAAAAGTTGCTTATTTGGGACATGTGCTGAGGCACACAAGATACGAGCTTTTACAGCTTATAATCATGGGCAAAGTGGCTGGAAAAAGAGCTGTTTGGCGCAGGAAGAAATCTTGTCTGCGAAATATCCGGGAATGGACTGGAATCACAAGTGCAGCGGAGCTTTTCAACCTGGCCAGGGACCGTGTAAAGTATGCGGAGCTGACTGCCAACCTTCACTAGTTGGAGAGGCACCATAAGAAGAAGAAGAATATAAACAAATTTCAGAAATGTTTGTCAAGTCTATCTTTTTCAGATATATATTTAGAAAGTGATTTCAATGTCGCATTCAATCAGTTTCACGACTTGATCGTATTGTTTTATAAGCTATGTTTTCCTGTTATGCGGAAAAAAATAACAATACAAATCATAATTCTCCAAAATGGATGACAACAAGAGTAAAAATTAGCTGCAAAAGAAAAGATTACTTCGTTTTCGATATTATAAAAACCAAGAACCGAACAAAATAAACATGAATATTACAGATACACTAAATTGTTAAAAAATGCATGGATACTGCGCAAAGATTAAATAATAACAAATATTTGATCAACATTAAAAATAAATGCAGAGCCTCGTGGCAAATAATAAGTATGAGTTTATAAGTATGAGTATCGCTGTCTAGTACCTATAACACAACCCTTACTAGCGTTTACTTTGGGATTAGCTTAGGTTGTGTGTGAATTGTTCCCTGATATTTATTTATTTATTTATTTAAATAATAAAAAATGAAACTAATAATACTATAAACACACCGCAATATTAATAAACTGGTAATAAAACATAAAATCATAACGGACCCCTTTGAAATAGCATCAAATTTTAATACTTACTACACAGAACTAGCAGGTTCAGTTAAACAACCTCAAACACCCCAAATGCACATACATGGTAATGCACGAAATAATAGGATCTTCATAACACCGGTGTCAGAAAAAGAAATGCATAGGATGTCATTAAATAAAACGAAATCTATAGGGTACGACGAAATTAATACTGATATTATAAAAAAAATAGAAAACAATTGATACCAATCCTAACCTATTTGGTGTGTTTTTGATTTTGATTTTATTTTATATTAGCATTTTCTTAAATTTGTCATTAATTTATTGCATTTATATTATTGATTATACTTATAATAATTAGCGTGACTTCAGGCACATCACGAAATTGCATAAAATACTTTCTGCAACAAAGGCACAACACTAAGTACCCATGTTTAGGCCCTTACAATTTCAAATGTATATTATTATAAATGAAATTAACTGATTCATTCGAAGCTATCTATGCCAAAGAAAAAGAAAATCTCAGGAACAGGTACGTTTTTCTAAAATAAAAAAAATTATAGCCAATTTGGTGGTCATACACCTGTTTCTCAAAACTTTAAGTCGCCGTTTCTCGACTTATTGGTTTTTTGACTTGTGCCCTTATTGCATTCGGCAGGCGAGCTAGTTATTGATAAAAACAAAAGTAATTTATACAAGTTAAATTAAAAACTCATTAAAAATAACCTTTTATCAAACATTCTCCGAAATTTCCTCTTTCCATTAATAATGTAGTACCTACCCCCCACAATCATGCTAAACGTGGGTAGTCCTTGCCAGCCTAGGCTTACCTCGTAAGGTAGACGTTTTTTGGCGCGAATTGTATTCGAGCAGTCATGTATTAATAATGCAGCCGGTATAATTGCCCGCGGTGGGATGCCGGATCAATAACCCGGACAAATACGTCCAAGCACATGTACAGTTTCGTGGTCGGATTACGTGTTTCATTTGTTTTTATTTCTCTTTCTACAGCTTCTGAAACGTGATAAGGATGGCCTATAATCGAGTCGAATAAAAGTCTCGGAAATATTGTGGTTTGGCTGTTATGGTAGATGTCTAGGATAACAAGAACGGGCCACGATCGTGATTGCGGGCGTGTGGAAAGGGGAATGGAAATACAATACAATACAATACAAATACTCTTTAATGAACACCACAAATCAGTACAAAACAATACAGAAACAAAGAACAAAGTAGACAATAGGCGGTCTTATCGCTTAATAGCGATCTCTTCCAGACAACCAATAAGCTAAATAAGTTGGAGACAGTTTAAGTAGGTGGCGGAAACAAATAGACAGGGTAAACGCAGGGATAATAAAAACAACAATAGCAACATAAATATAATACATAGCTAAATAAATAAAATAAAATAATACATACATATACACATAATATTACTGTATAATACTTACTTAAGATAAAATAAATGTGAGAATGTAACAATGAAAGATAAGAAGGCCATACAACAGAAAAGGATTTGATCAGAAGCAAAAAGAGAAGATAAGGTACTAAAGACAGGGAGTGGATTAAATTTGTGATAAATAGTGAGATTTAAGTTGGTTTTTAAAAATAGGTAGAGTTATAGTTAGAGAAATAGTGATGGGTTGCTAGGAAGTGGCTAGCCGCATCGCCTATAGCACGATTCTTAAGATCTTCCCTATTCCCCGATGGCCTTTACGACCTGTGCTCGTAGAGAAGCAACTGGAACATTCTATGTTACTTCTTTGCAGCCAGACCGGCATGTTCACTATAATAATAGACACACAGTTTAACAAAATTAAGAACACAGACATGAAAATCTATCAGTGTACAATACAATACAATATCTCTTTATTGAACACCACATACAACAACTAAAAAGACTCGTCGTTAAGATGTTTTAAAATTAAACTCAGGAATTGGCTTCTCGAGCACACATTCTATACATTCGACGAACTCTTCCTGGCAGTCAAAGCCTACAGCTTTATGATTACTGGGTCCTACTGAAAAACAGCGTTGCGGCTTGCCGCAATATTATGCTGAGTGGGGCCCATTTTACACCATATCGGTACTATTGCTAATTGTATTTCTTCTTACTATTATATATCTACGTGTATCGAATTTGTGTAAATAAATGTTTCTCTCTCTCTCTCTCTCTCTCATTAAAAAAAATGTTTTATTATTTTATTGGTGCTCCAGTTTTATTAAAATTGTAAATTAAAAATGACATGTAATAAGTATAAGTATTACGAATAAATGAGTATGAGTATGAGTATGAGTAAAACAAAAAAATGGTATACTGAATATTACAAGGTAACAATAGGCGACTTTATCGCTACATAACGATCTCTACCAGGCAACCATAAAGGACTGGAGGAACAGAACAATCTGAGTGAGTGTATTTAATGAATGTGTCTTTAAATTTATAAACGACACTGAAAATTAGAACACATAAAAAATCCGAAAAGTAAAGCCATGGCCGGGAATCGAACCCGGATCCTCGTCATTCCGTGACGCGTGCTATACCCCACTACCCATAGCAGGTGGGTAAAAATGTATCTTAACGTATGTATGTATAATTAATGTATTAATGTATCTTGTATGAATGTGTTTTTGCAAAAGTGAAACGGTCGTTGGCTCAGCATTATGATTAGATTAGATTTTATTTATCACCCTTTTAAAAGTACAATTAAATGTCAAACATAAGTAATTCACAAAAGGATCGTCAATTGTAATAAAATAGTAATAATAATATATACATAACTAGCTGTTGCCCGCAACTTCGTCTGTATAGAATTCGTTTATCGCCATCCCGCAGAAATAACGCAATCCGTTCGTAGAGGATGCCTACGTCATAGTAGCTTTATGCATGCAGTCTCACCCCGATCGGTTTAAAATTGACAAAGTTTCATACAAAGTTTCATCCCCTATTTTATCCCCTTGGGGATAGAATTGATCAAAATCCTTTCTTAGCGGATGCCTACGCCATTACATCTACCTGCATGCCAAATTTCAGCCCGATCCGTCCAGTGGTTTGGGCTGTGCGTTGATAGATCACTATGTCAGTCAGTCACCTTTGAATTATATATATTTAGATATAGCCTTTTTATTCCGAATTCGCTACAATTTCAATAAGTATGTTGTTGTTGTTGTTTATTATTAAATTGTCGCGTAATTCGGCGTGCCTCATGGCATAGGCCCCCTCCGTGTATTGGAGGGTTTGGGCTATAGTTCCCACGCGCGCCCAGTGCGGATTGGGAACTTCACACAGACCATTGAATTTCTTCGCAGATGGGTGCAAGGTGGCTCACGATGTTTTCCTTCACCGAAAAGCTCATGGCAAATTTCAAATGTAATTTTCGCACATAAATTCCGAAAAACTCAGAGGTGCGCGCCCGGGATTTGAACCCACGACGCTCTGCTTGAGAGGCCACGGGTCAACCACTAGGCTACCACGGCTTTTTTAAATTAATCTTGTCGTAAATGTCTACTTAATCGTAAAAACTTACTTAAAAGTAACCAATAATAATAATAACTGAAATTAGATTAAAACAAAGCTTAATAAAATGTCAATGTCTATTTACAAAAAAGATCGCCATGGGTATATAAAAAGAGAAAGTAATAATAATTTAAATAAAACCTATTCTAAAAGCAATTTATATAATGTAATAATAAATATGAAACCACAAAATGTGAAAATATTGTCATAACATAAATAACAAAAATATATATCACTACATAGTATAAAACAAAGTCGCTTTCTCTGTCCCCATGTCCCTATGTCCCTTTGTATGCTTACATCTTCAAAACTATACAGCGGATTTTGATGCGGTTTTTTTTAATAGATAAAGTGATTCAAGAGGAAGGTTTTTATGTATGATTCTACGCAGACGAAGTCGCGGGCAGTAGCTAGTTAATAATAAATGAGGTACTAAAATGGTACAAAGAATATGCTGAGATGGTACACACTGGTGGTAATTACACAAAGGTATACTATGTAAACATAAAATCGACTTCACAAGCGTTAACCCATCGACCATAATAATAGAAAACTAAAGTATTTGATGTCCAACAAAGCCTTGACAGCTTGTGATGTTCAAGACGGCCCCTAAACCTATTATATCGGGTCCAGAGATGTTCGTGAAGCGCCGCCTTCCGGCACCCGACTAGCAACAGGGTTGCCACTATGCTGAGTCAAAGTTACTGTCACAAAATACGTCTCACACATACATAATACATAAATACACACGACTAGGGCACTCTCGCTCTTGAGCGACATGCTTGTGCAGGTTCCGGATGCGGACATATTTTTTGATAATTTTAGTGAATTCACGAGAAAGGCTAAGTATTCCTATCGAAATTGTAATTACCTGCCTATAATAATATTATTGCTTGACATTATTGATTAATCTATTTGACATAATTTTTAATTCAATTTGTGGCTGGATATTGAACTTTTTAATTCATTCCAATCAGACATCTTTCGTTTTTTTTTTTTTTATTTTTTTATTTGTTCTTGTATTGTATTTAAATTGTAAATTGGATTCACTTTGACACTGTAAGTTTAATATAATTTTTAATGTAATATTTCCCTTTTGACAGATAGGTATTAATTTTATGTGTATTTAATCAATGTGTGAGTGTTTTGGTACTGCACTGTAAAACTTGCATGTGTTTTATAAATAAATAAATAAATAAATAAATCACCTCTATCCACAGGAACAGGGCCTAAGGTAACAAAATCTAAAGGCCACGTATAGCATGATTGTGGGCGTATAAGTAAGTAAATGCTTTATTGTACAAATATAAAGAAAGATACACAAATCACAAAAAATACATTAAATATATGCACAAAGGCGAACGTATCCCTATAAGGGATCTCTACCAGATAGCCTTTGAGTGAATGAGAGGAGCATTAACGAGGAACCGATAAAGAGTGAGTTAGCGTATAGGTGGAAAGGGGAATCAAAATAGTGATGGGTTGCTAGCCGCATCGCCTATAACATGATTCCATTATACAAAAAAAAAATCATAATACTTATTTGTTTTTGCAATAATATCTTATTTAATCAGGTGACAACCCTGTGCGGTACTTTAAATTTATTTTGTCATTTACCTCGTTTTACTTTAGAGGTGTTGGGTGTAATTTTAATGAAAGTGTTTACAAAGTTAGCTTATTTATTGTTAAGAGCAATAATTGTGAGTGTATATTTGTTTGTCCGTCTTTAATACAAAACATACAGCTATACAATGTAGGTACAACTGACAACTAAATAATTAAGACAAAATTACATCTCAAAACAAAATGACAGAAATAATTTTACGACAACTTGCCAAAATCAAAATTTTATTTTTGCAAATTGGCAGCCAAATTCGGCACATTTTTTTACCACTTTCGAGTGTATTTTCACCGGTAGCGGATCAGAATACATAAAATTTAAAATGTATAATGGGTTAAAATACATAATGGTTCAAAATATATAACGCAATTTTGTGTAAAACTATTAGCTAAATGAACTTTTTTGATATCGTAATCTATAGATTGGTTTAGGTTAGGTAAGGTTTGTTTTATAACAATCCTGTTAATTTGTAACTTTCTGAGAAAATCGCATTATATATTATAAACCATTATGTATTTTAACCCATTATACATTTTAAACTTTATGTATTTTAATACGTACCCATTTTTACCGATGTGCTTTCAAAAATTGGGCCCCAGAAGGATTGAAAATGTTGAAGAGCATGTGGATGTTCCCACGATATCTGGCAGGTAACCACCATGTCTGTAATAGTGAAGGGTTGGAAGCAGCTTCGCCACCAATATTCATAGAAATAATTTTTCCAAGTTGTAGAACCTTGAGCAAGGTATCTTACTCACAACTGCCGCCAAGCAGCGCTTGTGCTGTGTTCCGGCGTGGAGAGTTAGACAGACGATGAATTACTGGCTGATGAGATATAGGCATGCAACCCGTCCAACTACATCCAAATCCAACGTCTCTAGTTTATCGTTAGCGACTCTATTTTAATAGAAAAATAACAAAAAGTAACTTCTCCTATCAACTTAAGTACACTTTGGCATAATCTGTTTTCAAAGCCTCTATTTATCAGACGGACTGTACATTTTAACGTAAAAGCTTTGAAAGCTTTAAGCCCAGTTCAGTTTGCTTACGTTAAAAGGTGTTGAAGTTTTATTACCGAATTTCTCGACAAATCAGACTCGTAGCCGGAGCTTTAAGCTCCTTAATGTTAAGTGACACCCTTAAAGCTCAGGCCTTTTGAAAACTTTCGGGTTATCTTTAAAGGGTTTGGAAATATTCAATTATGAAATCAGTTTGATGAAACTTCTTAATAACTATTTTGAATTTTTAACTTTTGCGGGAGGAGACTACTGACTTTGCAGCCTTGGACTACCCGTCTCTTTCTTGTTGGTAAAGTAAGAAAAGGACGGGCAATCTATCTCGCGCGCGACGCGACTCTTGTGCGCTCTCGTGCTAGACGTGCTGGTAGCAGGACAAAGCAGCTGCGCATGCGGTGCTGCGCTTTAGTGAGTAGAGTTAAGACCGGCAAAATTACTGGTACGTGAGGTATTTTATCTTGAGCATCTAGGCTGGTAATGCATCGGTAGTGCTTCAGCGTTATGGAAGACCGTGAGCAGCATCTGCACTTTTTTATAAGTGGGTTCCCTGATGGCAAGCGAGCACCACCACCCATGGACATGAGCTTGCCAGCCTACAGGTCTAAGATAGAATACAAGTAATTCAGTGTCGAGTACCGTGCGTTTTAAACGCAATTTCTTTCATCGTACGGTAAAGATCTGGAACCAACTTCCTGCTGCAACATTCCCTGAGCGGTACAATTTAGGGATCTTTAAAAAGCGAGCCTTCCTGTTCCTCAAAGGGCCGGCAACGCACTTGTGATTCCCCAGGTCTTGCAGGTGTCCCTGAGCGACGGTGATTGCTTTCCATCAGGTGACCCGTCTGCTCGTTTGCCCCCTCATACATATATAAAAAAAAAAAAAAAAAATTGCACCGGCTGTCGTACTCTCCACGCTGGAACAGTGACTGCTACTTGGCGGCAGGATTATCGGGTAAGTCGGTGGTTGCATGAGGAGCTACTACTCAGGTCCCCGTTATAGATGAATAAAACACTACCTATCACTGGTGGTAGCAGAACTAGCAGATCACTGTAACAACTTGAGTTTGTTTATATAAAAGTTTGTGTAGACAAATCAACTTGCTGGCAGGTAATGCAATTATTTATAATTTGGTTTTCGAATTTAAACGGAATGAGAAGAAACAAAGTGTTTCTTGAGAGCATTACATGGACAGCTGCCTCCGAAGGCATGACTGCTGTATCTTAGATTATTTAAGTTCCTAAGTTTGAAATAATATACGGTTAAAAACTAAACATAAACTTCATTATTTAAATTTCTAAATGTCAGTGAAAATTAGAACACAGAAAAATCAGAAAAGTAAAGCTATGGCCGGGAATCCAACCCGGATCATCGTCATTCCGTGACGCGTGCTATACCCCTACACCACCCATAGCAGGTGGGTAGTCTCCGAATTTTTCTACCTGTTACTAACTGTTATGTGACCTTTTGTTACTATGCGAATTTTTGTCGCTAAGCGTCATCTGTTTGAATGATGTGTCTGTACGACACAATTACAAACTCCCATGGAACATCTACTGCTCACCAGGGACGAGAGAAAGCGCTGTTTTTCAAATGACAGGTACTATCAAATGAATCAAGAAATTTTATTTCTTGATTTTTATGTTTTACTTTTTCGGTTTCATTATTTAAAAGTAATATTACGCGCAGCGTTAGACCCACGTACTTACGCTCCAACCCAGGAGTTTCATATTAAGTTAGTGTAGACCTGGCTACAACCCTCACAGTCCTACAGTACCTACCGTAAAGAAAAAACATAGAAAGTACCAGTTGCTTCTCATCCCGCGTAATGGTAAAAGCCCATCGAGGGAACGGGCGGAAATCCTGGGAATGATGTTATAGGCGATGCTAGCAAGCCATCACTATTTTGATTCCCGTTTCCACCTATACGCCCACAATCATGCTAAACGTGGCCTTTAGGTCCTGTTACCTTCTACCCCGTAACGGATAAAGACGTGACTTATGTATGTATATTTGAACTTTAGTTTGGACCCTACTCACCCCGTTTTACGGTACTTAAGAGGTTTTTTTTAACCTGCTATGGGTGGTGTAGGGGTATAGCATGCGTCACGGAATGACGAGGATCCAGGTTCGATCCCCGGCCATAGCTTTAGCACACAGCCGGCTTTGCGGCAATAATGCGAAGTAGATGTGCCTCTCTGCTACACCGACTCCGCGGCAGCCCCAACCGCATCATGAACGTCATGATCATGACAGACCGCTGGGACTCCCCTATTCTCGCCCGTTGGATAAGACTGCATAAAGTCAAGTAACAGCGGGCGGCATACTTGTTTATTTATTCATTTGTTTGTTTTGTCAATTTACTACTAACCTCTTAGTTTTATAAGATTTAATGTACTACTAACCATTTTATGGACTCAGTCTGAAATAAATTATTATTATTATTATTATTTACTTTCCGGATTTTTCTGTGTGTTCTAGTTTTCACTGACATTTAGAAATTTAGGTTTGTTTTTTGTTTATTTTTGTTTATCAATTCGCTAAACGTGACCTCAAACGTCATTTTTCATTCGCGTGCCTTGTACTGCTGTTCAAACTTTTAAATGGAAAGAACAATAATTTAATTTTAGAACGCCCGTTTGAAAAACGTGGAATCCGGCCAAGGTCTTCCATGTTGACCTGCCAAAGCTGTGAGCTTTAATTTAGCTTTCAAAGCTCGGGTTTTGAAAAGAGTTGAAAAAGTAAGGAGTGATTGCATGAGGAATAACACGAGTATTAAGTAAGTAAGAGTATGCTGGTCTGGGAGCAAAGAAAAAACATAGAATGTACCAGTTGCTTCTCTTCCCACGCAGATAGTAAAAACCCATCGAGGGATCGGGCAAAAATCTTAGGAATCATGTTATATAGCTGTGGCTAGCAACCCATCACTGTTTTGATTCCCCTTTCCATCCGTACGCCCAAAATCATGCTAAACGTGGTCTTTAGGTCTTGTCACCTTAGGCTCTGTCTACCCCGTAAGGGATAAAGACGTGATTTATGTATGTATGTAAGTAAGTGAATGCTCTTTCTATTTTGAGAATGTTTTGCAACTTGCACATTGCTACACGTAAGTATGAAAGTCGGTATAGTAAATATAAAAACAAAGGAAAATCTCGCCCGCAAACCGCTTCTTAAGCCACGCACACTATAACACGTATGCAGACACGTGTTAACCACACATAAAGCTGACTCGCCATCGTTAATTGCACGAGTTATGCTTGTACTTAAGTGAAGTATGAATTATTATTTCCATACAGAACGATCTAAGATGGAGCGGAAGCAAGGCAGCTGAATGGAAAAAGATAGACAGAAATAGGCCATGGTAATGTCAGGGCCACATAGAAATTGCTGTCGTTAACTTAGAGTTTGAGATTGGCAAAGGATTTGTTGTGGATTCGAATACAATATAGGTTTCGAACAAACGCAGGGAGTAATGAATAATAATGAATATAAATGTATGTACTAGCTGTTGCCCGCAACTTAGTCTGCATAGAATTCGTTTATCGCTATCCCGCAGGATCTACGCAATTTTCCGGGATAAAAAGTTGCCTATGTGTTATACATACATACACATACACAAATCACGTCTTTATCCCTTACGGGGTAGACAAAGCCTAAGGTAACAAGACCTACAGGCCACGTTTAGCATGATTGTGGGCGTATAGGTGGAAAGAGGAATCAACATAGTGATGGGTTGCTAGCGTCGCCTATAACACGGTGCCTCAGATTTTCGCCTATTCCCTCGATGGGCTTTTACCTTCTGCACGGGAAGAGAAGCAACTGGTGCTATGTTTTTTCTTCACTTCCAGACCAGCATGGAAGATAAGACAGGTTCACACGAGCAAAAACAATTACAGTCAGCAAACTTCCTGTTTTTTCTCGACCAAAACTTATTTGGTAAAAGATTGTTTGTTTGTGAATGAGCGCAGAATAAGACAAAAGGTCAATAACATTGCCGGTAATCGCCAGGCAACGTTCAAACGATTAATTAATAATAGGTAACTGGCTATTGACTGTTGTTAGGCTTCGATGGTGTGGTTAATTACTTAACCAGCTTAAAATAAAGATATACATATACACGCACAAATCAAGTCTTTATCCCTTACGGGGTAGACAGAGCCTAAGGTGACAGGTAACAGGCCACATTTAGCAAGATTGTGGCGTATAGGTGGAAAATGGAATCAAAATAGTGATGGGTTGCTAGCATCGCCTATAACATGATTCCTATGATTTTCGCCTATTCCCTCGATGGGCTTTTACCATCTGCGCGGGTACAAAAGCAACTGGTACATTCTATGTTTTTTCTTTGCTCCCAGACAGCATGGATGTTTTTAATCGCTTTATTAAAAGCTTATTTATGTACATACAAACATACATAAATCACGTCTTTATCTCTTACGGGATAGACAGATCCTAAGGTAACAAAATAGTGGTATACTGGAAAGGGGAATCAAAATAGTGATGGGTTGCTAGCATCGCCTATAACATGATTCCTAAGATTTTCGCCTACTTCGATGGGCTTTTACTATCTGCGGGTTTTTTCATGAACTGTAAAATTGAATATGTTTTATATACAATAAAGAGTTATACATAAATACATACATACTTTGTTCTTTCTTTACTCCCAGAACAGCATGGCAGCTCTCATTTATGTGACACCATTAAAATGATCAAATCAGTACGACGTTGGTTTGCATGTGTAACAGGTTGTGCTCATTAAGCTTTGATAATGATTCCGTAGAGGGATCGAAACGCGTCAGTGTTTTTGTGGTGTAAGGGATAATTAACTTTGTGGGATTTATAATATGTGTTTTATGTGGCAGTAGTGGAAGGATTGCATGAAAAACATATACATTTCACACGGAACGGACTTGGTTATCTTGCAAGTGAGTAGCAGAGTAGCAAGGTAAATATTTTTTGTTGATCTTATTCACTAAATATTTAACGCCTGAATAGTGCAGAATCCAGCTGTGCTGTAGGTACGTAACTTGATTAGCACGGACTGCAGATTGGCGCAAATTGCACAAATTGCATCCCCCGGCTAGCTGACAGGATACGGGCTGTGGCTTCATCTACAGCTCTACAATCTCTCGATGCTCGAAATGAAAATGAAAATGAAAGTTTATTTTTGCAAATTGGCCGCCAAGGGCTCTTTTACATTTCATTTTGAAACTACCAGCGCATTCGGAAAGACCGTCATTGCCAAGAAGAATGCGCCGCAAGAAACTTGGCAGAAAGTCATTTTTTCAAAATAAAATACAGTAAGAAGACTTAAATTCTACTTAAATTAAATTATACAAGTATTAATCTATAGTAGAGATGTATAAAGTCTCAAAGTCTCTACTAGTCAAAACAACAAAAAAAAAATAAGTTCAGTGGAGGTGTAAAACGCCTCCACCGTCAAATAAATTAATTCGAGATGTCTCCGATGTCGAAGAGAAAAAAATATAACAAAATTATGAAATGATGTTAATAAAACAATTTTATAATGTTGAACCTATTGTGTATTTGAAAATCATTCGAATCAATCAAATCAATGTGTTAGTATAAAAACATAATACAATATCTGATGGCCATTATAAATGCCTGTAAGGAATGAACGCGTCTGACCGCGTGTCAATATGCTTCGTTTTAAAATGAAACACTGGGTTCCTGACCAGGTTTCTGGTAACTACCAGCTATGGGAGACTTTGGCTCCCTTTGCGTGTTTTATAAGTTCTACAACGGGGAATGCTCTGAGGAACTCTTTGACCTCATTCCAGCTGCGGGGTTCCATTACAAATCTACCCGTCGTAAGCGCTCATTCCATCGACATCATGTTGATGAATGGCAGTCTTCGACGGTGCGGTTTAATCGATCTTTTTTGCCACAAACTTGCAAAATCTGGAACGAGCTTCCCGCTGAGGTCTTCCCATCGAGTTACGACCTGGTTGCCTTTAAGAGGCCATACAATTTTCTGCAGGGCCGACAACGCACTGGCATCGCGTAAAGCGCAGCGGGTGTCTATGGACAGTGGTGATCATTTACCATCAGATGACCCACTAGTTCGTTTGTCTGGCCTCTCTAACATAAAAAAATTAGTAGTAGTGGTGGTTGTCTACGTAAATAACGGGTACAGCCTCTATTCCACGGACTTCCAAGTATAGGCGATAAACTCCGCCTCAGTGATTGAAAGTGTGACACGTCTTTGTGTCTTCGAAGGCCACGACACCGCTCTTGTGTTTTGCCGCCGAGGCGAACGCTCCATGAGGGACTACGAATTAGCCCGAGACATGTCGAACATCACTCGAATTTTATGCGTAAGTTATCCGTGTGATTATGTCTCACGGTAATTGATGTTGAAATCTCCCCTTAGAACGCCACGATGAACGACATCTCGCCTGCATCCACCGGTTTCCCACAACTTTTGCGATGTCGTCGGTCCACCTAATGAGGACTACCAACACTGCGCAACGCCAGTACAGTTGACAACAAAAAGTAGGTACAGTCAGCAAAAAATTGTATTAAAAATGTAATTTTTGACAGAAGCTTATTCATTCAGTTTTCAAGTTTGTAAACATCCTTTTAGCTAGGTAAATGTTAAGTGAAGCACAAACTACAACTTGTATGTATACATATATAAACATAGGCACTATATGTAGCATATAAGAGTCAAAGGAACTATAACGCTACAAGAAATGGGGAAGATAGTAATTGAAATGCAACAGTCACGAAGAGCATAGTCCAGGAGTTGACGTCACACAATTATGCGACAGTTTGTGAGTATGTGAGTGAGCGAGTATGTATGTTTGTTCCATCTTAACCTTGAAACGACTGGATGGATCTGGATCAAATTCAGAACGGAGATAGCTTGTACCCTAGTGTAAATGAAAATTAAAATGAAAATGACAATTTTATTTTGCAAATTGGCCGCCAAGGTCACTTTTATCATGTCTTTTTGAAACTACCAGCTAAAACATAAAAAAAGAAAAAAAAACTTAAATATAAAAATGTAAGCGTATAACAAGACAAAATAATCCCTGCAAATATTATAAATGCGAAAGTAACTCTGTCTGTCTGTCTGTCTGTTACCTTTTCACGCTTGAACTGCTGGACCGATTTTGCTGAAATTTGGTATACAGATAGTTCAAGTCCCGAGGAAGGACATAGGATAGTTTCTGTCCCGGAAAATTGCATAGTTCCCGCGGGATAGCGATAAGCGAATTCTGCGCAGACGAAGTCGCGGGCAACAGCTAGTTATCTATAACTAAAATAAATCTAAAAACGTACTCCCCCGCGGCATTGAGCCAAAGTTTTTTTTTTAATAATAAAAATGATTTATTGTACATACAATCAAACACACAAGCAAGTACAGTACCGAGAAGTGTCAAAAATTCCGACCCCCAAACTAGGTAAAAACCTGTGTCTTGGGGGACTGAGTTTGAGTGTCTCCGACTTCGGCTATCCACATATAAAAGGCGCAGTGAACAATATACAATAATAACAATAATAAAGATGCTGGCAGCATTTCCCCGCTGTATCGCAATACTAATTCGCTGTGCTAGGAAGCTGCCAACTCTTTGGTCTCCGTTGCAGTCGATCAGCCTCTTAGATATTTCCTTCATTAACATATGCGCGCTGGGAGCCCGCGGACTTAAGGTCTCAAACCCGAATGGCAGGAAATAGTATTCGGAGAAGTAGAAAAAAAAATTGTTATCACTTGTACGATATTTTACTAAGAAATGTGATACTTTTTAATGCACATTTCCTGTTGATAGGGTAACGGACGAGGAAAGTTTTAAGTATGTAATTTATCAAGGTATTGTGTAAATTGGTTAAAATTGCACTTCCATGCTGGTCGAGTAAAGAAAAAACATAGAATGTATCAGTTGCTTCTCCCGTGCACATGGTAAAAGCCCATCGAGGGAACGGGCGAATATCTTAGGAATCATGCTATAGGCGATGCTAGCAACCCATCACTATTTTAATTCCCTTTTCCACCTATACGCCCACAATCTTGCTAAACGTGGCCTGTAGGTCTTGTTGTAGGTCGTGTTGTGTTGTGTTATGTGTAGGTGATGTTGTTGTTGGAGCCTACGGCTCTGTCTATAATTAAGCACCTATTGCAAGTTTCGCGAAAAGTCAAGCCTGGAATACTAACTTTCCATTACCTACCTGCATTGCACGGTCTCATTGTCTAAGGGAAGACGGGTCCAGCGTATAGGCCCTCCCCTTGGCGCGCTTCTGGCGAGCACCGGGGCCACCGGGGAGGCGTTTGTGGTGAAACCCTAGTGGCATCCCACTGCGCCCCCGTCATCCCGGATTGAGGCAACGCCGGAGAATTTTTTGGGATACAAACTTTAATTCACATACATAGAGTTTTACATACATACATACATACATACAAATACATTACATTTGTACATCTGTTTTTCTCATTACGTACCCGTACAATTAATGTCTTTTATGTACAATAAAGAGAGAGAGAGAGAGAGAGAGATTTATTTACACACATTCGATACAGGTAGATATATAATACGAAGAAGAAATACAATTTACTTAGGAATAGTACCGATATGGTGTAAAATGTAATAAAAAATAAATAATAACAAATAAATAATAATAATGTAATAAATGTAAAGAGTTATAGGTAGGTAGGTAATTCTGTGCAGACGAAGTCGCGGGTAACAGCTAGTAGAATAAACGTTCTTTATATACATGAAATTCAGGATGCTGCGTCGCAGAGAGAACAATAATAAATTCAATTCAAACTCGTTGAATAAGATAGATTGAAACGCGCATTTGATATTTGAAATAGAACGGGAATCGAAAATAAGGTTTAACGTCTTGCTACGTAACATAATATTGTTGGAGGAATTGCGTTTTGTTTACTTCCTTTTTATACGCTTGAACCTGCACAACGACGTATATACTTACACTAGCTACTGCCCGCGACTACGCCCGCGTAGGATTAGACTTAAGAACTGATGTTGACAGTATATTCTGCAATATTTTTTACGATGTGACTTTACGCAGCTACGACCTATGACATGTCTATGTATAACTCTAATAATGTGCATAAAACACAAGAACAAAATGAATACAGCACAACACAAATGCTCAAAGGCGAACTTATCCATAAAAGGGATCTCTTCCAGTTAACCTTTTAACGATTTGGATGACATGTTTATTGCTATCCCTCGGGAACTATGCTATACCTTCCATGCTGATCTGGGAGCAAAGAAAAAACATAGGTACAATAAACCAGTTGCTTCTCTTCCCGCGCAGATGGTAAAAGCCCATCGAGGGAATGGGCGAAAATAGGAATCATGTTATAGGCGATGCGGCTAGCAACCCATCACTATTTTGATTCCATTTTCCACCTATACGCGCACAATCTTGCTAGCCTGGCCTACTCACCTGCTATGGGTGGCACGCGTCACGGAATGACGAGGATCCGGGTTCGATTCCCGGCCATAGCTTTGCTTTTCAGATTTTTCTGTGTTCTAATTTTCACTGACATTTAGAAATTTAATTTCTAACAAAAGTAAACATAAAAAAACAAGAAATAAAAATTCTTGATTCATTTAATAGTAAACTGTACTAACTTTGTCCCCTCCCTGATAGGACAGAAAACCGACAAGATATATTAAGTTGGTCCCCCATTATACTTGTAAAATGATAACCCGAGCGAAACCAGAACAGTTCCTAGTCATATTTATCCAGAGTAAGTAACCTAATAAAAAATAATATTTCAGTCGTCCTCTCTCGGCCTATTCGTTCCGTCTCGACGTCAAATCGTTAACAAAGACAAACAAACAAAGTAAACTACCTTTTTATTACTCCGAAGGGTTGCAAAGGAAATGTCTGGCTCTTGTTTATTATCCTGTTTAGTAGTTATTTCTTAAGTATAGGTTAAGAGAGCTTCGGGCGAAATGGTTTCGTGCGTCTGTGAATAAAGACCAAGGCCCCTTCCAACATGAAACTACCGTGAGACTTAATCATAATTACACATAAACGGATAACTCACGTATAAAAAGTCGAGTGATGCTCGACATGTTTCGGACTATTCTGCAGTCCTTCTTCCGTGCTCGTTTCGCTGCCGCCGGGGCGAGCGCTCCAGGAAGAAGGACTTTGGAATTTAGAATGGAGATAGCTGGTACCTTAGATTAAAACATAGGCTACTTTGTATCCTAGAAAATTGCATAGTTCCCACGGGATAGCGATAAACATTTCGAAGGTTGTAGCTGCATACAACATTAATAATTATAGCTGAATATATTATCAAAATCAGTTAAGTCTACTTCTACGCGGGCGAAGTCGCGGGCAGAAGCTATTGGACAATGAACTGTTTACATACATACATACATACATACATACAACCACGAACGATGATTGCGTCAAGGCCGATATGGAGCACTGATAAGGGTTCTTCGTCGCTTTCCACTACAAGCACTGATTACAGACTAACATACATATCAACTGGGTCTAACGTCAGCGTGACAGGCGTAAAATGCTGTGTTTTAGTAAATATCGGAATGTGTTCGAGCGTTTTTAAAAAATAAGTCCAAGTGATAATTTTTCATTTTTTCCAGAATTTTAATATTTCTGGTTTTTCTTACTCAGAATTATTTATTATCGATTCTCATACATGAAAAAATGTGTCCCAGATTTTGCTATGGATTTTTTTCGTGTTCGTCACGTTCCATACATAAAAAAAACTATATGAAAAAAAGTGACGAACTGGAATGGAAATTTTGGGACACAATTTTTTCTTGTATAAGGATCGATAGAGTAAACGATTCTAAGTAAAAAAAACCCAAAATAGTTAAATTTTGAAAAAAATCATCACGTGGACTTATTTTTTGAAAACGCTCGTTCCCGTTTGTGCATTTGTGTTGTCCTGTTATTCATCTTTTTCATGTGTTTTATGTGCAGTGCAATAAGGAGTTTATATGTGTATAGCTGTATATCTAACTATTCTGTCTATACATACGTAACGTAAAAGAGCCCTTGACGCCGTATTTTCAAAATCAACTTTTTTTTATTGAATCAGGCGTTACTTTGCGGAGGTCCATTTCAGTCCACTCACGTGCAAGATAACCAAGCCTGTGTGAAATATATATATTTTTCATGCAAACCTCTCTCCACTACTGCCACATAAAACACGTATAAATCCCACAAACTTAATTACCTGTCCATTTTGTGACAAACTATTTAACTGTAGATTTTTTTTAATTGCTCGTTTGAGAGCCTACATTGGGGAATCCAAAAGCATATCGGTTACTTACTTGACATGAAATGTATATTTTATAATTTTGTTTTTTTTTCTCCTCGACATTGGAGATATGTCCAATTAATTTATTTGACGGTGGAGGCGTTTTACAGCTCCACTAAACTTAATTTATTTCTCTTTCTTTCACTAGTAGAGACTTTATACATCTCTACTATAGACTAATATAATTTAAGGCTCGGGAACCTTATACATCCCTTTTACAAATGTATTTTATTTAAGTACTAGCTTCTGCCCGCGACTTCGTCTGCGTAGAATCATACATAAAAACCTTCCTCTTGAATCACTCTATCTATTAAAAAAACAGCATCAAAATCCGTTGTGTAGTTTTGAAGATATAAGCATACAAAGGGACATAGGGACATAGGGACATGGGGACGGAGAAAGCGACTTTGTTTTATACTATGTAGTGATTGTAGTAGCTTAAAGTATTTTATTTTGAAAAAATGACTTTCTGCCAATCTTGCGGCGCATTCTTCTTGGCAACGACGGTCTTTCCGAATGCGCCAATTTGCCAATCGGCGGCCAATTTGCGGGTGGTAGGGCCTTGTGCAAGGTCCGTCCGGATCGCTACCACCATCTTACTCGCTAATCCTGCCGCTAAGTAGCAGTGCTTGCACTGCTGTGTTCCGGTGTGGAGAGTAAGACAGCCGGGGAAATTACGGGCACAAGAGGCATTTCATCTTAGTCCTCTAGGTTGGCAACGCATCTGCAATCCCTCCGGGGTTGCGGGTGTCTATGGACAGTGGTGATCACTTACCATCAGGTGACCCACTTGCTCGTTTTCCTTCCTATTCATATAAAAAAAAAAAAAAAATGCAAAAATAAATTTTGAATTTTTGGTTCCTTACTTTTTCTTTCTTTCTTTTTTTCTTTCTTTCTATTATATATGTATAATTTGGGCGAAGACCACCGCTTTCACTAACCACGCTTATCAGACGTCACCCTAACTCACTCGGGAACTGATAAGGATTTGCGTACAAATCAAACGGGTCTGTTATCCAACTGTGTAACCATTTAGCTGAAACACAGTAGATAAGTCAGATAAATGAACAAATACCATTCATTCGAAAGCGTGTTTTCATTAATAGCTCTTGCCCGCGACTCTGCGTGCGTAGAATTCGCATATCGCTGTCCGGCGGGAACAATGCAATTTTACGGAATTAAAACTATCCCACGTCCTTCCCCGGGACTAAAACTATACACACACACACACAGATCACGTTTTTATCCCTTACGGGGTAGACAGAGCCTAAAGTAATAGGTACCTACAGGCCACATTTAGCAAGATTGTGGGTGTATAGGTGGAAAATGGACTCAAAATAGTGATCGGTTGCTAGCCTCATCGCCTAAAACATGATTCCTATGATTTTCGCCTATTTCCTCGATGGGCTTTTACCATCTGCGCGGGTAGACAAGCAACTGGTGCATTCTATGGACAAAACTATCTTTGTAGCAAATTTTATTAAAATCGATTGAGTGGTTTAGGCGTGTATGTATATATATGCAAGTATGTACTAATGTTTGTACGGGTGGAATCTTGCGACTCAATTTTGAGAAAATCTTTATCTGAGCTGAAATTTTGCATACTTGTGTAAGTCGGATGACAGTACAATAATATGGTAGTAGAAATCTGGTGGTCCAGCCAGGACCGTCTCCGCGGGAGGGAACTCTTCAACGGTTGGTCCGATTGACTTGAAATTTGGTACACATACGTAGGATGGATGACAATGCAAGTACAGTCAGCAAAAAGCTTGTACCTGAAATGTTTTTTTTTAGGTAGGTTAGTTCATTCTTCCATGCTTGTCTGGGAGCAAAAAAAAACATAGAATGTACCAGTTGCTTCTCTTCCCGCGCAGATGGTAAAAGCCCATCGATGGATTGGGTGAAAATCTTAGGGATCATGTTATTTAGGCGATGTGGCTAGCAACCCATCACTTTTATGAGTCCCCTTTCCATCCATACGCCCACAATCATGCTAAACGTGGTCTTTAGGTCTTGTCACCTTAGGCTCTGTCTACCCCGTAAGGGATAAAGACGTGGTTATAGAAATAGAAATAGAAATAGAAATATATTTATTGACCATGTAACATACATTACATTTAGCACGTTATAATTTTACAATTTTGAGCGATATAGTCATGCATTACTTAAAATATTTTTCTCTTCTTTTAAAAGATCCATGTAATCGTTGATGGAGTAAATCGGATTTTCCTTGAGAAAACCCAGAATTTTGCTCCTGAAAATTTTCATAGGTAGACATGTTATTCTCGTTGGTAGTAGGTTGTACATCTTGATTTTAATTGGGATTCCTTGCTTCAAGTATTTCTTCGTTCTTGTCTTTGGTAGACATATTTTCTCCTTATTTCGCGTATTATAGTTATGAATATCTTTCCTTTGTTTGGTTTATGAATGTATGTAGGTTAGTTAATTTATATTGTTAAGGTCAAGTGCTTTAACTATTTAATTAATTTATGTATTTCTTTAGTTACACATAAGTCGGGTTCTATCTATGTATTGCATTGTTTACGTAAAAGTTTATGGATTATGTAGTATATTTTATCTGTGTATCGTTTCGTGTTCTGGCTGAAAATCAGTGCTGCAGGTCTAGTTAGACCGCGTAATGCTGAGCCAGCGACCGTTTCACTTTTGCGAAGACACACAACGCTGATGATCTATTTTTCATGTATGTTTTTTTTTTTTGTTATACCTTGTTCATTTTCTATAAAATTGTGTATATTATCTTATATTTGTGTGTCTTGTAAAAATGAATAAATGTTTTCTTTCTTTCTTTCTTTCAAACGTTAAGTCCCTGCTCTACTAATTAATTGGGATTGTTCATTTTTTTAATCACCATTTCCAATTTTTATTAGAAAATATAGAATACCTCAAGAAACTAATTTGATTGTCATTTCATGGCTTCATTTAATTAACAAATTGCTAAAACGTAAACACTTTTCAATAAGCATTTGCTTCGCAATTTTTATCTCAAAAAAGTTGTTTTCATGAGGCAACATTTTTGAAACGAAATTATAATTTTTACATACTTCCCATAGCATTGTTTATACGAGAACTTTTGTTGAAACTCGCTCGAATCTCCGGCTCCTGCATTTTTGCTATCAAAATAACCACAGGCGCTCGAGGCATGTTTGCCATATATTTAGAAACGGCCATTTTGTAGGCGTGTTATCTTAGAGATAGTCTGTTTATGAAAGAATAAGGATTTTTATTTCAATCTTATTGTAATGCTTAGTTCCACGATAAATAGGTATTAAGACCTTTTATACGTCAAACGAATACGCTTCTCAATTTCCTATGCTTTGTTTTGTTTTAATACACACACACAAATCACGTCTATATCCCTTACGGGGTAGACAGAGCCTGAGGTAACAAGACCTAAAGGCCACGTTTAGCATGATTGTAGGCGTATAGGTGGAAAGGGGAATCAAAATAGTGATGGTTGCTAGCCGCATCGCCTATAACATGATTCCTAAGACTCGCCTATTCCCTCGATGGGCTTTTACCATCTGCGTGGGTAGAGAAGCAACTGGTACATTCTATGTTTTTCCTTTGCTCCCGACCAGCATGGAAGTAATGTAAGTTTGTTTTAATGTATGTTGTATATCCTTCCATACTGGTCTGGGAGTAAAGTAAAAACATAGAATGTACCAGTTGCTTCTCTACCCGCGCAGATGGTAAAAGCCCATCTAAGTAATGGGCATAGGAATCATAACTTTTTTATATTTATAATTAAGTTTATCCGTTGCCTAGTACCCATAGTTAGTACAAGCTTTGTTTATTTGGGACTAGGTCAATGGAGACTATTCGTTCTTTGCTCACCAGTTGGCGCCACTGTTGACTAAGGTCCAGAGGTATAGGTCAAAGGCGACTTTATAAGATCGGCGCCGAAACAAAGTTTTAATCCTTGAATCTCATTAAGTTTATTCATTATATTATAAATAACTATCGAGTAGCCACGCCGCAATGTTTTGCAGTCCCGTTTCGTTCGAAAAAAATCCGCTTTCAAAGCGTTCACTTTCATCGCCAAATAATCCATATTTGCGATAATTTCGCGAAGGAGATCACTTTTCAACAGGTAAATGAAAGAAATTATAATTTACGTCACGAAGCCCGCCAAAACCAGTGAAAAGTGAATGTTATTGGAGCTCACGCGACAATTTGCCTCTAGTGGCAAATTCACACGATAGCCCCCATTTAATAAATGATCCCACGTTTTTTTGTACAACTGAACTAAAAATAGCTGATTGTAACACATGGTGCTTTATGTCTCAGAAGCGTACGGCGTCAGTTTGTCTCCCTTCTTCTGTCTTTGTTGTACTAACATAGTTAATAACTTTTTTATGTTGTTACTAACGAACCAGGGGCCCGATTTTTGAGAGCACATGTGTGAAAATACCACTCGAAAGTGGTATAAATCTGTTTATATCTTCAAAACCACAGCTCCAATCAAATTTTTGACTAGGTCACGAGATTAACGAGAGCCGTAATCTTCTATGCTACTCGTAATTAAAATTCAGCACAATTTTTCATCACTTTCGAGTGGTATTTTCACACATGTGCTTTCAAAAATCGGGCTGTTAATGTAGTCTCAAATAAAAGTAGTATTGAATTTGAATTTGATTTTTTCTTTTGCGCCTTTGTGAGCAGTGAGAAGGTGTCGAAGAAGGCGCGTCTGGCTGTCCACAGAGGGGTGCTTGTTCCAACATTAATGTACGGTAACGAAACTTGGGTATGGCAAAAGAAGCATGAAAGTAGAATAAATGCAGTAGAAATGAGAGCGTTAAGAAGTATGGAAAGTGTATCACTGAAAGATAAAATAAGGAATAGTGGGATAAGGGAACTTGCGGGTGTGAAAAAGGATAGAAAAAAGTATGCTTAGTCAGTTTGGTCACGTAGAGCGGATGGATGAAAGTAGACTAATCAGATCTATATGGGGAGTGTGAATGGTTACTTTGGGAAGGCCGAGACCAAATAGGAGACGTTTTGGAAAAAGTTCAGGTCAGGAGTACCCGAAACCGACGAGCATGGTATGAAGAGATTGATGAATGTGGATGAAGCGAAAGAAGTATGTCAGGATCGTAGCAAGTGGGACGAAGTAGTCTCTGCCTACCCCTGTGGGAAAGAGGCGTGACGGTATGTATTTTTTTCTACGGACGTGGAAAACATTCATTCTACAATTTGACATCTGTTATGGTAAACACTTTATCATTATCACACAATCGATCACATGTACATACCGCACCGCTGCCACTCTCGGCCATCGGCGGATCATTCCACGTCCACCATTCACAAGCACTGACTAAACAAAATGGCGACGGTACTTCCCATTGGGCAATGTGTAACGGTTTCGAATTTTGAAAAACGATCTGTTTTTGTTTATATTTGGAACGCGAGACGTCTAGTCTGTCGTTGGGCTAGGGGATGACTGAGTGCGCGCGCCGCTGCGTCGCCATGGTTACGCGTTGAGGTACTAACCTGCGACCTTGTTTTTTTTTTAATACCGGTAAAGTTGTCATCAGGCTTATATCGTAGGTGTCTAAATGCTTATGAATTTTCCGAGAACGTTCGTTAAGCTTTGATCTTGCAATGTATCGAATGTTTTTATAGCAACAGTTGTATTAGAGGGATCAAAAAAGGCGAGGAGGTGGGTTACGATTGTAGCGTAGCAAACCTCGTAAGAAATACGCCACGAACTTATTTTGACTTGCTTATACAACGTTGCATACGATACTTTTTCTACGACTAAGTAGGTACTTAATAAATGTAATACGTTCTCCGAAAGTGAAGAGTTCCGGTGTTCCAGTTTCCACGCTATGAAATTCTCGTAGGCTTTATCATTGCCAAGATTTTCTAGGCAACAAATTTTCCATCACTTCCTGGGCCGCCGCGGATATTTCTTCCGGTGTTGATTTAATTTCGTATTAAACCATACTTTTTATGATGCGTTACAACACTTTGTTAAAACTATTGCAACCAAACAACAAACAAGTCAAGCAAGACACGGGAAACTTGAAAACGACAAACTACAAAATTGGAAGATTGTTTACAGTAAACTTTGTTTTTAATTAGAGTTTACTTTGTTTATAGCCTAATTACGTAGCGACCCGCTATGAGGACCGCTGAGTTGCATCGACCTTCGCAACAGGCGTCAGCACCGCGCTGTCACGAGGCGCGCGCACGAACGCTGACACAAGCAGAAACCCGATGACACCGATGCCGCTGCCGCCGCCGATCGGATATCATTATAGTTCATATTCATTCTAATTCCAACCTCGACTTAGATCACTAGCTTAATTAATTAATTGTAATTTTTCTTATTTTAATTAAATTAGTAAAAGTAAATTGGTTTTTTTTCGACTCCTCGGCTGCAGCTTACGTAATTGGCGCAGTCGTTAGTCTTCTCGAAGCTAGTCCGCGACCGTGAGTTTATCGCAATCGTGGGCAGCCGGCTCTCAACGCCCTTATCGAGGACCTGAAAAGAACCTGAAGACTGCAGTATCGAGGAGGAATCCAGACATCGATTCAGGAGAACACCAAGGACCATGAAAATCAGCGCTCAGTAAGTGCACTTGAATCAATCTCGTGTTGCTTCCTTTCTCTAGTAATTAATCCTTTCCCAAGATTTTTCACCCTCGTAATTCGGGAGATAGAGAGGCTGTATCGAAGCAGTCTCGCCAGCGGGAGATAGATTTAAATAGAAATATAGGTACTGATAGGTCACGTAGTAACAGCTTAGACATGACGCCGGAGCAGCAGGCCCAAGCGATGGACCGGTGCTTTGATGGTGACACTATTTTTAAAGCCATGCGACTCATTCCGGAGTTCGATGGGAACCCTAATATACTAACTAGATTTATAAAGATTTGTGATGAGGTAGTTATAAATTTTACTAGTACGGGTGTGGGCAAGGAATTACCCAACCTTTGTTTGCTAAATGGGATTTTAAATAAAATCACAGGGCCAGCAGCTCGAACCATAAATTCTAATGGTATTCCCGATAGTTGGATAGGAGTAAGAAGCGCGTTAATAAATAATTTTTCAGACCAGCGGGATGAAACCGCCTTGTATAACGATATTTCGGTAGCAACCCAGGGTAGTAGAACCCCGCAGGAATTCTATGAGCATTGCCAAAATTTATTCAGCACCCTTATGACATACATTAGCTTACACGAATCAATAGAAACCACAGTTGAGGCCAAGCGTACCTTGTATAAGAAGGTTACTATGCAGGCGTTTACGAGAGGATTAAAGGAGCCACTTGGTTCCCGCATTAGATGCATGCGACCAGAGAGTATTGAGAAAGCTCTCGAGTTCGTGCAGGAGGAGCTGAATGTGATGTACACGCAGCAACGTAGCAACCCGTTCAGAGCTCAATTTGGGCAAAGAAACATGTCATCTGGACCGTTCATGTTACCAGCTCAAAGACCCCTAGCTTCTCAGAATCCAATGCCACCTCAGTTAGGAGTAGATATTCCTAGTTTTATGCAGGTACCACAGCAGCCTCCCAGGGTTAATCTACCCCAACATAGAATGCCTACTCGCACTCAGCAGATGTTTGCTGCACCACCTCCTAATTATAATCCTAGAAGTAATGTATTTAGACTGCAACCTGGAAACCAGAACAGGGCTCAAGGTCTTCAGCAAGGACCGCCCCCACAGCCCATGAGCGGCGTGAGCCACTATGTGCCTAGGATGCTACCATCAGGTAGGTTCAATTTAAATAATCCCAGAAATCCTCCCCCATCTAATAATTTTAAGATGAATGACGTTAATTTCAACGAATGTGAGACTTACAGTGACTATTATGACTGCTACAATGACAGTGACCAATCCCCTGAGCCTTATTACTTTGACCAAGGAAACGAGTATTCCAATTTTGCTCTATATCGCTACAGTAACGACGAGCCCCAGGTTCTAGAAATGGCTTACGAAGCGGAGCCTCAACCCTCAACTAGTACTGCTGAAAATTTTCCCCTAGTCCCGAGATCAAAAAAGCCAAAATAGAAGTTAACCTCCAGACCCAAAGGCAACTCCCATATGTCCATTTTGAAAACCCGCCACTTAACTTTTTAATAGATACAGGAGCTAACCAATCCTTTATTAGCCCTGAAGCTGTGGAAATTTTTTTTTCGGGTTTTCCTTTAAACTATGACCCTTTCGAGGTAACGAATGTGCATGCTAGTAGTAAAAATGACTATTCCATAACCTTACCCTGCTTTGGTGAATTTAACGAGCAAGATAATTTGAAATTATACGTGTACAAGTTTCACAACCACTTTGACGGACTTATAGGACTTGACCTGCTGACTAAATGGGAAGCAAAAATTGATTTAAAGAACCAGACTCTCACGACAAGACATGCCATTAATCCCATAAGAATGTATAACTCCCGTAATGTTAACCTTTATGAAAACATTATCCCTGCCAAATCCTCGAAACTTTTACGCATACCTATAAATGCCCCCGATGGAGACGTACTAGTTTACGAACAGGTTATTTGCAACTGTATCATTCACGAATGCATAACTACCGTGGAAAACAACCGCGGAATACTAGATATTGAAAACCCAACCGATAATGATTTAATTCTATCATTAGATCATCCAGCACAGGCTGAACTTTTCAATACCGAATGTAGCGACACCGAGTACAGTTCATCACGAGTACAGCAAGTTATTTCCAAATTAAGAACAGATCATCTTAATCCAGAAGAGAAGGGAAATTTAACCCGACTCTGTTCACAATATTCAGATGTATTCTATATTGAAGGTGAAAAATTAACCTTTACTAATAGAATCAAGCATTGCATTAAGACCACAGACGAAGCTCCTATCTATACAAAAACGTATCGGTATCCTTTTATCCATCGTCAGGAAGTGAGGGACCAAATTTCTAAAATGTTGGAGCAGGGCATAATTAGACCGTCAGAATCTGCTTGGAGCTCACCCATCTGGATAGTACCTAAGAAACTAGATGCTTCTGGGAAACAAAAATGGCGCCTGGTAGTTGACTTTAGGAAGGTTAATGAAAAGACTATTGACGACAAGTACCCCATACCCAACATAACGGACGTCCTTGATAAACTAGGAAAATGCCAGTATTTCACGACGCTTGACCTAGCCAGTGGGTTCTATCAAGTAGAAATGAACCCAGAAGACGTCCATAAAACAGCTTTTAACGTAGAACATGGGCATTTTGAGTTTCTCCGAATGCCTATGGGACTGAAGAACTCTCCTTCTACGTTCCAGAGGGTAATGGACAATGTCTTAAGAGGCCTTCAGAATGTAATATGCTTAGTTTATTTAGACGATATAATCGTGTTCAGTACCAGCCTCCAGGAACACATAGTCAACTTGGAAAAAGTGTTTCAAAGATTGAGAGAATCTAACTTTAAAATACAGATGGACAAGTCTGAGTTTTTGAAGTTAGAAACTGCCTATCTTGGACACATTATTAGCAGAGATGGTATAAAGCCTAACCCAGACAAGATAGCAGCCATTCAAAACTATCCAATACCCCAAACTTCCAAACAAATTAAGCAATTTTTAGGACTCATTGGCTATTACAGGAAATTCATACCCGACTTTGCTCGCACGACTAAACCAATGACTAATTGCCTAAAAAAAGGCAAAAAGATCACTTTCGACCCTGACTACATTGAATGTTTCGAAAAATGCAAGACCCTTTTGACAAATGACCCAATCCTGCAATATCCCGACTTCCATCGCGAGTTCCTACTCACTTCTGATGCCTCTAACGTGGCCATCGGCGCAGTGCTTTCCCAGGGTCCTATTGGATCCGACAAACCAATTTGTTACGCATCTCGCACTTTAAACGAGAGCGAAATGAACTATAGCACCATTGAAAAGGAGCTTTTAGCAATAGTTTGGGCCACAAAGTATTTTCGGCCGTATCTCTTTGGTAGGAAATTTAAGATCCTAACAGATCATAAGCCCTTGCAATGGCTTATGAACGTTAAAGAGCCTAACTCCAGACTTACAAGATGGCGTCTTAAGTTAAGTGAGTATAATTACACTGTAGTCTATAAAAAAGGCAAGTGTAACACGAACGCCGACGCTTTATCTAGAGTTGAGGTATATATCCAGGAAGCGGCCCCCTCTACTTCAAAAACCAACCCCCCTGACCAACAAATAACAGACGAAGAAATAGACTTAATAATTGCTGACTTTATAGCAGACGAGGACATGAACTCAGTAGTTGCAAACCCTACGGACCACCCACCCACTCTGGCAAAATCTACTACAGATACTGTTCACACTGACCACGAAAATCCCATCCTTGAAGTTCCTATTACAGATGAACCATTAAATAAATTTCACAGACAATTATGCTTGACTATAGTAGGAGAGGTAAAAAAACGACCAACTGTCACCAAACCTTTTGACACTCATACGCGCACTTCAGTACAGCTTCTAGAACCGAACTTAGAAGAAGACGTAGTAAATGCCATCAAAGAATACGTCAACCCTAAAGTCAAGACAGCTCTCTTTATAACACCATATCTCGGGTTATATAAAATCATACCGATCTTGCAAGAGCAGTTCAAAAATTCTGCTATGAACCTTGTTCTCGCGAAAACTGAAGTTGAGAACGTCAAGGAATACCTTCGGCAACAAGAAATCATTAAAAATTATCACGAAGGAAAGACCAATCACCGTGGCATTAATGAATGTCACCTAGCCCTTTCGCGTAAATACTATTGGCCTAAAATGAAGGAACAAATAACGAAATTTATTAACGAATGTACAGTGTGCGGCCAAGCTAAATATGATCGTAACCCTATAAGACCACAGTTCAATATAGTACCTCCAGCCAAAAAGCCCTTTGAAATAGTTCACATGGACTTATTCACAGTACAGTCTGAAAAATACGTTACTTTCATTGACGTTTTCTCAAAGTATGGACAAGCGTATCATCTGAGGGATGGAACGGCGATTAGTATTCTACAAGCTTTACTGAAATTTAGCACCCATCATGGTTTGCCCCTTACAATTGTAACTGACAATGGTACAGAATTCACAAACCAGCTATTTGCTGAATTTGTGAGGCTGCATAAAATTATTCACCATAGAATTTTAGCACATTCCCCGAATGACAACGGTAATATAGAAAAATTTCACTCAACCATTCTCGAGCACCTCCGCATTCTCAAATTAACAAAAAAAGATGAGCCCATCTTTAATCTTATGCCCTATGCGATTTTAGCTTATAACAGTTCAATACATAGTTTCACCAAATGTCGACCTTATGACATTATAACCGGACATTTTGACCCCAGAGACCCAACGGACATCGACTTGACAGCTCACTTATTACAGCAATATGTATCAACTCATAGAGAACAGATGGAGTCGGTTTATAAAATAATAAATGAAACTGCCCTAGCGGACCGCACAGCGCTTATAGAAAATAGGAATAAAACGCGAGAGCCAGAAGTAGAATACGAGCCCCATCAGCAGATCTTTGTTAGGAACCCTTTTGCCAGCAGGCAAAAAGTAGCTCCACGTTACACGCAAGATACCGTACTGGCCGACTTGCCGATTCACATTTACACCTCTAAAAAACGTGGGCCTATCGCTAAGTCTCGACTTAAGCGAGTCCCTAAATCGTCTCGATTGTTACAGGACGTTCCTGGCGTTTCTGACGATAAACCTGGCTCAAACCCAGGAGATAAAACTTGAAGACCTCGCGGATGGACCAGGACTTCTTCCGTTTGACTTAGGTGACATGAAATTGACCACCCAGAAGCATACATTCCTCCAATACATCGAATTAACTGACATAGAAAATAGCATTAACAGCGTCCAGACTCAACTAAAAGAGACAAAAGACCGACTTAGTAACGATACCTATTCCTTATACGAAACTCAAATTCAGTTCCTAGTTATGAAATTAAGTAAAACATCGGATCAACTGAGAAGCTTGGAGCCCGGTCGTAGCAAAAGAGGACTCATAGACGGCTTAGGCTCTGTAATAAAAAGTTTGACTGGTAATCTGGATTATTCAGATGCCATAAAATATAACAACGCCATTAAATCTTTAAAAAATAACCAGGACAGGGTCGTTACGGAACTGAATGACCACATTAGTCTCAGCAAAGAGTGGATGGACCACCATACTAACATTGTGTCTCAAATGGTAGAAAATCAAGTCAGAATCAATGAAACTTTGCAATTATTGCTTAACAGTAACGCACAGACGGAAACTAGCCTACTCAAATACGCTAAGTTTGCCCAACTTTTGGTTATTATTAATGATAATATAGATAGTTTAGTTAACGAACTTCATAGGATAGAAGATATTTTAGCTTTTACTCGTTCACTAAGTATGCATCATTCGATGCTAAGTACCCAGGTACTACGTAATATGTTAAATAGGTTAGGAGAGATTTATAATAAGGAACAGGTGTTAGACTTAGATCTTAGAGAATATTACAGCATAATCCAAACTGGGTCGTATTTTAATCAAAAGCAAATAGTTATCGTTTTTAAATTCCCAATCGTTTCCCCGAATACCTATAACCTCTATAAACTTCCTTTAGTTCCAAATAAGTATAACCAAATTATTGTACCTCCCTATCCCTTAATAGCAACCGAAGGAGACTCTTACGTGTACATAGAGGCTGAATGCCCGAAGATCAGGACGTGGTACCTGTGTGAAGAAAAAGTTAACCATCAGATCAGAAACCAGCCAGACTGTATCCAGAATCTCATCAAGACCCAGACCATAGATGAATCATGCAAGCAGACAACTATATCACTATCAAGACAGACCGTGGAGAAGCTAGACGACAGAACCTACGCTGTCGTGTTCCCCTCACCTACGAAAATCAAACTAATCTGCGGAAGAGAAGATTACAACACTCTTAGTGGAAGCTATCTCGCTACCATCCCAAAAGACTGCATGCTGCGCACGAATGATCTTACCATCATGAACACAGAAGATCGCGTAGAGGGCCAGCCGCTGAAGATTGTGAAGATTGCAGATAATATGAAGACCCAGCCTCAGCCTCAGCCTGCTATCTCTTTAAGCTCTATAAATCTAGAAAGTCTTCACGAAATCCAGAACAGAATATCACTGCAGCCACAGGTCCAGCTTGAAGATACTCCAGATACAACCATCTACCACACTACAATTCCCTTTTATGGAGCTTTGTTAAGCACAACTTTAATTATCATCATCATCCAGGGCCGACGTTGTATAGCGACCAGACACAGGATTTCCGACAGCTCTCTCGAGCACTATGCGAGCAATAGGAATGAAACTTCAGACGAGCAGCCAGCATCCAAGGAGATCGCATCTGCAGATGAACTACCAGCAATATTTTCTCTGAAACTTCAAAAATAGTTGCTGGTCTGCGGGGGGAGGAATTACGTAGCGACCCGCTATGAGGACCGCTGAGTTGCATCGACCTTCGCAACAGGCGTCAGCACCGCGCTGTCACGAGGCGCGCGCACGAACGCTGACACAAGCAGAAACCCGATGACACCGATGCCGCTGCCGCCGCCGATCGGATATCATTATAGTTCATATTCATTCTAATTCCAACCTCGACTTAGATCACTAGCTTAATTAATTAATTGTAATTTTTCTTATTTTAATTAAATTAGTAAAAGTAAATTGGTTTTTTTTCGACTCCTCGGCTGCAGCTTACGTAATTGCCTACTTGGCATATTTAGTAGAAATGCTTACCAATTTGCCAGTGAGATTATTGAAAAAATCTTGTTTGTTATGTTGGCAGCAATGCATTTAGTTCAGAAAGTTTTAGTTCTATAAAAAACACGAATGAAATTATTTGTTAGGTTGGTAGCCATGCATTTTCGTCGTAAATTTAATGCTGAACGTGTAAAAGTTTTACCTAGGTCTGGCGTCTGGCAGTCTATGGCTGGCAGAGTAACGATGGAGTACTTTTAGAGCAACATAAGCCAACAAGTGCTTTTAGAGGGAATAGACAATATAGACTTATCCAAAGTCTTATTATGAATGTTCTTATAGTGGTGCTCGTGATAACTTAAATCCAGATACCTAATACAGGAGTAGAAAATAATTTATTACATATCATGACTAGGAACAATTAATAAATGGCCTACATTAAGAAACCTATGTCTGAGGTGGTATTTTAATGTGTTTATATTAGAGTATCAATATCGATACTCTAATTACATTAAAACTTCGAACATCTTAAATAACAAAATATATCCGTCTATTGTCTTAAAATTTAAGAAAAAAATATAAATGTCGGTCGTTTCATTTGTTTCGAACTTTAGAAGAATAGAAAATATTGTTACCTACGTATTTTGATGTGAAAAAGTTTACTGTAGAAAACTTATGATATGAATGTAGATAAAGTTATGTATGCGACTTACATTAAGCATTACAACACTCTTGCAATCTTTATGAGACTCACCTTCGCTTCGTTTCATAAAACCTCATTTGTGTTTTAATGCCTCTCGTTCTGCAACAGCCACACATACATACAACTATTAATGAATCAGAGGCCAGATTTTACAAAGCACATCACTCAAATACTCGAAAATAGTAGGAATCATGTTATAGGCGATGCGGCTAGCAACCCATCACTATTTTGATGCCCCATTCTCCCACGCCCATAAATTATGCTAAACGTGGCTTTTAGGTCTTATGTTACCTTAGGCTCTGTCTACTCCGTAAGAAATAAAGACGTGATTTACATATTGTATGTAAAGTGTAAAGTACCACTCGAATTTTTGTACAGTTGACTGCATAAATATCGAGACAGTCATCATGTCTTCTCTTCTCTTATTCTCTCATTCTCTTATATAATGTGTGTCTTGCAAAAAGGGAAATGTGTTCTTTCTATATTTCTTTCTTTTTTGCATTGATTCAGTCGAATAGTCCAGAAAATACTGTTTCAGTTTAGAACAAACTTTGGTTTACCAAATTAAAATTTAATTGATTATATTTAACTAGCTTCTGCCCGTGACTTTGTCTGCGTAATATACATACAATAGACTACAGGCCCACGTACAAAAAATGTGGGTCATATGAACCACCAGGTGACGTATATAGGACGATATAAGAGCATTGACTTTCACTCGCAAGAAGTATCCTATACAATTTAGTTATTCGATTGGGAACCAAATGCTTAAAAGGGTTAATGAGGTTAAAGATTTAGGCGTATTTATTGATAGCGAGGTTCAGCTGACGTCTCATGTTGCAAAAATTACATCTAAAGCATACAGAATGCTCGGTTTCATATTTCGCCAGAGTAAGGATTTTAAAGACCCTAGTACTTTAATGCTTTTATATAATGCATTTGTAAGATCGCATTTAGAATATGCATCTACGGTTTGGAGTCCACACTTTTCAGTGCATATTGATTCGATAGAACGAATACAAAATAAATTTATTAAAAGATTGAAGTACAAATTTAAGCACTTCGAGTACAAAAAAGTCGAGTCTCTTGAACTGCGAAGAGAGAAAAAAGATATCGCGTTTTTGTATAAATTACTGAATAATTTAATTGACTCTCAAGATCTTCTGAGCAAGGTTTCATTTAGATGCCCGAGTTTTCGAACTCGGTCCACTCGTCTATTCTCAGTGCCTTTAAGTCGCACTAAATATGTAGGTAACAAATGGTTGGCAAGAGCGTGCAAGTTTTATAATGATAAATACTCTAATATTGATTTGTTTCAACTCAACCATCGTAAATTTGCTTCTGCAATCAGGAGAGTTATTTTGAATTAGTAAACCGGTGTGTCTGTGGATGTTTTTGGTTGAGCTCAGGTGCTTGAAATCAGATAGGTACTGTTCCAATATTATTGTCTTTTTGTTTCCCTAAATTGTATTTTGTTTTCTTTTTTTATATTCTAATTTATAGTTAAAATTTAAAATTTAAAAGTTAAAATTTAGAACTTATTTGGCACGTGCTACTTTTCGAGCAAATTGATGTATAAATTATAAGTGGAAACTGTTTTGGCTTATGTATTTACTATATTCATTTAACTATACGTGTAATTTGATGCTGTTTGTTTCCCATTTCAATAAATAAAAAATAAAAAATAATAATAATAATAAGATTCAGCACTATGCCGTCACTTGTAAGCTGTCCAACTGAGTGCTGGTGAGAATTCAAAAGTGCAACCCTCGATTTTTTCCCCTTGTCGCATGATTTTTGTACGGCGTTGCGGAATAATGGATTAGAAACTGTATTGAAACAGAATGAAACTGATGCCGTACAGAATCAAATGACCAAATTTACCCTGGAAATGGTCAGAAAATAAAAAAAAAATACCGACTTTGTGGCGCACCATTTGTACGGCATCAGTTTCATACTGTTTCAATACAGCTTCTAATCCATTATTCCGCAACGCCGTACAAAAATCATGCGACAAGGGGAAAAAATCGAGGGTTGCACTTTTGAATTCTCACCAGCACCCAGTTGGACAGCTTACAAGTGACGGCATAGTGCTGAATCTTATTATTGTATGCTCTTATATCGTCCTATATACGTCACCTGGTGGTTCATATGACCCACATTTTTTGTACGTGGGCCTGTAGTCTACAAACCTTCCTCCTGAATCACTATATTAAAAAACCGCATCAAAATCCGTTGCGTAGTTCTAAAGATGACAGACAGGCAGCGGAAAGTGACTTTGTTTAATACTATGTAGTGATTTATAACGGGTAAAACCGTAGAAATAAATATAAATAACTAGCTTCTGCCCGCGACTTCGTCTGCGTAGAATTATACATAAAAACCTTTCTCTTGAATCACTCTATCCATTAAAAAAACCGCATCAAAATCCGTTGTGTAGTTTTGAAGATATAAGCATACATAGGGACATAGGGACAGAGAAAGCGACTTTGTTTTATACTATGTAGTGATGATGAAGAAGTAAAATTTTTAATTCATTTGATAGTACCTACTCTCGTATAAAAAGTCGAGTGATGCTCGACATGTTTCGGACTATTCCGTAGTCCTTCTTCCTGGAGCGCTCGCCCCGGCGGCAGCGAAACGAACACGATGTCGTTACGGAATAGTCCGAAACATGTCGAGCATCACTCGACTTTTTATACGTGAGTTATCCGTTTATGTGTAATAATGATTAAGTCTCACGGTAGTTTCATGTTGAAAGTACCTACTCTATTTAATATTAAGGGAAATCTATCTATGGCCCCGTCTGGCGCAGGCACCGAGGCTATTTCGGGAAGTGGGTCGCTAGCGACAGCCTTTTGTGACCGACTAGCATTATCCAGCGACTTCGTCCGCGTGGAATCATAACTTACTTCTCCCCCTAAATGTCCAAAAACCGTCCTAGCGCCAGTCGTAGTTAATACGAAAGGTTTCGTACTACAGCGAATGTGTTCCTTGTATGGAAACTTGTTTAAATTATGTAGCTTCTTATCCTGTTCTTTTGTCCGCGAGAAATTTGTAAAATCCGAAATTTGCATGATCCCTAAGGAATATAATTGTGTAACATTATTTTTTTCATATCCATTGGAAACTTCCATATTGGTCTGGGAGAGAAAGAAAAACATAGAATGTACCAGTTGCCTCTCGTCCCGCGCAGACGGTAAAAGCCCATCGAGGGAATGGGCGAGTCTTAGGAATCATATTATAGGCGATGCGGCTAGCAACCCATCACTATTTTGATTCCGCTTTCCGCCTGTACGCCTACAATCATACCAAGCGTGGCCTTTAGATCTTGTTACCTCAGGCTCTGTCTACCCCGTAAGGGATATAGCCGTGATTTGTGTATGTGTGTATGTTGGAAACTTTTCACACACCATTGAATTGCTTTCCAGATGTGTGCAGGTTTCTTAAGTTCATGGCATTCGCACATACATTCTGAAAAACTCAGAGGTCGCACCCAGGATTCGAACCCACGACCTGCTTGAGAGGCCACAGGCCAAACCACTAGGCTACTACGGCTTTTTTTAAGAAAACGCATCTCAAGATTCGTTAGTTAAATAGTCAAATAATTTACCACGAGCGTCAAACTTTGCAATTGTGTACAGATAGACTTACCTAATAATTTTGTGAAAAAAAGTTTAAGGGTATTGGGACCGTGCGCGACGACAGCGCCACGTGACAGGCGGCCATTATGGACAATATTGTCACCGCTGTCAAACAAGAAGTAAGTAAATATTGTGAAAAATATTAATGAAATCTTGTGTTATTTTACTATATTACACAATTTTGGACAGTGGTAGTCAGTAACATTATTGCCAATAATATTAAAATTGTTGTTTTCAGTGAAATTTTAGAGGTTAGGTAACTTACTTTTTTTTTCTTACGGCAAATATCCACTTATTTCTTTGGTCTCGTTTCCACCATGGTCTTGGAAATTGGTAAAATTTACAGTCGCTATTGTTCTTGGTGTTATTACAATTCACAACAACACATCTTACCAGGACCATATTTTTATCTCAAAAACGATTAGAAAATGTTTACTGCAATATGGATTTGACAGCTCAAGTCAGCGACAAAAATGACAATTTTAGCCGTAGCGAGCGCTGTGATCGTTTAGGCTACCCCCTCCACCCGCTTTGCACTCTGCCAATTGTGACAACCTGTATATTATGTTAGCAAAGTCAGCTTCACGGAATAATACTCTTTATTTCCTATCAAATTGGTTTTCAAATGTTACATCACTACATAGTATAAAGCAAAGTCGCTTTCCGCTGTCTGTCTGTCCCTATGTATGCTTAGATATTAAACTACGCAACGGATTTTGATGCGGTTTTTTTACTAGATAGCTGTTCTACGCAGACGAAGTCGCGAGCAGAAACTAGTACTAGTATATCAGCGTAAAGTTGTCATTAGTTCCAAACTCAAGTCTCATGAATTTACATAAAGTTCAAAGGGTCTTCTGTAAATAATATATTTGAGCCACGATCGATCAGCACACCAGAGGTCACCGACCTTCAGCCAAAGTGAGTGTTGAACTGTCACAAGTGCTGTCTTAGTAAGTGACTTTCTTGTCGGTGTTGCCACCATTATTAAATTTCTAAACACACTGAAAATTAGAACACAGAAAAATCCGAAAAGTAAAGCTATGGCCGGGAATCGAACCCGGATCCTCGTCATTCCGTGACGCGTGCTATACCCCTACACCCATAGCAGGTGGGTAAGCCTATTACTAGCTGTCACGTGACCTTGTTACTATATACGAATTTTTGTCGCCAAGCGTCATCTGTTTGAATGATGTAAGTAAGTAAATGCTTTATTGTACAAATATAAAGAAACAGAGACAAATCACAAAAAAAGACCTTAAATATATATGCACAAAGGCAAACCTATCCCTATAAGGGATGTCTACCAGTTAACTTTTGATTAAATGAGAGGAGCACTAAGCGAGACCGACAAAGAGTGAGTTTTAAATATCCATATAGTGAAAGCCACAATAGAGCGTACATCATTCAAAATAAACTACTAAATAATAATATCATTACACACTACATGATGTGTCTGTACGACACAATTACAAACTCTAGTGGAACATCTACTGCTCACCATTATTATAAAACGTCCATTTGTAAAAAAAACGTTTTCCCAAAACTTTTGATGCAAGAACTGCAGCAGATTTCAGCCGGAGGCCTCGATATTTTTTTATTGTATGTAACTTTTGTTGTGCACCCATCGCCATTTTGATTCCACTGTCCACCTATTCGCCCACAATCTTGCTAAACATGGCCTAGGTCTTGTTACCCTAGGCTCTGTCTACCCCGTGAGGGATACAGGCGTGAGTGTGTAACTTTTACTAGATAAATGAGAAAGTCAATTGAAGTTACCTTATTTTTTTGACAAAATTTTAATTCCTAAAAATAAAAATTGCGAAGAGGCTACCGAAGGTGTTTATTATAAGTCCTCTGATGCGTCTGTTTGTCTATTTGCGTTAAGCTCAAAAACTCCTGAATGGATTTTCATGCGGTTATCATCAGTAGATAGAGTGATTTGTGGAGAAGGTATGTTTATAGTTTTTCAAGGTATTTTTGTAAATTAGTTAAAATGTCACGATAATTCAGGCAGCGCCGTGTTATGTAGGTATGTTATATCTACATAGCACCCGCGTAAAACCGAGGCCGGATAGACAGACAGATAGATGTATTTGTCACCTTTTTAAAAGTACAATACTTACATTTAAATGTCAAATATAAGTAATTCACAAAAGGATCGTCAATTGCAATAAAAAACATTAAAACAAAATATCAACAAAAATAGAACTAAATAAAATGTCAATGTAGATGATTCACAAAAAGATCGTCATAAGCACATAAAAAAGAGAAAAAAATAATTAAAAAAAAACAAAACATAGTTTAAATTCCTATTTTAAAAGCAATTTAAAATGTCAAATAATAATGGAGTCCCACTAAAGCGGCGGCCCGGCAGACCTAGACGGCGATGGCGGGACGAGTTGGACACCTTCAGGGACTGGACACGTACTGCAGCAGACCGAGAGCAGTGGCAGCGTTGGGGGGAGGCCTTTGCTCAGCAATGGGACACAATAGACTCATAATAATAATAAATATAAAATCACAAAATGTGAGAATACCGTCGGAACATAAAAAACAAAAACATATAATTAAGTTCCATCCATACGCCCACAATCATGCTAAACGTGGTATTTAGGTCTTTAGGTCTTGTTACCTTAGGCTCTGTCTACCCAGTAAGGGATAAAGACGTGATCTATGTATGTATGTATAATAAGTTTAGTAATATGTTTAGTTATGACCCCATTATCTCTTAAAACCTTTACACCCGGTTGCCAAACCACCTTTATAGCGAAAATCGCTCGTGAAATGCGAGCTGTAGACAAGAACAGACCGAAAGCCCGGCTAGCACGAGAGCACACGTGAGTCCCGTCTACCCATCTCTTTTTAGAGCGAACAGTAAGAAAAAGACGGGCAATCTATCTCACGCGCGACGCGACTCTTACGCGCTTGTGCTAGTGCAGACATTATTTTGTGCCTGAGCTTAATCGGAGACTAATAAATACTTAAGCAAGATGGCCGCAGCCATTTTAAAAAATAAATAATACCCAGGAATGTCAACAAAATGGGTCGAAGAAAAACCGTACACAAACAAGCGCGGAAAGCCGCCGCTTGCCGCCCGAGGGAGTAATAGCTCTTTGTGGACACAGCGCCGGTAAGTGGGCACTGGAGATCGTACGTTTTATGACTCGGTGTTTCTCTTGTTCGGGTTCAGTGCCAAAGGGGCGTGCAGTGGCTTCTGACAGAGGGTAGGCTAGGCATATTGTTAACAAAACCCGTATTGGTACGAAACGTGTCAAGCATAATCCTAGATCTTCTATAGTTACAAACGGGTATGTTCTGTTGTAAATAAATAAAACAACAAAAGGAAAAAAGACCGATAATTCTCGGATGCGAAGTCAGGTTCCAAGCTTAGCAGGCGACTCCCGGACCATTGAGCTACAGAGTTACTTAGTACCGTGTGAAATTTTGCTATGCAACTGACCATAAGTTCACAAATGTCATTATAAGTATTTAAAACAACGCAACCATTAAAGTAAAATAATTTAAGCACTCGCCAATGATTATTTAGCCAAAGCGGGTCTGTTGTGCGAAATATGAACATAATAGTCATTTACGTATACTTACAACTAAAGTTATATGGGGTGTCTCAGAATTATTCCGGCGTATTTGAGCAGATGGATGGGTTATTTCAAAGATCCCTACAAAGATAAATTCTAATGATAGGTATACTATCAAATTTTCACTGACGTTTAGAAATATAAATTCTAATATTTATGAATTGACTATGGCCAACGCCCAATCATATATTTGTGAACTGAACGGTGAAATACGTTATGTACCGTTACGACATACGTACATACAAATCACGTCTTTATCCCTTATGGGGTAGACAGAGCCTAAAGTAACAAGACCTAAAGGCCACGGTTAACATAATTGTGAGCATATAGGTGGTGGGTTGCTAGCATCGCCTATAACATGATTCCTAAGATTTTAGCCCAATCCCCTCGATGGGCTATTACCATCTGCGCGGGCGAAGCAACTGGTACATTCTATGTTATTTCTTTGCTCCCAGACAAGTATGGAAGTATTTTTTTTTTTTTATGTGAATAGGAAGGCAAACGAGCAAGTGGGTCACCTGATGGTAAGTGATCACCACTGCCCATAGACACCCGCAACCCCGGGGGGATTGCAGATGCGTTGCCAACCTAGAGGACTAAGATGAAATGCCTCTTGTGCCCGTAATTTCCCCGGCTGTCTTACTCTCCGCACCGGAACACAGCAGTGCAAGCTCTGCTACTTAGCGGCAGGATTAGCGAGTAAGATGGTGGTAGCGATCCGGACGGACCTTGCACAAGGCCCTACCACCTGCAAATTAGGCATTACAATACAGTGTCATAAACTACTATTATCGTTGTTATGGGTGCAGCGCAGGCGCCGATTTCCGACGACAGTTTTTGTCGTCAACCATTGCCAGGGTCGTTGGCGTCACGCATTGACGTTACATTAGTCACGGCTCGTGACTACGATCGGTCTAAAGTGTGATAATGGAAGTTATCCATAATTAATGGCTTCTTTATTTATTTATTTATTTATTCATCAAACAATTTAAACAGCATTACAGTAAAGACCAAATATATTTTATAAACAAATGTACCTATTGACATTGAAACTTATTAATTATGTATAATTCTGGTAAACTATTTTAATATCAATGATCTATTTAATTTTAATAATTTAATTCTGTAGTTTAGTATAAGAAAATGTTTGCATGCCAATATTCTGGTTAGACATGTCAGCGCACTGTACACTATTTTTAAGACACAATATTTTACTTACCATGTCTAAAGCAAAATAAATTATTTCATTTAATTTCATTTCATTTCATTTCCAAAGCGCTGGAAAACTTAATTTTAACAAGTACATACCATTAAATACATTCATCAAATAAGTAATTTTATAACATAAAAATTAAATTTAACCAAAAACGCTGATTTTATGACAAGCTCCCTAAAAATAAAATAATTCTAGACAGAAGTGCCACCCAACGATCAGCGAACACAATCAGCATCCTGGATCTTGGACAGAAACACATTTAGTAACGCTATTGCCCTCGCTGTTGGACAGTTCTTGGCTCTACGAGTTTGCTTCCATTGGGTTTATTATGGGGAGTGGGAGTGCGTTGCGAGGGGAAGGTCTTTTTTTTAACGTGTGGAAAATGCGCCTTATGCATTCCCGCGCTCGGAGCAGCAACGGGGGTATGACTCTCCAGCTCGCCGCTGCCTTCCCTGTGGAAGGAGGGGAGAGGCCTACTATAAACACACACGTTCCCTCCTGGCCATGAGCTGTGGGCGTTACGGGAGCACTGGTGTCACCGCGACGCCCACTGGCCGCTGGCATGAGGCAGATGGCAACGGCACCGTTGAGTGCGGGTTCCGGATTCCCCGCCCTCCCCCGCCGATGACCGTTTGTTCTTTTATAGACCTCTATGTGACTGCGAGGGGAAGGCCTAGACCAAGGCTACCCAACCTTTTCAACGGTCGGGCAAATTGGATGATTCAAAAATCACAGGCGGGCCACTGACAGTGTCAGTGGACAGTTCGTATTTTTGTTATTTCTTTTATTATCATATAATCTTCTTTTGGTACCAATTTCCAGAAATCTACAAAATTATTCTGAACAAGTTTCTGACTCTGAAGATACTTTTTCTGAAAAAAGGGTTTTTAGTGCAGAATGATTTTGCAAGTTTGAAACTTACTCACGCGGGCGGCGGGCCTAGGGTTGGGCAGCCATGGCCTAGACCTAGACGGACGTTCCGCTATCAAATTGGGATCGTTTTGTAAAAGTCAGGTCAGGAGTACCCGAAACCGACGAGCATGTATGAAGAGATTGATGAGTGTGGATGAAGCGAAAGAGGTATCAGGATCGTAGCAAGTGGAATGAAGTAGTCTGCCTATCCATGTGGGAAAAGAGGCGTGACGGTATGTATGTATGTTTGCTTCTATGCTGGTCTGGGAGCAAAGAAAAATCATAGAATGTACCAGTTGCTTCTCCATGGCGGTAATCTTAGGAAACAAATTAAATTAAAATAAATCAAATCAAATCAAAAAAAAGGGGCAGGCCCTTATTTCAGTAATTTGACAAACGGTGGGGTGCGAGTTGAGTTACCTCCGCGTGTGGTCGAGAGCTGCGGTTCGTTTTTGGATCCGTCCGCGGGGAAGACCAGTGCTTGGCCTGGTGCACCCTGGGCATCGGTTAATGATTTCCTGGCAGATTCTGAGGGATATCGTTATCCGTTGGCTAAGAGCCCGACAGGGAGGGGTCTTTTGACCGTGTTCTACCGTACAACGTTGCCGACATTTTTGTCGCATGATTTTTGAATACTGTATTTATTACTTTGACATTGGCCTCCCATGCTGGTCTGGGAGCAAAGAAAAAACATAGAATGTACCAGTTGCTTCTCATCCCGCGCAGATGGTAAAAGCCCATAGCGGGAATGGGCGAGAATCGTAGCGATGATGCTAGCAACCCATCACTATTTTGTTCCCTTTTTCCATTCTGTGTCCTGTAGGATTTGTCACCTTAGGCTCTGTCTACCCCGTAAGGGATTAAGACGTCATTCATGTATCTGTATCTGTATCTGTTGTAGAAACTTGAATGAATTGAAAATGAACCAAATCTAACTTTTCTGTCAGTCTGTGAACTCGCACGGCCTACATTTTGCTTAGGAGCAGGGCTCAGCTAACACTGGATTTTATAATAACTTGTCTATTTTGTGCGGAACCATCGGAGGGCGAGTCCATCTCTGGTTTTTAAAATCTACTCGAATATTGCTAGAAGGCTACGAGGGCGAAGCCGTTGACTAAAACTAGTGTTACACACGATGTCATGAGTAAGTATTTGACCATGGAAAGTACGAAAACCGGTCAAGCGCGAGTCGGACTCCCGATCCAGGGTCCCATACTAGTACTAAACTTGTTTAGGTTAGTTAACCTAAATAAGTTTGTATATCATAGTATTCCTGTGAAGAAGAAAATTGTTTCTTGCGTTTGGCCAAATAAATCCTTAAGTGCATTTAGAAACTAAAACAAATTAAACCATTAAATTAAAAACTAATTAAAAACTAATCTTAAAATAAAATAATTAAAAAAGGAGGGGCCCCCGTGGCATAGTTCCGCAGACGCTGGCAGCATTCCCCCTTTGGACAGCGATACTAATACGCTGTCCAAGGAAGCTGCCAGCTCTGCGGTCACCCGTAGCGTCAAAGATATTTCGAAGAGGCTAATAGCACTAGGAACGAAACAAAAATTACGATGTTCGAATTTTTTCTTTTACTTCGCCTTTAAACCTTTAAATAGTATTATTCACGGGTTTTCTTCATGAAAATACAACCCAAAAAGGATCATTCAGAACTCCAACTTTACAGCTTTACAATCTTTTGTTTGTGGTGCGAGTCGGGCTACCTCCGCGTGTGATCGAGAACTGTGGTTCACCAGAGAGGTTCAGAAGAACAGTACTTGGTCCGGTTCCCCCTGGACATCGGGTAATGTTTTTCTGGCGGTCTCCGAGGGATTATCCGTTGGCCAAGAGCTCGACAGTGGGAGGGGTCTTTTGACCGTGTTCTACCGTACAACGTTGCCGACATTTTTGTCACAAGATTTTTGAATACTGTATTTATTACTTTGACATTGGCGAAATCATCGCATCGATCGATGGGGCCATATTAAAAAATAACCTTTTGTTACATTTCTATCCTCGTAGCGAAGTAGCAAGTAAAAATGCTTTTTGTTCACCTCTCTATCCGTTCTTGAGAACATTGTTTTTAAAGACAGAGTCAGACGCATGTATAGACAGACAACGTAGTGGGTAGTGACTGATGACCAGAGATGCGATTTATTTGAAATACTTCTATTTAAAATGCAAATACAAAATGCAAAATACCTATTTTGTATTTTGCATTTAAATGCCTTTTAGTAAAAACCATTTTGTATTTTATTTGAAATACCTTTCGAGATGTATTTTGCATTTTTCAAATTCATTTCAAAATGCAAAATACTTTGTGATTAAGTTTAGCCAACATTACCAGTCAAACAAAATGAAATGAACGAATTACGCTTGTATTGCCGCACTAGATGCACAATCAACCGAAATAAATGGCCACACAATTCACAAAATGGAGCCATGGCTCTCTTTTCGTTAGTCTAGTTGCTTTACATTATTTTAAGTGAGCATTATTATTATTAATTATTAACGTAGCAGAATTTATTGATACGCGTACTGATAAATTTGACCAAAATGTCATGCATAAGGTGCCATGTTATTAGACGTTTTTGTTCGGCTCGCCATTATGTCTCTATTTCTCATGATAAATACCTAAAATAAATAAAAATGACTGATATTTGATCAAAAGGTATTTTATTTTGAAAAAGTATTTTGAAAATACCTATTTTGCATTTAGCATTTGAAATACTAAACGCAAAACTATTTGGTATTTTGCATTTGAAATAGTAAATCTGAAAAGTATTTTGCATTTTGTATTTAAATGCTTTTTTAAACCCATTTTGTACATCTCTGCTGATGACCCTGTGAAAGATAGAAATTATTTTTTCCTTTAGATACATACATAAATCACGTCTAAATCCCTTACAGGGTAGATAGAGCCTTTTTTTTTTTTTGATTCGATGAGAAAATGCATGTTACGCACGGTCCCCGCGCCTTGGGGAATATCCCCCCCGCACACTTGGGGGAACGACGCGGGGGGTGTAAGGGACTCTCCCCCCTAGCGACCCCTCTAGGAGGGCCTACCCTTTAAAAACTCACCGGTATTCCCTCTCGGGCATTTGGGGGGGCGGCGTGGGAGCATAAAAGTGTCACCACGCACGCCCCACCGGCCACCCCAGCGTGCATGCACGCCAGGGTTCCCGCGCCAAGAGAGGGGGGCCGGGGATACTTGCCCCCCCCAGACTCGTGGGCCTCTACAAGCTAGCAGGGGATCCCCATCCCCCGCCAACAGGCACCACTACAGGCAGCAGTGGAGCAGGCTAAGGTAACAAAACTTTAAGGCCACGTTTAGCATGATTAAGGGCAATAAAAACACTGGAGACTCAGAACCCTAAAAATAAGGTACTTCCAATGAGCGAAAGAGACAGTGAATTAATAAACACATAGTCAGGACTCACGTCCTGGTGCAAGTTTGACTCATTACTCACAAGCTGACTCATACAAAACTAACAAAAAGCAGACGTAAGGTTAAATCGGTATCAGTTTAAGTTAAAAAGTGAAACGGTTATTTATTGAATGATAAAAAGCCCGCAGTTTTTGCCGCGATCAGGCTAATTTGGTTTAGTTCTATTTGACGGTGGCTGGGCAGTGTACGCTTGGTAACAATGGTTTTTAAAGTGTTACTGGTTGCGGTAAGTTTTTCTGATAATAATTTAATTTAAGTAATTCTTCTTACACTGCGTGCTGGTCTGGGAGCAAATGAAAACCATAGAATGTGCCAGTTACTTCTCGTCCCGCGCACATTGTAAAAGCCCATCGAGGGAGTGGGCGAAATTCTCAGGAGTCATGTTATAGGCGATGCGGCTAGCAACCCATCACTACTTTCATTCCATGTTTTGCCGTCTATAGTCCACAATCTTGCTGATCGTAGGCTCTGTCTATCCCGTAAAGGATAAAGACGTGATTTGTGTATGTAAACATACAGGCTACGGAAACAAAAAAATATAGATGTATTCGAGCATTGATAAAAATGATATCATTTATGCAAATACAATATAATATGTGAATTTATAATACACTGCAATGAAACTAAAAGCGTTTAATTAAGTAGTAATGAACTAATCGCAATTAAATTTTACTTTCAAAATGACATCACTGTGGAATGGAACGTAAGGGTGTGAATGAGACGGACGATACTACGAGTGAGACGACGAATATTCGATTCGAAGAATGAGCTGACGTATGTAAGGTTAGGATTTAGTTTAGATTTAGTTAGCGGTAAGATTTGGTTGTAATGTACTTCTATGCTTGAATGTTTCATACATACAAACATACATACATAAATCACGTCTTTGTCCCTTACGGGGTAGACAGAGCCTAACAAGACCTAAAGTCCACGTTTAGCACATAGGAATTATGTTATAGGCGATGCGGCTAGCATCCCATCACTATATTGATTTCCCTTTCCACCTATACGCCCTCAATCATGCTAAACGTGGCCTTAAGGTTTTGTTACCATAGGCTCTGTCTACCCCGTAAAGGATAAAGACTTGATATAACATGTGGGACTAAATTAATAAGGAAACAAATTTAGTCACCGTTGAAGTATATTTGTTCAATGTTTACATATCGAAATCGCACCGCAGACTCATTATAACTAAATCCTAAACATCTTACATACATCTCATTCTTCAAATCGAATATTCATCGTCTCGCTCATAATATCGTCCGACACCTTCACACTCTTACGTTCCATTCCACATTTATGTATGTATGTATGTATGTATGTAACAAAATAATACTACCGAAGTCGTACTAGACTACTAGCCTAGATCATTATGGACGCCCAAGCTTTGTCCAATTTTCTACGTTAAGTTTCTAATCTGCATTGGATCACACCTAGAAGAAACACTAGCCCAACAATAGAACCTAGATAGATAGAAAACGACAAAAATAAATCAAAAATAATTATTTACAGGCCTTCATAGCTACCGTATCTTCAGAAGCAGTAAAAGAAGAAGATTTCTTCGTCCACAACCATTCAGACGACTATGAAGACTACGAATATGATGGCGACGCTAGAGATGTACAGACAGACAAACCAAAAGTCACACAAGCTGTTAATACTAAGCCAAGTTACGAAGTTACTGAAGATGTAGATGATATTCCTAATAATTTGACTTACAATGGTCCTATTATATCTAATTTTACTATTAAACTGCCTTTAAATAATGCTTCTGTTAAGAATGATAGCAATGTAAACACTAATAAAATTGCCAATAGTGATAAAGAAGGTTTTGACAATTTTTTCAATGGTTTCATTGATGAATTTGGCGGTAAAGATCCAAATGTAAACAAAGTTAAAAATCTGAGGAAGAATTCCATAAGTATTTTTCATGTGAACGCAGAGTTTGATAACGACAAAGCGGAGAAGCCTGCAGTACAAAATATAAATGTTAATCAAAGTCCTAGTTTTGGTCTTTTTAATGTGAAAGACCATGTTGATCGATTCAAAGATGGTATTGTTAATCGTATACACAAAATACAAGACAAGGAAGTGTATGATGATGTGAATAATGGATTTGTTGTGCCTAACATAGTTGCAGGTCCCCTGTCTTTTTTGAATAAACTACATAAAAAAGGTTCTGCTGTCGCTAGCAGATTACATGATGTTATATTCGGACGATTTGATGATTATTAAGTTCCGCAATAAAGTTGATTTTGTCTTTAAAATGTTCTTTTTGATTTTTCCAAACATTTATATATATTCAAGGGCATAAATATATGGAGAAGTTCAGAAATTATAACAATTACTAGCTGTTGCCCGCAACTTCGTCTGCATAGAATTCGTTTATCGCTATCCCGCAAGAATTAGGCAATTTTCCGGGATAAAAAGTAGCCAATGTGTTATTCCAAACTATAATCTATCTATTTTGTTAGTAACTCTTTCACGCCAGAATGGCTGAACAGGATCTGGATAAAATTTGGAACTTAGATAGATTATAGTCTGTAATAACACATAGGCTACTTTTTATCCCGCGAAAATTGCGTAATTCCTGCGGGATAGCGATAAACGAATTCTATGCAGACGCATTTGAAAGCCTGATAACAATCAGGCACTATACAGCCTCTAATCCAAAGCCCATCGAGGGAATGGGCAAAAAACTAGGAATCATGGTAAAGGCGATGTGGCTGACAGACAAATAACAAGCCGATCATTTATCGCGATGCAGTGGCCCAGGGCTCCATTTAGCCGACTGTACTTATAAATACACAATTATTTATATGTATTGTATTAGTAAACAGGTATCGACTAAATTTTACATTTACCTCCCGATAGCCGCTGCTGGTCGATGAACGTAGTTGTCCTGATTGGGGGATTCACATGGAGCTGATAATACCACCTTTCATACATAAATCCCGGGTGCGGATCAGAATATATTAATAAAAAAAATAACTTTACTACTCCGCTACTTACGTGCAAAATAGCCAAGCCTGTGTGAAATATATACGTTTTTCATCCAATCCCTCCCTCCACTAATGTCACATAAAACACATATAAATCCCACAAACACTGACGCGTTTCGATCCCTCTACGGGATCATCATCCAAGTTTAATGAGCACAACTGTTACACATGCAAATGAAAAACTTACATATCACACAGGCTTGGTTATTTTGCACGTGAGTAGCGGAGTAGCAAGGTAAATATTTTTTGTTCATTGATATGGACCTTTGCAAAGTAACGCCTGATTCATAATAAAACATGATACTTTGTTATTGGGACCGAGCGCGACGACAGCGCCACGTGACAGGCGGCCATTATGGACAATATTGTCACCGCTGTCAAACAAGAAGTAAGTAAATATTGTGAAAAATATTAATGAAATCTTGTGTTATTTTACTATATTACACAATTTTGGACAATGGTAGTCAGTAACATTATTGCCAATAATATTAAAATTGTTGTTTTCAGTGAAATTTTAGAGGTTAGGTAACTTACTTTTTTTTTCTTACGGCAAATATCCACTTATTTCTTTGGTCTCGTTTCCACCATGGTCTTGGAAATTGGTAAAATTTACAGTCGCTATTCTTCTTGGTGTTATTACAATTCACAACAACACATCTTACCAGGACCATATTTTTATCTCAAAAACGATTAGAAAATGTTTACTGCAATATGGGTTTGACAGCTCAAGTCAGCGACAAAAATGTCAATTTTAGCCGTAGCGAACGCTGTGATCGTTTAGGCTACCCCCTCCACCCGCTTTGCACTCTGCGCGGACGGAGTGAAAGAGAGCTGGCCTCTATTTCACCAATTAGATAATTTTCGGTGACAATTGGTGATTCTCTTCGAGTTTGTAATGCAAACAGAATTGTCACTTGTCACTGACAATTGTCGATTTGGTGAAATAATGGCCTGTTAGGTCAATACTAAAAATGACAGCTAAAACCTGAACTGATGGTAAAGCCCCTGCTTTGAATGAATGTAAATATAAATGAACTACAAAATTTTCAACACACAAATACACAACACGTCTTTATCCCTTACGGGGTAGACAGAGCCTAAATTAACAACCACCACAACCACGTGGGAGCGGATCAGAATACATAAAGTTTAAAATGTATAATGGGTTAAAATACATAATGGTTCAAAATATATAACGAAATTTTCTGTAAAACTTAGCTAAATGAACTTTTTTGATATCGTAATCTATAGATTGGTTTAGGTTAGGTTAGGTTTGTTTTATAACAATCCTGTTAATTTGTAACTTTCTGAGAAAATCGCATTATATATTATAAACCATTATGTATTTTAACCCATTATACATTTTAAACTTTATGTATTTTAATACGTACCCGGCCACGTTTAGCAAGTGGAAAGTGGAATCAAAATATTCAAGCTATGTACAAATGCACAATGACAAGAAGAAACTGGGTTAATGACGATCCAATTAAGTATAAAATAATCGACTGCGATTATACTAGCAGTCTAAAGGCTTAAATAATTAGATTTGGCGGTTTTATCAGCACTATATATATATGGCTTCGGGCGGGGTCAGTATCCTCGGAGGCTGCAGTACCACGACGCACGCGCACCGGAGCACACGTCTCGCGATCTATAGATCCTCGAAACAAGGTGAGTGAATTTTATTGTATTGGTTTTAGACTAGCTGTTCGTCTGCACTGAATAAAATAGAGGCTCTGTTATACAATAATGAAGAACTTTGGAAACATAAAAAGTTTTTGGGTTTGTTCGTTACAAAGACACAGTTTTTCTTTATAGATGATCGTTTTGAACATTTTTGAGAAGTGAAATGTAACTGTGACAGTTTCGAGTCACCGTTTAATTGTTTTTGGTGTGTTGGCACCAGAGGGCGGAATTTTCATGGCAAATCAAACGTCAATAGAGTTGGAACGTTTAATGTTATCGACTTCTCCAGATATCGATAAATTTATTCTCCTATATGACTTTAAACATTACGAGGGGCGGCTGAAAAGTTCGAAGCTTAAGAAGAAAAAAAAAACATACATTTATTTTTCAATGTAATCCCTCCCTAATGTTGTGTTTGTGTGTTCAATAATAACAACGATAAGTTTATATGAAAATAATTTTATTTGTTTTTTTTAAGTATTGTAATTTTTTGCATTATGGGATTTGAGGTTTCTTTGTTATATCGAAATGAAAATGCGCTTCGTAAAACTTATCGATAGTCGATTAAATTCAACGTTTAACTGTTTTGACATTTGATTTTTGCCATGAGAATTTTATTCCGTTCTCGTTGGGGGACACAACTATTGATTTTAAAATTAAGTACCTAATTAAAAAAGTAAATCCTGTTTCATTTTTACTAATTTATTCGAAGGAAAAATAGACGTATGAGTTCAATTTATATTACAAAAAATCCTTTCATTTAGCCAATGAGAATAAAGTTTAAAAAACCAGTTCAGAATGATTTCGCTAAAATTTAAGCTTTCATTTTAGTGTTTTTAGGACACATCACTACCACTACGCAAGACAGTGCTTTATGTACAATAAAGTGTTATACATACATACATACAAAGCTCTAAGAAGCCTAAACTAATCGAGAAGACCATAGTGCGATCTTTATGGTGGGTAATACTGTGTAAGGCCAGTAGGCTTATTGTCTAACTCGCTCGCAATCGCCATCGTGTTTTTGACAGTTCATGTATGCGCTGACAATTGGCATCGGAATCAGCTAGCTGTCACATCCATACAAGAACTGTCAAAACACGATGGCGATTGCGAGCGAGTTAGGTAATAAGCCTACAGTATTTCACCAACTCGTCAAGGCGATGCTAGCAACCCATCACTATTTTGATTCACCTCTCCACCTACGCCCACAATGCTAAACGTGGTCTTTAGGTCTTGTTACCTTAGGCTCTGTTACCCCGTAAGGGATAAAGACGTGATTTGTATGATTTATGTGTGTATCCATGCTGGTTTGGGAGCAGAAAAAAAACATAGACTGTACCAGTTGCTTCTCTCCCGCGCAGATAGTAAAAGCCCATCGAGGGAATGGGCGAAAATCATAGGAATCATGTTATAGGCGATGAGGCTAGCAACCCATCACTGTTTTGATTCCCCTTTCCATCCATACGCCCACAATGCTAAACGTGGTCTTTAGGTCTTGATACCTTAGGCTCTGTTACCCCGTAAGCGATAAAGACGTGATTTATGTATGTATGTATGAAATAGCCTAAGGCTACGCTCGAGTTGAGCGTGCAGCGGGAGCGTGCGGCGTGCATATTAAACAAATGAAACTCAAAATGGTGTCCTCTTTTTTAACGGCGAGGAAATCTTTATGGATGCCCTAAGCACGGGGGTATACCCAGACTGAAGACCCTGGCGTTGCCTCAGTCCGGTGTGATGGAGACGCAGTGGGATGCCACTAGGGTTTCACCACAAACGCCCCCCCCCCCCCCCCCCGGTGGCTCTGTCAGGACCGCGCCAAGAAGGGGAGGGCCCGTACGGTGGGCCGTCTTTATAGACTAGCTTCTGCCCGCGATTTCGTCCACGTAGAATTAGATTTAAGAAATAATGTTTACATTACTGTAGATCTGAGCTTGTTTAATTACATATTTTATTGATCAGGTTTCTTTGCGGAGGTCCATTTCAATGAATAAAAAATATTTACCTTGCTACACATGCAAACCAATGTAACAGACGTCACGACGTTGGTTTGCATGTGTAAGTTTGTGCTCATTAAGCTTTGATAATGATCCCGTAGGGGGATCGAAACGCGTCAGTGTTTGTGTGGTGTAAGGGATAATTAAGCTTGTGGGATTATGTGTTTTATGTGGCAGTAGTGGAGGGAATGAAAAACATATATATTTCACAAAGGCTTGGTTATCTTGCACGTGAGTAGCGGAAATATTTTAGTTCATTGTTTATTTACGACATCAAATTAGAATCCTCTAAAATTATCAGTGTCTCTCTAATATATTATGCATGTATACATATAAAGCTTCCACTTGAATCACTCTATCTATTAAAAAAAATCGCATCAAAATCCGTTGCGTAGTTATAAAGATCTAAGCGTAGTGACAGACAGCGGAAAGCGACTTTATTTTATACTATGTAGTGATACCGTGCAATGCAGGTACTACTGGTGTACTGAGTCGACGCAGCTGAGCACTTTTCCGCCGCCCGCTACGCTGCACGCCCCGCCGTACGCTTCGAGTTAGGCGTCACTAGCCAAACAAAGGTAAATATTTTCTCAGCGCTAAGTCTAGGGCTTAGTGAAAGGGTTCGAAATCTAGGTTCCACTGGCCGTTCTATTCGTCGTAATCCAGTTTATTTACATACAAAGCTGACCCATATACAACAATGTAGACATACCGTGTACCGTTAGTGGAACATGAAATATATGTACGGCTGCTGTGTAGGGTGGAGAGGGCTTAAGAGTTTAAAGGACAGTCCTAGTTCACGGATAAATAGTCCATTAAAAAAAATCGCATAGTACCTAACAAAGGTCACGTGACATCTAAGTAACAGGTAGAAAAATTCGAAGACTACCCACCTGCTATGGGTGTAGGGGTATAGCACGCACCACGGAATGACGAGGATCCGGGTTCGATTCCCGGCCATAGTTTTACTTCCCGGATATTTCTATGTGTTCTTATTTTTACTGGCATTTAGTGTCCATTTTAATTTAAAAATTCAAAGTTTAAAAATTTATTTTTGCAAATTGACCGCCGAGGGCACTTTTACGTCTTTTTTGAAACTACCAGCGCATTCGGAAAGACCTATTGCCAAGAAGAATGCGCCGCAAGAAACTTGGCAGAAAGTGATTCAAAATTAAATAATACACTTAAACTCTACTTAAATTAAATACTACATACATACTTATATCACGTCTTTATCCTTTACGGGGTAGACAGAGCCTAAGGTAACAAAACCTTAATGCCACGATTAAGGGCGTATAGGTGGAAAGGGAAATCAAAATAGTGGTGGGTTGCTAGCCGCATCGCCTATCCTATAACATGATTCCTAATTATTTAGTACTAGCTTCTGCCCGCGACATCGTCTGCGTAGAATCATACATAAAAACCTTCCTCTTGAATCACTCTATCTATTAAAAAAAACCACATCAAAATCCGTTGTGTAGTTTTGAAGATATAAGCATACATAGGGACATAGGGACAGAGAAAGCGACTTTGTTTTATACTATATGTATAGTGATTTCGTGCAAGTAATTTTTGAATGAATTATCTTTATCGTGTCTTTATCTGTAGGTACTTAAATAAAACGTATTTGCAATATGTGTACTTAAAATTCAGCTTGTTCCCTGAACATAACCAAGTTACGTAACCGGCACTAGTAAAACCAATGTAGGATGATTAATTTCGACTAATTTAGGTTTAGGTGCGGCGGGAGTAGCCCCCCCCCCCCCCCAAGCCGCGAACACGTTTGTTTTAATTTAGAAATAGTCTTTATTTTACCCTAGAATGTCCTGGTTATGTAAAATAGTTATGTACGGGGTACTAGCGTAAAATTCTAACTAGGCACCAATTATTGCAAATGCGTGTGCTTGTTTGTCATCCTTAAAGGTTTGAGTGAATGAAGTTTAATTTTGAGAAAACATCTCATTCCTCTGGGAGTCATTACCGCCAGCCGTGGGCAAATTGTTACATTAATATTTTAGTTGCTATAAATATCTTACGGGAAAAAAGATGCCTTATTCTAGAGCTACAAGGAAAGAAAGAAAGAAGACATTTATTCCTTTTTGCAAGACACACAAATATAGGATATACACAATTTTATAGAAAAGAAACAAAAAAACCACAGACACGAAAAATAGATCACCGTTGTGTGTGTCTTCGCAAAAGTGAAACGGTCGCTGGCTCAACATTACGGTGTGTGAGGTGAGAGTTAAAAATACTTACTTGAAAGAATGTTATTAAGCAGTAAATAAAATTGTATGTCTCCATACAAAGTAAACGTAAAATGACTCAGATATTGTATTATCTAAAAAGTGACAAAATAAAGTTCAACTAATGATTTATTGATGTCTTCGATCCAATTTCTCTAAAATAAATGGACAACACTTCCATGCTGGTCTGGGAGGAAAGAAAAAACATAGAATGTACCAGTTGCTTCTCTTGCGCAGATGGTAAAAGCCCATCGAGGGAATGGGCGAAAATCATAGGAATCATGTTATAGGCGATGCGGCTGGCAACCCATTACTATTCTTATTTCCCTTTCCATCTATACGCCCACAATCATGCTAAACGTGGCCTTAAGGTTTTGTTACCTTAGGCTCTGTCTACCCCGTAAGGGATAAAGACGTTATATACCTATGTATGTATATATGTATGTACAAAGGAATGGGAGGGAAAATGCTTTGTTTGCATAGGTTTTACAATAGAGTGGAATGGAGAATACATAACCTTGACTAATGTTACTGAAAATTGAGATATAACCAATGAAAATTGCATAAGTGATTAAGATAATAAACAAATAATAAATAATTAAAACGATGATGGTCATTTGGTGTTACCTAAAGTCCATTGAACTCAAGTTGAACGCCCCGAAGTTTGTTTACGATACGTCCGAAATAAAGCGGTTTTTAAAACCTGTGTCACACACGTAGGGGATTGACATTCGGTATTTGTACAGGCATGAGAGCTTAAACATCTCCAAACCATTGCCATGACAATCTTTTTGAAAGTCGGTTAAAACTGCATATTTTGAAAATAGTCGCCCGCTTTGTCTGCGGAGAATTCGTTGGTCGCGCCCGCAGGAACTATACAATGTTCCGGGATGAGAACTATCCTGTGTCCTTCTCAGTCTTCAAGTAATTCTCGAAAGAGTAACAAAAATAGTACATTACACCCCCGAGGGTGGTGAAATAAAGAACGTCTCAGATCGCATTAACTTGCCGCACGAGTGTAAGGCGAGAGTTATAAACATGCGACCAGAGTGTGTACACAATTTTGTTTGGTGAATATCGGTCCAGCAGTTTGCTTAGAATCAGCTCTTTCCAAAATGATGGCAGTACGTCATATGTATTAATGCGTGGGGTATTAAAAATACAATCATGATATTATTGATAGTATTCGAGTTTTTGCCAAGAAGAATTCGCCGTGAGAAATAAAAGATGAGATGCATTGGGGTAAATTCGATATTGGGGAATTTCGAAAATCTGTGGATATCCACTAAACGGGGAAAAATTCCATAATCTGGCAACGCTTATCTAAAAGCCAAAGACTGGGGCTTCTAGGTAAGCGTTGCTAGATTATGTAATTGTTCCCTGTTTAGTGGATATCCACGAGTTTCGGAATTCCCCCAATTTCGAATTTACCCCAATGCACTATAAGATAAGATAACGTTTATTGCCGTTAAAAATAAAAAATAAAAGAAATACTGACTTAACTAAAGATTTACTATAAGATTGTTTGTTGACAAAAAAAAAACTGGTTTACAATGGCAAGAGGAGCCGACTCAGCTTATGCGGCGCTTACGCAGAAGCTGTCAGCGCTGGTTTTCAGCCTGCCCCAGTGGCTCATGCTGGGCTGCCGAGTATAGCGGGTTAGTTGGCATGCAAGAAGAAAAAAAAGCCACAAAACATACAAGAATACTATTTTTTTACTATTCTTCCATGCTGGTCTGGGAGCAAAGAAAAACATAGAATGTACCAATTGCTTCTCTACACGCGATGGTAAAAGCCCATCGAGGGAATGGGCGAAAACCATAGGAATCACGTTATAGGCGATGAGGCTAACCCATCACTATTTTGATTCCATTTTCCACCTATACGCCCACAATCTTGCGAAATGTGGCCTGTAGGTACCTGTTACCTTAGGATCTGTAAGGGATAAAGACGTGATTTGTGTATGTATGTGTGTATACTATTTTTTGAAGATTACATCATACATCATACATAGATTACATCATATAATTTAATGATTACGAATTTTTTTTTTATATGAATAGGAAGGCAAACGAGCAAGTGGGTCACCTGATGGTAAGTGATCACCACTGCCCATAGACACCCGCAACCCCGGAGGGATTGCAGATGCGTTGCCAACCTCTTGTGCCCGTAATTTCCCCGGCTGTCTTACTCTCCACACCGGAACACAGCAGTGCAAGCACTGCTACTTAGCGGCAGGATTAGCGAGTAAGATGGTGGTAGCGATCCGGACGGACCTTGCACAAGGCCCTACCACCCGCAGAATAAAAGCATTTTCTAATTCCTTTGAACGAAATATACGGACGGTATTACTTTGATAATTAAAATTTTGACCCTTAGAGACTACACTATTGTCTGGATTTCTAGTCGTTTATTTAGATTAGTAATTACTTAGGGATCCTAAAATAGGTCGTTATTGTCCAACGAATTTGTTTTTGCTGGAAAAAAATTGACCTCGACATAAAGCCCATTTAGACACATACAAGTTTCATAACATTGCGGGTTGCCGGGGTAAACCGAACTCAACCAATCTTACAAACTTCGCAATGTAACTATAATGGCATACAAATGTGCGTGTGCGTGCAGTGCTTGTTCCCGTGCACCCTGGGCATCGGCTAAGATTTCCTGGCGGTCTCCGAGGGATATCATTGACCGTTGGCTAAGAGCCCGACAGGGGGTCTTTTGACCGTGTTCTACCGTACAACGTTGCCGACATTTTTGTCACAAGATTTTTTAATACTGTATTTATTACTGTGACATTGGCGAAATCATCAATCGATGGGGCCATATTAAAAACTAGCTGTTGCCCGCAACTTCGTCTGCATAGAATTCGTTTATCGCTATCCCGCAGAAATTAGGCAATCCGTTCTTAGAGGATGCCTACGTCATAGTAGCTTTATGCATGCAAAGTCTCAGCCCGATCGGTTTAAAATTGACAAAGTTTCATACAAACTTTCATCCCCTATTTTATCCCCTTGGGGGTAGAATTGATCAAAATCCTCTCTTAGCGGATGCCTACCTTATAACATCTACCTGCATGCCAAATTTCAGCCCGATCCGTCCAGTGGTTAGGGCTGTGCGTTGATAGATCACTATGTCAGTCAGTCAGTCACCTTTGAGTTATATCATTTAGAAGAAGAAGAAGAATGACTAATTCTTGCATGTGTCTAAATCGATTTTTACAAAGAAGCTGTCAGAAATTTCGATTATCGCTACTTGATTGTTTTGGGAACATAAAGGGAATGTTTCACTACTCTCTGTTACGTTTCAATTTAAGTGTCAGTTATCTATGATTCCGTCTCCATTTATTACTACGATCAGACAGAGACGTCATCATAACTGAGAGTTAAGATAACTGGAACTTTACAGAGGGTGGTGAGACAGTTTAATACTTATTATTCTTTACCCAAACAATCAATGTAAACAATTTGACTCCACTTTCAACATGAAACTACCGTGAGACTTAATCATTATTACACATAAACGGATAACTCACGTATAAAAACGACGTGATCAGTGTTGTGTGCTGCCCTACATTTGGCAGTAATAAAAATGACGATGAAAACGAGGGTAGTTGTGCGCCGCTGTCAGTTGCGTCGAGCAGCCGCGCGAACAGAGCGCTGGCGCGCAGTGTTTGTTTCGCTGCCGCCGGGGCGAGCGCTCCAGGAAGAAGGACTACGAAATAGTCCGAAACATGTCGAGCATCACTCGACTTTTTATACGTGAGTTATCCGTTTATGTGTAATAATAATTTGACTCCAGTTTTATATTAAGGAAAGTGTCCCCGTTTCTTGTGACATGGTCACCCTACGGCGTGACCTCAAACTGATCGAACCGGGTTCGAATCCGAGTCATACCAATAAATAACTTGGTACGGCTCGGCGTTTCAACGTTTTAGCAACTTGCTATACTTTATGCTTTATTATAACAAAGTTCAATAAACTTTGGAAGGGTACATTGCTCCTAAGGTACGTATGACATACAAAGAAAAGGACTGTCAATTGAACCAAGAATTCTTCTTCTTGACTTTTTGTTTACTTAAAAAAAAACATTTATTACCAAAACTTAAGCAAATAGAAGTTAGGTTGACAACAGTTTTTTTTTTTTTTTATGTGAATAGGAAGGCAAACGAGCAAGTGGGTCACCTGGTGGTAAGTGATCACCACTACCCATAGACACCCGCAACCCCGGGGGGATTGCAGATGCGTTGCCAACCTAGAAGACTAAGATGAAATGCCTCTTGTGCCCGTAATTTCCCCGGCTGTCTTACTCTCCACACCGGAACACAGCAGTGCAAGCTCTGCTACTTAGCGGCAGGATTAGCGAGTAAGATGGTGGTAGCGATCCGGACGGACCTTGCACAAGGCCCTACCACCCGCTATTTTACAGATTCAAGACTAAAGAAGAAAAAAAACAAAGAGACACACTAGGCGGGCTATGTTCCGGCAACGGGTACCAGTCTCAGCTTGTACTGGGTTACCGTTAGAAATTACATATTTAAACGACACTGAAAATTAGAACACAGAAAAATCCGAAAAGTAAAGCTATGGCGGGGTAAAACCGTAAAAGTAAACATAAAAAATCAAGAAGTAAAAATTCTACCTATCATTTGAAACACAGCGCCTTCTCTCGTCCCTGGTGAGCAGTAGATGTTCCACGGGAGTTTGTAATTGTGTCGTACAGACACGTCATTCAAACAGATGACTCTTGGCGACAAAAATTGGCATAGTAACAAGGTCACGTGACAGCTAGTAATAGATAGAAAAATTGGAAAGCTTATCCACGTGCTATGGGTGGTGTAGGGGTATAGTACGCGTCACGCAGTGACGAGGATGCGGGTTCGATTACCGGCCATAGCTTTACTTCTCGGATTTTTGTGTTCTAAATTTCAATGTCGTTTAGATTTTTTTTATACAAAGAAAAATTTAAAAATGCCTTGAATCATTTTTGAAAAGAGCTGAGAGGTGGCAGGAAATCAGTGCTGCAGCATAATTCTGAGCCAGCGACCGTTTCACTTTTGCGAAGACACATTAAATACACTGAAGATCTATTTTCATGTCTGTGCTGTTTTACTTTTTCTAAAATTGTGTGTACATGTTCTATTTGTGTGTGTTCAAAAGAGACATGAAAGCGACGAATAAATGACTTAGGTATGACTTTTTTTTTTTTTTTTTATATGAATAGGAAGGCAAACGAGCAAGTGGGACACCTGGTGGTAAGTGATCACCACCGCCCATAGACACCCGCAACCCCGGAGGGATTGCAGATGCGTTGCCAACCTAGAGGACTAAGATGAAATGAAATGCAAAACTTATGAATAAAATGTCTAGAAAGGGCTCTTTTACGTGTCTTTTTTGAAACTACCAGCGCATTCGGAATGCCATCATTGCAGAACAAAAGAAACGAATAGCAAATCATTTATATTTATTAAAAATTACTGTTTTTTTTTCAGATATCAAAATGATTCATCAAATGATTGTGATGGCGATATTCGTCCTGTCAATCACATTCAACGTGGTAAGTATATATTACGAGTTCGAGTACGTATCTCAGTGTTTGTCAATTGTATATTTCTTTTATGATTTTTTTACATACATACATTCCACACGCACATTCATCCAAGCTGGTCTGGGAGTAAAGAAAAAACATAGAATGTACCAGTTGCTTCTCTTGCCGCGCAGATGGTAAAAGCCCAATGGGTGAAAATTTTAGGAATCATCTTATAGGCGATGTCCCCTTTCCACCTATACGCCCACAATCATGCTAAACGTGGCCAGGTCTTGTAAACTTAGGCTCTGTCTACCCCGTAAGGGATAAAGGCGTGATTACAACCCTGAGTGAAACCTATATTAATCATAATTAATGAAATGACAAAGAATGAACGACATACCTACTTATAGTGCGGCAAACACATAACCCTCCTTTGTGTCTTGGTAACAGTTGGGAAATAAAGTGAATGATGTACGAGTACATACATGTACACAAATCACGTCTTTATCCCTTACGGGGTAGACAGAGCCTAAGGTATGAAGACCTAAAGGCCACGTTTATCAAGTGGGCATCGCCTATTATCATGATTCCTAGGATATTCACCCATTCCCTCGATGGCCTTCTAGTCCTTATACCATCTACGTAGGCAGATAAGCAACTGGTACATTGTATGTTATTGCTTTGCTCCCAGATCATAGAATGTTTTAACACTTAAAATAAATAGTAACATAAATCTTTTCTACCTTCGTAAGTATATCTTGAGACTCAAAAGCAACAGAACAAAACAAAGCGGTCAAAAAGTGAAATTAACTGCCCGTTACGAGGCATTGTTAAACACGTCGATGAGAACTATGAATATTCAAAACAGTTGACAACTTTCTTTCATGCTGGTCTGGGAGCAAAGAAAAAACATAGAATGTACCAGTTGCTTCTCTACCCGCGCAGATGGTAAAAGACCATCGAGGGAATGGGCGAAACTTATAGGAATCATGTTATAGGCGATGAGGCTAGCAACCCATCACTATTTTGATTCCATTTTCCACCTATACACCCTCAATCTTGCTAATTGTGGCCTGTAGGTACCTGTTACCTTAGGCTTTGTCTACCCCGTAAGGGATAAAGACGTGATTTGTGTGTGTGTGTGTGTTTGTGTTGAGAACTTTCGTTACATAGAGTACACGGCGGGGACAATGTGATAAACGCCTCACAATTTCAGGGCATTGTTATTTGTCATATCACCTAAAATGGTGGTCTGGGAGCAAAGAAAAAAAACACAAACTGTATCAAATTACTAAACGATACTGAAAATTAGAACAGAAAAATCCCATTGCGGATGGTAGAGCCTTGCGCAAGGTCCGTCCGGATCGCTACAACCATCTTACTCGCTAATCCTGCCGCTAAGTAGCAGTGCTTGCACTGTTGTGTTCCGGTGTGGAGAGTAACAGCTGGGGAAATTACGGGCACAAGAGGCATTGCATCTTAGTCCTCTAGGTTGGCAACGCATCTGCAATCCCTCCGGGGTTGCGGGTGTCTATGGGCAGTGGTGATCACTTACCATCAGGTGACCCACTTGCTCCTTTGCCTTCCTATTCATATAAAAAAAAAAAACCATCGACGGCACGGGCGGAAATCTTAGGAATCATGTTTCAGTCGATGCGGCTAGCACCCATCACTATTTTACCCTCCACTTACACGCCCTCAATCACGCTAAACGTGGGCTTAGCTCTCAGCTACGGTTGTTTAGAAATTTATGTATATATGTATGTACACAAAATTATACATGGAAACACAGTTATTTTATGAGGTACTAGCTTTTCCCCGCGACTTCGTCCGCGCACATAACGTCAGAGTGACGACACACCCCATACATCCACTCATGCCTCCAAGTATAAGGTTTTTATTGCCTATCCCGTGGGAAATTCGAAAAATCCCTTCTTAGAGCACCTACAGATTCTCTAGGAATATTATCTACTAATTATAAGTACAGTCTCAATTATTTACCTCGTGTTTTTATCCCGTGGAAAATTTGAAAAGTTCCTTTGTAGTGCACCTTTATACTTATCAAGGAATAATATGTAGGTATGCCAAATGTAATGTAGCATTGGTACAACATTTCGGGATTTTGCAATCCCGTGGGAAAATCGGGATAAAAAGTATCCTATATCCGTCTCCTGGTTCTAAGCTACCTCCCCACCAATTTTCAGCCAAATCGGTCCAGCCGTTCTCGAGTTATAAAAAGTGTAACTAAACTAACACGACTTTCTTTTATAATGTATATATAGAAGATTTATCATCTTCCAGGTTTCCTCAGCAAAGCAGCAAGTACAACTCTCTGATTCCTACCTTCCGGTGGCCATGCAAGTTATCGCACATCTCACGGATCAAATGTCATATGAGGTCCGTGACGAACCTGTGAAAACTACCAGCAAGCCGACCAGTAGGCCAACTAGTCGGCCAACTAGTCGGCCGACTAGCAGGCCGACGAGCAGACCAACGGGTAGACCTGACGCTGTGTACGTTATTCGCTACCCGAATAAGCTTGAACGCTTACGAGCTTTTAGGTGATGGTCTTTACTTTCTTTTCTACCTTTTATATCTTTCAGCGCGGTTGGCTTGAGGGCGTCAGGTGGAATACCCGTCTCTATCTTACTGTTTGTTTTAGAAAGAGAGAGGTAGTCGATCTCACGCGCTTCTGCTAGCCGTGCAAGACGTTTGTGTTTCTTTTGTCTTTCTAAATTTAAAAATGAAATTGTTGGGATTTCCTATGTTCAGCTGTGTCTATTGGCTCATTCTTTGTTTCTGCTATTATATCTATCTCTTTTTACAAGATAATGAGAAATTTTCTTGAGGTGCATAAATAAAAAATAAGTTCTGAAGTGAGAAAAAATAGTCGGGTAAATTTAGTCAGATGTCTTCGAAAATTATAAAAAAAAATATTACAAACAATGACAATTCAATTTAATGAGACTATAAATAAACAATATTTTTCATCATAATTCATGCAACCAAAAAATAAAAATCAAAATTTTATTTTTGCAAATTGGCCGCCAAGCCAAGGGCTCTTTTACATGTATTTTTGAAACAACCAGCGCATTCGGAAAGACCATCATTGCCAAGAATGCGCCGCAAGAAACTACTAATATGTCAGTAGACGTTACTTAAGGCATAGTTCAAATTGTCATTCAAAACGATCAAAGTCACATTGAAGACAAAGTTGCTTTGGGAATTTCAGCATGGCGCTCTGTCCCTCTTTGGCCAGGTTTTAATGCGAAACATCTACAAGTTATCTCGCTCTTCGCAACTATTTCCATAAACCAAACTAGTTTGGAAACTTTCATCAACTGTATAAATCTATAACTTATTCTGTTTGATTATTGAGAATGTAAACAAATTGCGAGGTTTCCGCACAATGTTTCCTTTTTAGTTTTTTGTATCACAGTGAATATTTTTCTTCCATGCTGGTTTGGGAGTAAAGAAAAAACATAGAATTTACCAGTTGCTTCTCTTCTCGCGCATGGTAATAGCCCATCGAGGAAATGGGCGAAAGTCTTAGGAATCATGTTATAGGCGATGCGGCTAGCAACCCATCACTATTTTGATTCCCTTTCCACCTATATGCCGTTAATCATGCTAAACGTGGCCTTAAGGTTTTGTTACCTTAGGCTCTGTTTACTCCTTAAGGGATCAATACGTGATACATACGTATGTATCAATATGTATGTATTTTTGAGTGAGATATGGAAAAGTGTAAGCATAAATTAAGTAGTAAGGTAAATTCTATGTTTTTTCTCTACTCCCAGACCAGCATGGAAGAAAACTCAAAAAACATTATTAAATTTCCAGGCAACAAACGACTCCATACCACAAACCAGGCCTGTACGCTCCCATCGCCCCACCCAAACCCAACGACCGCACCTACCTCCTCCCACCAAACCAGCACCCCCTCCACACAGTCATCAAACCCATGAAAACCCTGGCCGCAGAACCCCTACTCTCAATCGAGGAAGAAGAAGTCAAACCCTTGATAGAACCAACACTGCAATCTCATCTGCTACCCCCAAATTTTGAAGCCGATGTCGACAAAATATCCAGGTCCGATAGTCTTCTGTTAGAAGACGAGGAAGAGAGTCTCCAGTATCTGTCACCTAATGTTAGACATATGATCCAATTGGCGAATGATGTCGACGATGGGACTTTGATCGAGGAACTGAGAGCAAGCCTCAAGCCTCAAGGGTCGAAGCTGAGCTCTTCAAATCTGAGGCTGCTGCTGCTGTACGATCTACTGAGTCGGGACGCCAAGAAGCAGAGGCTTTCGGATTACTATGTGAGTTAATGTTAACTTTATTTTTGGTTCCACTAGCTGTTTGCTGGTGATGCTGGTCTGGGAGTGTAGAAAACACATACAATGTACCAGTTGCTTCTCTTCCCGCGCAGATGGTAAAAGCCCATCGAGAGAATTGGCATTGTTCATTTTTTTTTGTATGCTCCAATTCGAAAACCATTTCGAGGAAAACCATCAATTATCCGATTTATCTTGTCCGATTTCAAAAATACTTTATGATTGCAGATATTTTTGTAAAAGTACTTTGAACCTTTGTTTGACCGAACGACCGGGTTTTTAGACAGAATCCAACATCGAATGTTTGCCACAAAATTGAAAAAAAAAGTTTGGCTACGGCAACTGTCACGTGTCACTGTGAAATCTACAAAACCATAGACAAAGCCGTTTTTTTTATAGCCAGCCGAACGAAGGCGATTGGGATTCTGTCTAAATTCACGAATTATCAACCAGCGAAAAAACATTTATTATTAATTAACAAAGCTACGTAAAAGCGTAATATTCAAATTAGTTGCTTGAAATAGTCCATTTTATCAAATAAAGGTGTTAAAAGCACAGCTTAAAAAAAATGAACAATGCCAATTGGCGAAAATCATAGGAATCATGTTATGCGCGATGAAGCTAGCAACCCACCGCTTTTTTGATTCCCCTTTCCAGTTAAACGTCCGCAATCATGCTGAGCGTAGCCTTTGGGTCTTGTTACCTTAGGCTCTGTCTACCCCGTAAGGGATGAAGACGTGATATATGTATGTATCCATACGGATCCATACTCACAAACATTGGCATTGACATTAGTAGAGCTATCGGCGTGACTTAAAAATAAGTTTTTAACTTACTCATTTCATCTTAGCCATTTGGGCTGGCAACGCTTCTGCAATCCTTTGGTGTTGCCGATGTCCATAGATGATGATCACTTACCATCACATCGTACACTTGCCAGATTCCCAACCTAGGTTATGTAATAAAAACATACATACATACATAAATCACATCTGTATCCCTTACTGGGCAGACAGAGCCTAAGGTAACCAGACCACGCTTAGCATGATTGTGGGCGTATGGATGGAAAGGGGCATCAAAACAGTGATGGGTTGCTAGCCACATCGCCTGCATACCATGGTCCCTAAGATTTTAGCCCAATCGATGGGCTTTTAACATCTGCGCGGGAAGAGAAACAACTGATATATTATATGTTTTATTTTTTGCTTCCAGACTAGCATGGAAGAAAAGTTTTCACTTTAAAAATTCCATTTTTAGCTTCTTTTTTAAACAAAATGCTCCAATTACGGTCACTTCTATTAAATTAAAATGTTATAAAATATTCCACCGGCGTATTCATGAACTTGATAATAATTTGGCGTATCAGTTTCACTAGGACGGGCTAACTTTGTGGATTCAATTAGATTAGACCCTTAAATTATAGTCCAGTCTACGAAGTATTGGACTTTACAATAATTCCACATTAAAGTTACGGCTGAAAATTTAAAAATCACAATTTTATTTTGGCCAATTGGCCGCCAAGGTCTCTTATACATTTTTACAGAATTTCTTATGAAAGATCAAATGAGGGCGCCATTTTCTTCGTATTTGGCATTTTTGACGTTAAAAACGTAGAATAACGAAAATGAAAATGAAAATTTATTTTTGCAAATTGGCCGCCAAGGGCTGTTTTACATGTCTTTTTGAAACTACCAGCGCATTCGGAAAGACCATTGCCAAGAAGAATGTGCCGCAAGAAACTTGGCAGTCATTAAAAAAAATACAGTAAGAATACTTAAATTCTACTTAAATTCTTAAATTCAAATCTTTTACTCGTCCTGCGTGGAAACTATAGCCCAAGCCCTGTCTTTCTGAGAAGAGGCCTGTGCCCAGCAGTGGGACGTATAGCCTGAAGATGATTTACTTATAAATCGTGTATAGGAACAAACTGTTTCTATTGACTGTGTTTATCATCCAACTTTAATAATATATGTCCCAAATTTCAAGACTTTCCACTAGAAGAGTATCAACTTTGGCTTGCAAGATTTGACGTAAAAAAACAAGTTTGCACGTTGAATAAAACTTGTATTTTTGCTTTCACGAAACGATAAAATGGAATTCGAACTTGCTATACTTTTTGTTATGTCGACTAAAATACGAATGTTTATGAGGATGTATGGATGTTTGTTACTCTTTCGCGCCAAAACGGATGAACATAGATGAATACACAGAGATAGGTTATAGTCTGGTATAATACACGATTTTTTTGCAGACGAAGTCACGGACACAAGCTTGTAATACTAATATATTGTGTCCCTTCTCGACCATAAATCGTAGAAACCACAGTTCAGTAAATTATTCTATGACAGCGACACAATAAAACTTTATTGACTGGACTATGACGGATTCATCATTAACATTCTACTTTCGTGCGTGAATGTAAAATGGGTTAATTTTTACTCAAATGCGGAAGTACAAAAAGGGGTTATGCCTTTTTTTAACTAGCGGTTGCCTGCGACTCCGTCTGCGCAGAACGCTTATCGCTATCCCGCGGGAACTATGTGATTTTCCGGGATAAAACTATCCTATCCTTCCCCGGTGCTAAAACTACCTGTATACCAAATTTCAACTAATCCCGTTCATTGGTTTTAGCGTGACAAGATAACGGACTGACAGATAGACAGAGCTACTTTTGTATTTATAATATTAATAGTGCTTATTTATTAATTACTAGCTGTTGCCCGCAACTTCGTCTGCATAGAATTTGTTTATCGCTATACCGCGGGAATTACGCAATTTTCCGGGATAAAAAGTAGCCCATGTGTTATTCCAGACAATAATCTAGCTATGTTCCAAATTTCATTCAGATCTGTCCAGCCGTTCTGACGTGAAAGAGTAACAAACATCCATACTCACAAACTTTCACATTTATAATATTAGTAGGATAACTTCCATGCTGGTCTGGGAGCAATGAAAAAAATAGAATTTACCAGTTGCTTCTCTTCCTGCGCATGGTAAAAGCCAATCGAGGGAATGGGCGAAAGTCTTAGGAATCATGTTATAGGCGACGCTAGCAAACCATCACTATTTTGATTTCCCTTTCCACCTATTACCCTTAATCATGCAAAACGTGGCCTTAAGGTTTTGTTACATTAGAGCCTACCCCGTAAGGGATAAAGACGTGATATATGTATGAATAATCTGTCAGCATTATAATATAAAGAACATGTTATAATTTTTAGTAAATGCCACTGATTTTTGTAACTCCTATAGGTACTGTAGAGCTGCCCTGAAGAGGCACTTCAGTCTGTACGGGAATCGGGTTATAAGATATCTAACCAAACTGTTACTGCAGAAGGCCAAGTTACTCAAGTTAAAACACAAACTTAATAAATCTTGATTTACTTCAACTTTAGATTGTCATTACAAAATATATAGAAATCCGCCTATGCGGCTTTCGGTTCGAGCTGATCTGCGAGCCGTCCCAAGTTCCCAAAAACAAAAACCTTTCAAAATATCGAACGGGTGTTCGATATTCGGAACTTGAACTATCTCAGAACAGCCAGCACCCAAAACCTGCCAGCATAAACCAGCCGAACCTATTCCTACATGTCCGCTTACCTATATTATGTCCATGTACCTATATTATGTCAGGCATCCTTTTTTTTATTTTATTCAAATTGCATCCAAGCTATTTACATAGCTGTTATAAAATATACTTAGATCTAAACATGGACCCTATAAGGGTATAGCAATGTTATTATAACATACACATACACAAATCACGTCTTTATCCCTTACGTTGTAGACAGAGCCTAAGGTAACAAGACCTACAGGCCACGTTTAGCAAGACACTGAGGGCGTAGAGGTGGAAAGTGGAATCAAAACAGTGATGGGTTGCTAGCCACATCGCCTATAACATGATTCCTATGATTTTCGCCCATTCCCTCGATGGATTTTTACCATTTGCGCGGGAAGAGAAGCAACTGGTACATTCTATGTTTTTTCTTTGCTCCCAGACCAGCATGGAAGTAGGTATATGTTATAATAAAATTGCAATATAATGCCAAAAATTTCATAATTTAGAACTAAAGCTAACCTAAACATTGAACAAGCCACGGGTAAAAGTTAGTCTTAAATAAAGATAAAAAGGATAATAAAAGTGACAGCCGTTAAATCCGATACGTCCCGTAAAGCAAAGACCTCCTTAAAATTATTGTCTCGTAAAATATATGTCGTGGTTTATCTTTTGAGACATTGTATATTAATAGTGAAAGTATACGACCCAGTTTAACCAACAGATGATACAGTATATTATATACTAGCTTGTACCTGCGACTTCGTCTGCGTAGAATTATACATATAAACCTTCCTTTTAAATCACTCTATCTATAAAAAAAAACCGCATCAAAATCCGTTGCGTAGTTTTACATACATAAGAACAGACAGCATAAAACGACTTTGATTTATACTTTAGTGATACTTATTGTAGACATAACACTAGACATAATACTATTTAAGACTAGACATAACACTAGACATAACACCAGACATAACACCAGACATCACACTGGACAACACTAGACAAACACTATTTAACACTAAACATAACACCAGACATCACACTAGACAACACCAGACATCACACTAAACAAAACACTAAACAAAACACTAGACATAACACCAGACATAGCACTAGACATAACACCAAATATAACACCAGACATAACACTAGACAACATATTTAACACTAGACATATTTTCTATTGGATTCAACACAGCACGGATCATGACCATGGGTAGACCGTAGAAAATTCTGGTGCCGCTTCAGCTTACGGCTTCAATGGCCATCAGTTCTACAAACGTATTTGCTCTGTTAGTATCTTCATGGGCCCTCTATAGCTTGTTATGGTTCACTCTTATAAAAAACGCCTATGTTAAAACTGAGGGCAATGACCTGTCGTCACCCAGATAGTTGAGACAGATCGACTCATTTCATCAGCTGTCTAACAAGCTCGGTGGCGCAGGGGCAATTAAGGGCGACTCCGGAGCGAGAGTTCTATGGTTCGATCCCCGCGCCTGGACATGCATCTTTTTTCATTTATTTATGTTGTAAAATTAGGCTAAAGGTTGATTTCAAATTAATTTAAATATCTAAATCAGCTGTGAAGTGAGGCATTACGATCCGGGCCTCATGACGAAGGCGAACGTATATCTGGTGGTGTAACTGTAGTGAAATGTACCCGACAAATTAAATTCAGAAATATAACGACATTTTTGAGCAAAGTTACAGTTACAATAAAGGAATAATTTATTGTTTTTGCAAGTGTTGTGCATTGAAGGGGTAAGTGGAACACATTGTAATTCTCATTGTGCCTCTTGTATCGTTATCATGCGAGCAAATATAATTACAAACGCACATTTTGTTATAGCGTTTGGACATGCCCTTCGGATTATAGAGCTAAAGTTTTGGAATAGCGCTCGCGATCCTAAGCTCTGTGCTCTACACGCTAGCCGGCGTTATCTGGATAGGCAGGGATCCCTGACTTCACGTCAAAACCCCTCCTGGCGCTCAACAACTACTGTAGTGATAAGTACCTAGTTATAAGTTAGTTTAATTTGTGTAATAGGCTTCTACTTCATTAGGGTGCGCAATTTTTATATTAATAATAATATAGTGTTAGTTTAACTAGTTAACATTGTGTTTTTTTGGTAACCGTTACGCTGACCCATAACAAATGACGCCCAACGTTAAAATTCAAATGGGTTAGCTAATGGAAAATTTTGTTGTTTGATTATTGTTTTCATTACTCATCAGCGTTACTTATAAGATATTAAGAGTGGGGTTTAAAAAAAAAAAAAAAAAAAAAAAAAAGTGTATTTGGTATCACTTTACGCTGTCAAACGTAACTATCTTAACTTACGTTTATTTTTAAATCAGGTTTTATGACCTGCAGCTACTTTTATTTTTTATCGTATGGAAGGTAGTTGGCCGTTACCAACGGTTATTTGTGTTCTTTTAGTTTAAGGTTCTTTTGGTAACTAATGATACCAGTAATGAGTCGTTGCATGATTTAAGGCATTTGAGCAGCGTCTAGGGACAAGTTTAACTTCCCACTCCCACTGTTGGGCACATAATATCTTAGAGACGGACGACTGAGTTAATTTACTGTGTTTTGTTGAAGGCGTACAGGTAATCTAGCTTATCAAGTTAGATGTGATCAGTCATTGAGTTAATATTACGGTTCGTGTTTTATTTACATTATTATATGGTAGCAATATACAACCCAGTGTTTAGGGTCTTAGTTAGAATCGCCTATTTATCTTAATTACGGTGAATGAATACTGTGTATCCGCTGCTATTGTGAATTTGGAGTGATTTGTCTAATACTTAAGTTTAAAGTAAATATATATGTATTGTATATGCCTTCCCACTTGTGGGCACATGCTCGATTTTTTTTTAAGATATTGATAAATTTATTTAGAGAATTGTTACGAATTGATTCAATTGTGCTGAGGAGGTCGTAGTTGGAGCTTAAACGTATATTGGGTTTAACGGGTAATTTAAAACTACCCGCGTTTTGTTTTTTTTTTTTCTATTTTTTCAAGTTTTGTTTTCTTTTGGTTTAAATCGTCGTAGCCACGTAGGCTAGAATAACAAAGAGTGCTATTATATTGCGGGACCATAATTTGGGGTGGTCATTATAAATAGTTATTTAAGCGACGATCTTGAGCATCGCCTGTTCGGCCAGCAAAAAAAAAAAAAAATTGGATTTAATTTCCTTCTTGTGGGCAGATACACCTCTTAGGTAATATATATATATATATATATATATATATATATATATATATATATATATATATATATATAATTATTTTTTTTCAATTTTAGTTTTTATTCTGAGTTATTTTGATTCACAAGACATTGCCAAAGAGTTGCCTTAGTGACGTACTCCTTCAGTAATACTTTTAATTTGGTGCTATCTTTTAAATTGAAATATATAATTACCCACCGCTAATTAAGTGTTGCGTAGTGAACATGGATCCAAATCTCTTACTTAAAGATGAGCTGGAATACGAACTCGAATGTCGAGGTATTGTAATAAAGGGTACGGCTCCGGTTATGAGGAAACTACTTAAGGAAATAATGGTTAGTGAACAGGCCGAGGGTGCTACACCGGACGTTAAATTGCCACAACATAGGGTACAAAACATTGATTTTGAGCTAGAGGTTTGTTCGGCCAAACTAAGTACACTGTCGAATTATGTTTCAGAGATAGTAGGCAAGCCAGATAAAGCTTTGTTTAAAAGGTTAATTTCCAGACTGCATCACGTTCAAAATAGATTAGATTTAATTATCCCGGGCACAGATGATCATGGTATAAGGAAGGATGGTCTAATGCAGCAATGTCAGCTACTGTTGGAGAGGCTGGTAGTACAAGATGACTTAGATGAGGACGAAAACCTAACAGCTGAAGACAAACAACTTCTTCAGGAAACTTTAGGTGAATTAGGGGATAGGATCATAGACAAGTTAGAGTCTAAAGAGGTCGAACCTGGAGTATCTGGTGGGGAAAAATTTCATACAAGACAGACACAGCACATTGAGGGAAACCGAAATGTTAGCTTTGAGACTAGTCAGTGGGATGGTGAAAGGGGAAGCCGGCGTAGGTTACTTCGATCCTCGACTATCGAGGAAGAATTGCCAAAGCGGAAGTTGGTACCGATTTATCAGTGGGGTATACGATTTTCTGGAGGGAGCAACCTCAGTATAAATGCATTCTTAGAACGAATTTCGGAACTTAAAGACGCTAGAAACGCTACAGACTATGATTTGTGGCGGTACGCCATAGATTTCTTTGAGGGTGAAGCCCTGATCTGGTACAGAGCTAATAAAGAGTATGCTAGAAATTGGGAGGAATTAGTTATTTTACTTAGACGTAACTTTCAGAAGCCTTTTTATCAGGAGGAATTATTGGCAGAAATAAACGCGAGAACACAGGGTATTGATGAATCTGTCGTGATTTATATATCGGTCATGCAAAATATGTTTAACAGGCTTCCAGTCAAGGTTAAAGAAAATGAAAAGCTGTCGATAATTTTAAAAAATTTACAGCCTTATTATCAAAGAGCAGTGTGCAGAGATGAGTTTAGTTCAATCCCGGATCTAATCAACGTGCTAAGGGTTGTGGAAAGAACCAAAGTGAATTGTGACAACTTTCAGAAACCAAGAACGTTTAGGAACTCTTTAGAACCCGATTTAGCGTACAATGTAGGATGCAGTAACGCCGGAGGTCAGGCCACAGGGGATATTCAAGAAGTTGAGGTCGCTGTGGGCTATGGAAAGCGATGTTGGAATTGCCGGGAAAGAGGGCATTTATTCCGAGAATGTGGCACGCCTAAACAGCGCTTATTCTGTTTTAAGTGTGGGCGTTTTGGAGTCACTTCTAGGGACTGCGAATGCTCGGGAAACCCGCAAGGGAGAAGCGACAATCCTGCCAATTAAACTTCTCCCGAAATAACAATACACAAGAGTGGCAGGATTGGCTAGACATAGTTTCGAGATATTTTTCGCACACAGATGGAGAAATATGTCCGGTATTAGTTGATAAAGTTAATGATAATAGATCGTATGTTAAAATTAGTATTTTAGATAACCAATTCGTGGGTCTACTAGATTCCGGAGCAAATCGAACGGTTATCAATACCGACTTTGCGAAGGTCCTAACTTCGATTGGTTTACGGGGTACGAAAATTAAGCGTTTTCAAGTGGCAACAGCGGATGGAGCATCTCATGATATAACTGAAATTTTCGACTTGCCAGTTAATATGGATGATCAATTTAAGGTGATTCCGGCCATTGTGATGCCTAGTTTAAATCAGCAATTGATTTTAGGTAAAGATTTCTTCGATGTTTTCGGCATTTCATTGCAGTTCAAGCGGCAAGCTGGGAATGGTATTCAGTTGAATCAATTGTCAGTTAAGGAACCTATCATATACTCTAGGGATGATTTGACTGAGGAACAGAATGATCAACTCACAAGACTAATTGAGAAAGTAAGGAGTACAATTGGTAATGGGTTAGGTCGGACACAAATTCTAAAGCATGATATAGATACCGGTGAAAGTAAAGCGGTTCATCAAAAACAGTACAACTTTTCTCCGGTTGTTAAGGCTGAAATTGTTAAGGAACTGGAGAAAATGATACAAAATGATGTGGTTGAGCCGTCACATAGCGCTTGGTGTTCACCAATACTATTAGTCAAGAAGCCAAATGGAGACAATCGCTTATGTTTGGATAGCAGACAGCTTAACAGGGTCACCAAGAGAGACACTTATCCTTTACCGAGAGTTTCAACAGTTATAGACAATCTTCGGAATGCAAAGTTTTTGACTACAATCGACCTCAATTCAGCGTTTTGGCAAATTCCGTTAGAAGAAAGTAGTAAACAGAAGACGGCCTTTGCAGTGCCTGGAAGAGGCCTTTTTCACTTCAAGGTAATGCCTTTCGGTTTAGTGAATGCTTCGCAAACTCAGCAACGGTTGATGGACATTTTGTTTCACACAAATGAAGATAAGGTCTGGGCATATTTGGACGACATAGTTATCTGCTCTTCAACTTTTCAGGAACACGTGGCTTTAATAGAAAGGGTGATGGATATATTACTAAAAGCGAACTTAACGATAAACGTTGACAAGTGCAAATTTGCTAGGGCAAGTTTGAAATATTTGGGATACATTATTGATAAAAAGGGCTTAAGAACAGATCCAGAGAAGGTGGCGGCTATTATCAACTTTCCCAGGCCAAGAAATTACACGGAATTAAAGAGGTTTATAGGTCTTGCCAGTTGGTACAGAAGGTTCGTAGAAAATTTTTCCATAGTAGCAGCACCGCTTCACGATCTCACGAAAGGGAAGAAAAATAAAAGGTTAATCTGGACCAGCGAGGCGGAATCGGCATTTGTGAAACTTAAGACACTGCTAACTTCCACACCGGTGGTCACGTGTCCAGACTATGAAAAACCATTCATCATTCAGTGTGATGCATCGAATAATGGTATAGGAGCGGTACTTTGCCAAAAGAATGAAGATGTAGAACAGCCGATAGCTTATTTGAGTAGAAAACTAAATGATAGAGAGCGGAAATATTCGACGTCGGAAAGAGAACTACTAAGCATCGTTTATGCAATAGAGAAATTCAGACCTTATATAGACGGGGTTCACTTTACAGTGGTAACGGATCACAGCGCGTTGCAGTGGCTTCATAAAATGAAAGACCCGCATGGACGATTGGCCAGGTGGGCGATGAAATTGCAACAGTTTAGTTATGACATCGTACACAGACCTGGTAGGTCACACACAGTGCCAGATGCCCTGTCCAGAGGCATTGAAAGCAGGCACAGTACAGAAATATACACTATAGAGATTCTGGACAAACACAAGGACGCGTGGTATACAGAAAAGGTTAAGGAGGTGTTGGAACAAGAACAACCCTCGGACTGGATGGTTTCAAACAATTTGCTATATAAGAAAGTTTTATTGAGCCAATTCCCTGGTACACAAAATAACTGGAAGCTTTACGTGCCAGAAGCGTTAAGAGCTAAGGTCCTTAAAGAATGTCATGACGAAATTACAGCTGGACACTTAGGGGTCCGGAAAACTTATTTTAAGATAAAGCAGAGGTACTTTTGGCCAAATATGCTTCAAGTGGTGAAGCATTACGTACAGCAATGCGAGTGTTGTGCCAAACATAAGGTACCACAAAAGGTTCCTACTGGGTTCATGGGACGACATAGAGAGGTCCAGCATCCTTGGCAGATAATATCCTTAGACTTGATGGGACCCTTCCCGAAAAGTAAAAATTGTAACACCATGCTCTTGGTGATAACGTGTTGGTTTAGTAAGTTTGTGCTATTGTTTCCGCTTAGAACAGGGAAAGCTGACAAAATTTGCGACATTGTTGAAAAGCAATTCCTACTGTTTGGTGCTCCACAGGCTATTATTTGTGACAACGGTAAACAATTTAACTCGCAACTATTCAAGGATGTAGCGGCAAAATACAACAGCAAACTATGGTTCACGCCAAACTATCATCCACAAAGCAATCCCACAGAACGCGTTAATCGTGTTCTAGGTACGATGATTGCTGCGTACACGAAGCCAGGCAAACACAATACATGGGACGCCCATTTGCCCGAAATAGGACATGCTATCAGAAATGCGGTACATGAAACAACGGGTTACACACCGTCCTTTTTATTTCTCGGCAGGGAAACTACGGTGCCATATTTGACAAGACCTGGGGTGGGTCAGATAGTACGTAGTCCTAATGATACATACCAAATAAACGTCACGGAATACTTAAAGGAAATTGATGGTAGAAAAAAGATTTATAGCAAAGTACAGGAACGTTTACAGTCTGCTCATGCACAAAGTAGTCAGCATTACAATAGAAAACGTAGGGTAGGTAATAATTTTAGCGTAGGGGATACAGTCTGGAAAAGAACCAAACTTCTCTCGAGTGCTCCCAATAAGTTTATGGCTAAGTTAGCTCCCAAATACGAAAAAGCAATTATTATTGAGAAAATATCGGACAATATCTTTCGTTTAAACAATGTTTATGGCAAATTGATGGGTAACTGGCACATGAAGGATCTTAAACCACTGGCATAAAAAAAAAATAGTGTTGATTTTTTTTTTCTTGAGGGAGGAGGTACATGTTATGGTTCACTCTTATAAAAAACGCCTATGTTAAAACTGAGGGCAATGACCTGTCGTCACCCAGATAGTTGAGACAGATCGACTCATTTCATCAGCTGTCTAACAAGCTCGGTGGCGCAGGGGCAATTAAGGGCGACTCCGGAGCGAGAGTTCTATGGTTCGATCCCCGCGCCTGGACATGCATCTTTTTTCATTTATTTATGTTGTAAAATTAGGCTAAAGGTTGATTTCAAATTAATTTAAATATCTAAATCAGCTGTGAAGTGAGGCATTACGATCCGGGCCTCATGACGAAGGCGAACGTATATCTGGTGGTGTAACTGTAGTGAAATGTACCCGACAAATTAAATTCAGAAATATAACGACATTTTTGAGCAAAGTTACAGTTACAATAAAGGAATAATTTATTGTTTTTGCAAGTGTTGTGCATTGAAGGGGTAAGTGGAACACATTGTAATTCTCATTGTGCCTCTTGTATCGTTATCATGCGAGCAAATATAATTACAAACGCACATTTTGTTATAGCGTTTGGACATGCCCTTCGGATTATAGAGCTAAAGTTTTGGAATAGCGCTCGCGATCCTAAGCTCTGTGCTCTACACGCTAGCCGGCGTTATCTGGATAGGCAGGGATCCCTGACTTCACGTCAAAACCCCTCCTGGCGCTCAACAACTACTGTAGTGATAAGTACCTAGTTATAAGTTAGTTTAATTTGTGTAATAGGCTTCTACTTCATTAGGGTGCGCAATTTTTATATTAATAATAATATAGTGTTAGTTTAACTAGTTAACATTGTGTTTTTTTGGTAACCGTTACGCTGACCCATAACAAGCTAGCTTGTGCTGTGCGGCTTTCCTCGCCGGAGAATAACAGTTTTATGACGTCATTGTTAAACTTTTATTACCTCACGCGACGGATCGCGCGTCTCCACAACCCACAGGGAATCCACAATGTCTTCAAGAGTGTTGTTATCTGCTAGAATTTCTTATGAAAGATCAAATGAGGGCGCCATTTTCTTCGTATTTGGCATTTTTGTCGTTAAAAACGTAGAATAACCGATCGTTGGTCCAATTTCCAACTTTAGTACCAGCTATTTCCGTTCCAAATTTGATCCAAATCTGTCCAGCCATTTCAGCGTGAAGAAGGAACAAAGATACTCATTCACATCGTCACATCCATCCATCCTCACAAACTTTCGCATTTATCATATTAGTAGGATTAGCTTTCTTCCATACTGGTCTGGGAGTAAAGAAAAAACAGAATTTACCAGTTGCTTCTCTTCCCGCGCAGGTGGTAAAAGCCCATCGAGGGAACGGGCGCATGCAGCTAGCAACCCATCACTATTTTGATTCCCCTTTCCAGCTATACGCCCTTAATCATGCTAAACGTGACCTTAAGGTTTTGTTACCTTAGACCAGTGGTTCCTAACCTTTTCAATGTCACTACCCCTGTGAACAAGTATGGGAATTGAGTTTACCCCTAGCTAATTTAAAATAATTAAAACCACACAAATTCGAACGAAAATATGTTTATTATGTAAGAAATTGCACGTTTAGGTAACTAGTAAGTAAAGTAATGTATAAATCGTACTATTATTTTGTTTATTGCTATTTTAATACTATTTCGTGCCATCCCGTGTTACCCCCCTAGAATCTCCGTTTTACCCCTGCGGGGGTAATTAAACCCAGGTTAGGAACCACTGCCTTAGACTCTGTCTACCCCGTCAGGGATAAAGACGTGATATATGTATGTTGGATTAGCTAACGCGTTAGCAATGGACACAGACGTCCATCGAAGTGTCCGCACCGTTCTAGCATCGATCCTGGGTCACGAACAAGATACTTTACGGCGCGGCCGAAAATGGCGGGAACTGTCTGTCATTTATGTTTTTATCGCCAATAAAACATTATATACCTCGTGAAGCCGCATTAATAATAAAAATGGACGCTGTACCTACACAAGGTTTCTCAGATTTTTTACGCAATATTTCAAAACTAGCGGTTGGCTCTTCCATACTTGCCTGGGAGTAAAGAAAAAACATAGAATGTACCAGTTGCTTGTCTTCCCACGCAGATGGTAAAAGCCCATCAAGGGAATGGGCGAAATTCTTAGGAATCATGTTATAGGCGATGCGGCTAGCAACCCATCACTATTTTGATTCCTTTTTCCACCTATACGCCTACAATCATGCTAAACGTGGCCTTTAGGTTTTGTTACCTCAGGCTCTGTCTACCCCGTAAGGAATATAGACGTGATTTGTGTGTGTGTATGTATGTATGCGTAGCGGTTGTCCGCGACTGCTTTTGCGCAGAAGTCGCTTAGATAAACGCGGTTTACGTAAAAGTTTATGGATTATGTAGTATATTTTATCTGTGTATCGTTTCGCGAGTCACAGACGGTTCTGGCTGAAAATCAGTGCTGCAGTCTAACGCCTCAGCGTAATGCTGAGCCAGCGACCGTTTCACTTTTGCGAAGACACACAACGCTGATGATTTTTTATGACTGTGTTTTTTTGTTTTTTTTTCTATAAAATTGTGTACCTATATTCTTTTATATTTGTGTGTCTTGCAAAAAGGAATAAATGTCTTATTTCGTTCTTTCTTTCTAAATGCGGGAAATGTGCAATTTTCCGGGATAAAAACTGTCTTATGTTCTTCCCCGGGACTAAAACTATATCTGTACCAAATTTCATTAAAGTCGCTTCAACGGTTTAGGCGTGAAAGCGTAACAGACAGACAGAGTTATACTTTCCATTTATACTACAACTTATAGCTTCTGCACTTTTATTGTGCAGAATTAGAGGGAAAAGCTAGTTAAATTGCCTTCGGCTTACACACACACACACACACACGCACACATAAATCACGTCTTTATCCCTTACGGGGTAGACAGAGCCTAAGGTAACAAAACCTGAAGGCCACGTTTAGCATGATTGCGGACGTTTAAGTGGAAAGGGGAATCAAAATAGTAATGTGTTGCTAACCGCATCGCAACGTGATTCCTATACCCATTCCCTCCTTGCCTTCTGATATATTTGACGCCACGCCATTGCTGGCTACCCCGTAAGGGACAAAAACGTGATTTATTTATGTATGTTGTTAATTTCAGGGTTTCTCCCCCGACGTCCTCCAAACCCTCTCCGAGACTTCAAGCGGCGGTGCGCGCGCGCAGCTCCGCCTCGCTCTCTCCAAGATGGTGGAAAGAAAGGACTGCACACACGAATACGCGAATAACCGTGCGAGGGAGATGATAGATGAACTGTCGAAGGACGAGTCGAAACTGTCCAGCGAAGTGCGGTATCTACAACCCTTGGTATACAATAGGCTATAGGATACTTTCAATGCTGGCTTCTAACTTATCCATCATCACCATCGTCAGTCGGCACGGCTAGCACAACAGCACGCTTAGCACGGTGCGTGAGACTCGCTTCGCTCGCGATAGACTAAAAGAAAGAAAGAAAGAATGGAAGAAAGAAAACATTTATTCGTGACTAGCCTTCCGTCCGCAGCTTCGCCCGCGATAAATTAATTGTCCCGTAGGAAAACGTATTTTCCCGCGGTAAAAAGTAGCCTATGTCACTCAGTGATAATGTAGCTTTCTAACGGCAAAAGAATTTTTGAAATCGGTCCAGTAGTTTCGGGAGCCTATTCAATGCAAACAAACAAACTAACAACAAAATTTTTCCTCTTTATAATATTAGTATAGATATAGATTATATCATAATTAAATTACAAAAACAAAAAAAGAAGTAAAAAACGTGAGGACATACATCATGAAATGGTCTCAGCATAATGCTGGCCTTGCAGCCAGCGCTGGTCTTCCGATGGGACCATCAAGTGCTACTGTAAGTGCTTTGCTGTGTGTACTTATCACTTTTTGCAAGCCGGCATCGCACCAGCAGGCCTAACGGTACCATAGGTGTCTTAGAATAGCGGTTATTACTTAACATCAGGTGAACCGCACGCCCGTTTGCCGGCTTAAAAAAAAAAGATTTTCTGTCTTTGAGGTGACAATCTCAGGAATCATGTTATAGGCGATGCGCGACCCATCACTATTTTAATTCCCCTTTCCACCTATACGCCCACAATCATGCTAAACGTGGCCTTTAGCTCTTGTTACCTTAGACTCTGTCTACCCAGTAAGATAAAGACGTGATTTATGTATGTATTTTCTGACAAATGTACGTCAAATCATCGGTAATAGCTATCGTTAAATTTGTTGCAACTCACTATACAGTACTCGGTCATAAACATTGCACTTCGGTCTTTGGAAAGAGATAATCGGCGATCCCTTAAGTTAGAGCGAGACGACCGATGCGCAATCTTTATTGCTTGGCACTGTATCTAAGCGTCAGTCAAGCTATTTTTCTCAAACATTGTCGTAGATGTCGTCATTGTATTCTAAGTAACAGAACACGAAGGGCCTTTTTAACGGCCGAATTACATTGCAGGCGCGATTCTCTGATCATAAATCGGATTGCTGCACTGTTTTTCATTTGTTTTTAACTTTTTTTTTAAGAGACTATGGAATAATGAACAACGATGTCATACAGCCAAGTCGATGGCCGAGGAGTGCGCGTTTTGTTCGAGTCTAAAGTTTTTATCGATGTCTCAAATAGCTTACAATGACAGATGACATAAAAAAACTTAAAAAAGGCGGGAACGTGAAAACCGCCTAAGTTGCGAGGAAGTTTAGTGCAAAATTTATTATCATTTCCTCTCAATGTTTGAGAAAAACATTATATCTGCCTCAGCTGGAAGAGCAATTGGCTACTTGCCAAGCCTCGGCGTTAATCTATTATCACCCCCTTATTCATAAACGCTCTGTAGGCCTGCTAACTTAGCAATCGTTTGCCCTTATCTGTCACTTTGACATTTACCTTTCACAGATAGATAAGGACAAACGATTGCTAAGTTAGCAGAAGCCTAGAGCGTTTATGAATAAGGGGGTTAGAGTGCATTTACATTGATCATTGATTTAGTTAACATTTTATGTTTATTTAGATAAGATAGACTATCATTTATTGCTTTTAAAGTGGGTGAAATAATGATATTTTATTCCTGCAAGAAATTATGATGAATTAAAGGTAAAAATACTGCATTAAGGTATGTTAAGCACTTGTTAGCTAAAAACACATTATTTAAATGTTAGTTTGTAAGAATAAATATTTTATTAAAAATATAATGTTTTTTAAAATACCCTGCAATTTAATAAACTCTATTTTTTACCCTATTCTTCCATGCTGGTACATTCTATGTTTTTCCTTTGCTCCAAGACCAGCATGGAGGTAATAAGAATATACGAAACACGGCCAAAAGCTAAAGTTGTTAATTTTGTCTATTCCTTCGTAGCGCCGAAAAGAAGTCCGAGTCATTTAATTAAGAAAATTACGAGTTAATTATTCTACGATCGTTTAGCATTTGAATGAAGACAGACTTAATTAGTGACTCGAATAATTATAACAGATTTCGGGAATGAAATCAACACTTAACTAAGAATAACAGATAAGATTAGATTGGATTTATCTATCCCATTTTGAACCACGCATTAATCGAATCATCAACGTAAATGAAAAAAAAACGTTCTCATGCCAAAAATGGCTCAGTTACCTTTTGGAAAAGAGCCCATCTTCAAAGTACTGGACCGTTTTTACCAAAAATAGCTATAAGAACCACCACAAGAAAACTGGCTTTCGTATGAAAAAAACCGCATTGAAATCGGTTTATCTATTTGCGCGCTATGATACCACGGACAGACAGTCACACACACAGAGATATCGACAACAAACTTACGATACCCCTCTATATGTGTTGGGGGTTAGTTGTATGTTTGTAAATTCCGTTATTGTGAAAGACAAATCACACACACAAATCACGTCTATATCCCTTACGGGGTAGACAGAGCCTGAGGTAACAAGACCTAAAGGCCACGTTTAGCATGATTGTAAGCGTATGGGTGGAAAAAGGAATCAAAATAGTGATGGGTTGCTAGCCGCATCGCCTATAACATGATTCCTAAGATGCCTATTCCCTCGATGGGCTTTTAACATCTGCGCGGGACGAGAAGCAACTGGTAGGGGAGACCGAGGCGAGTTGAGACAGAGGTGAGTTGATACAAAGCCTTTTTCTCTGCACCTATGACAGTTAGCGAGGTCACAACTTCACACAAACTGTGGAGTGTATATAGAAAGAGCAACGAATTAGCGAAGCTACCAGCCCGATAAACTGTCACAGTTCAGAGAAATCGGCTTTGTATCAACTCACCTCTGTCTCAACTCTCCTCGGTCTCCCCTACATTCCATGTTTTACCTTTGCTCCCAGACCAGCATGGACAAATCAATATTTGCATTACAAGCCGAAGAAGATTTTTATAAGGAAAGAGGAACTGAAGAAAATATAGGTACGCATCAGTAAGTCTAACGCTGAATATTCGTAAAAACAAACTGCAGATAAAATATTACATTCTCCAATTATAAAACAGGTTAAAACTTAATTGGGACGATAATAATTGGTACTTAGACAAGCATAAATTACAAAGTATGCGAACGGATGCGGCGACAGCCGACCGCGTCCGGCAGGATATCGAATTTTCACCAAACGTATTGTTACCCTAGAGACACTTCAAGGGTTCTTATTAACTATGTTGTAGCGACTCTAGCGCCATCTAGTTGTCGACTACATAACTACTTCGCCGCATGAGTAGCTAGCGCGAGTTCTAATGACAGCTGTCACATTGTTCTACATCACGCCAACTCTCTTCCTTCCGACTTCGGTCCCCGGCATAACATCTGCCTGAAGAGAAATCTTTCTATTGTAGCCTCTTTCCACAATGTATTACCGCATATTATTAATACTCTTTTCATCACTTAAGCTCTGAAAGTAGGTTACATTTAACTTGAAATCCGAGTTGTAAATTCGATTTACATCTTTAGGGATGTAAGTAAATTTAAAAATCGAATGGTGCTCCTTTGTATTCACGAACTGGTAAACAAGTGTAATGCGTAATACTTACCTCCAAACCTCCATGCTGGCATAATGCTGCTGCCCAGTGCTGGCTGAATGTGCCAAAGCCAAAGAGCGCGAGGCCATTAAAAAAAAGACGGTTTGGTGCGATAAATTTTCTTCCGCTCGTATTACAAATTGCGTATTTTTTTTTCTTTATTTCCTTGCATTTGTGATGAAAAGTAGTGTTCAACTCGAGTGTAAATGATGATAAGCACTCTCGCTCGCTTTGCTCGCTCGTGCTCCTAAATATCTTGGCTGTAATTGATCACTTACATCAGCCTTTGTTTATCAATCTACTATTACGTGTTGATTCGAATCGTGCTTTTTTAAATATGTACTGTACTCCCTATCAGTAGAAAGGAAGGTATAAAATAAAACTCTCTCTAATCTTACATTAATTAACTTTAATCAATCTTGTTGAAGTCTGGACCAAATTAAAACAACATTTAGCTAACGAAGCAAGGACAGTAGCTAATATCAAATCCAATGGCACTAACAATAATAACGAATAATAAAAACTATACATCGCAAATACTTATTCATTACTTTCAAAAGAATACTTTAACGATACATAGACGACATAATCAAAACAAGAAAGTAAAGAATACCCTAAAACAAACAGCACAGCGAGGATCAGAGTGAGAAACATAATCAACAATCTGAATACAATATAGAGGAGAACTGAACAAATAATTGTCACCATCTGTAACTGCTTTAAAATCATTAATTTTAAAACTGAACAAACGTAAACACTAAAAGGGTCTGCAACTTAAAGTAACTTGACAACTGTATAGAGGTTGTAGACAGCACTGATGTAGGTACTAACAAAAGACGGAAAAGGACGACGAGATATAATTATCATTAATGGTACATCGATAATACTAAAATGACACAAATTGTGAGCAGAAACACAAGAACAAAAGACAATTCAAGTCTCTATGCTTCAAAATGATTGCATTAAAAATGTGGAAGTAAAATTTGCATAAGATCTAAAAGACAGTATTGACTTTATTACCCCGACTAGAATACGCAACCACGTTCACTTAATTAGTGCTAGGCTTAAACAGCGCTAGGAAGGCACCAAAAGCCAACTGAATAAAACTTCCAATCAGTTCTAGATAATAAACAAATCCACCTTCTCTAGCCGTGTCATCATCATCGTCATCATCATCGAATTCAAAGGGATCATCGATTTCATTCACCGTATCATTCTGAAGATTTTCTATTTTCCCTAAAGGTAGATAGCTTGAGAATAATGTTATCTTTTCTGGTTTTTTATCATTTTTGTGTAAGGCTTCTACTGAGAGCTCTTCTATGTCTCTGTCTTCTATTCCGTTGCCGACAGGTTTCAGGTCTGGTTTGGTGACATCTTCTGGTTCGTCGAAGGACTCTATCTTCTCCCAAGGTTTTTTGGTGCTCTTGGTAGCTTGTTCGGTTTTGTTCTTGCCAAAACCTAAGAACCTGTAAAGGAAAATATTGTATGGTTACATCATCTATCTATGACACGTAATACCTAAAATTACTTAATAAATGCTATTTTTTAGGATAAAGCTATGCTATGTCCGACCTTGGGAGTTAATTCATCTGCATTGCTGATTCCAAGCAAATCGGTTTAGCGATTTAAGCATGAAAAGGTAACAGATAGACAGAGTTATTTTTCCATAATAATACCTACTAGTGGACAGTACGAATCCGTCTGCGCAGATTTCGCTTATCGCTATCCCGTAGGAACTTTATTTTCCGGGATAAATATTATCTTATCACCTACCCCGACACTGAAACTATCTGTAGGCAATTCCAAATTTCAGTTCAACGTTTTATGAGTAAATAGGTGTCAGAGAGACAGAGTTACTCTGCCATAACAATACCTATTAGTAGGAAATGTATTTTATTTGTGTGTGTGCGAGAGAGAGAGAGAGAGAGACATTTATTTACACACATTCGATACACGTAGATATATAATAGGAAGAAATACAATATCCTTAGGAATAGTACCAATATCCTTAGGTATAGTTGTGATTTTTTATTAAATACTTAATTTTAACATAATAGTGTTCAAGCCACTTGATTCATTTTTTTTTCGATAGCATATTAAGAACCGCCACTTCGTCTGCGTAGAATTTGCTTATAGAGTAGCTATCCCGCGGGAACTATGTGATAATCTCTGTACCAAATTACATTAAAATCGGTTCAGCACTTTAGAGAAAGCGTAACAGACAGTCAGACTAACTTTCCCACTTATAATATTAGTGGGATTTTCACCTCACCTATAAATGGGCGAAGTGATTCTCTCAGCGATGTTGTTCGCAATCTGATGATACACGTCGCCTTTGCTGGGGCCACTGCTGGGCTGGGTCGTGTACACGCTGACCACCGACTCCTCAGGGTCCGGCAGGGAGCGGCTGCAGCACTGGGAAGATAGCTGCAGCAGCTGGAGCAACAGAATATACAAATAATGTTTAAAGACGGCCGGATAGCCTAGTGGTAAGTGACCCTGACTATGAAGCTAGAGGTCCTGGGTTCGAACCTCGGTTGGGGCAGACAGTTGTATGATGAATAGTCCGTGGGGTCCTAGCGGATTGCAGAAGTCGACCTCGAAGGCTGCGTTGCCTGATAGTTTTCCAAACCGAATTGTGCATCAGGGCGAATCGACAAAACTATCTGACCAATTGAGCTCATCATCATCACCCGCAGGCGGCGACCAGCCAGCTTTAAAGCCGACGTCAGCAGGATCTTCAGATACTAAAATCGTAGATAGGTCATCAAAGGATAGACTGCTAATTATAAGTAGTAATAATAAAAATAGCATAGTGAAAACCATTACTAATGATATGTATTTTAAAACATTTTCTTACTGTCACCATATTTCACCAAGAGTCGGAATAAAGGATTTAATTAAGGACCTACCGGAAAAGCTTAATTCTATGACTCAACAGGATTATTGTGTAGTTATGATTGGAGAGGACGACTTTCATAATTCAGTTGATCTAAATAGCTTAGTGAAGTATTTACTGGATATTTTAAAATGTACTTCTTTTACAAATGTTATAGTGGTCTGCCCGACATACATATGTGGCAAACCTTTATATAACGCTAGAGTTGAACGATTTAACTATTTAATACAACAAGATATGAATAATGATACATGTTACTTTGTCTATGAGCCCAATTTAAATCTGACCTTTGATATGTTTTCCAAGAGGTCCGGGCGGATTAATAATTCGGGTATAAAAAATATTATTGAAAACTTGGACTATAATATACGATGGGCTTCACAAAGCGGCACTACTGCGTTGCACGCTGATAAAGCACAAGCCAAAAAAAAAAAAACTGATTACTTTGTTAAAGCTACTGACTCAAAATCCAACACAGTGCAACATGACAGTGATATTTTTCGACCAATCGGTAGACAAAGGCCTGTACTTTAGAATCATGCATCAAAATGTAGCCAGTGTCCTCTCAAAAAAATATGTGCTTGAAGCGGCATTGGATGAGCTAACAAGGAAAAAAAATGAGCCAGATATTATATGTCTTACAGAAACTTTCATTAAATCTGGAAATGAAAAAAATATTAGAGTTCACAATTACACATTGGCCAGTAGCTATTCCCGAGACCAAAATAGAGGCGGAGTCTGTATCTTGGCAAAGCCAGAGGTAACTTTTAAGAAACTCGATTTTGTGCAGAAAATGTCGGTATCGAGGATCTTTGAGTGCTGTGGTATTGAGGTACCGAAACATAATGCTGTAGTCATTTGTTTGTACAGAATTCCAAATTCATCCGCTAACTTATTTCTTGACAAGCTCGATATTTTACTGCATGAATTGAACACAAAATCTAAATTTAAAAAAATAATCGTATGTGGTGACTTCAACATCAATACACTAGCAATTAGTAACGACTGTAACAGACTAATAGACATATCGAATAATTATAATTTAACAATTCATTTAAAAGAACCTACAAGGGATAAAACCTGTATAGACAATATATTGAGCAATGTAAAAAGTGCCTATGCTGCCATTTTACCTCTCGGCATTTCCGATCATGACACAGCACAAATGTTAAGTTTTAAGGTCAAGACCAAGGACAGAGTTTTAAGACATTATTTTAAATTTAAAAGAGATTATAACATTGATAATATAAATAAATTTCAGAAATGTTTGTCAAGTCTATCTTTTTCAGATATATATTTAGAAAGTGATTTCAATGTCGCATTTAATCAGTTTCACGACTTGATCGTATTGTTTTATAAGCTATGTTTTCCAGTTATGCGGAAAAAAATAAACAATACCAATCATAATTCCCCAAAATGGATGACAACAGGAGTAAAAATTAGCTGCAAAAGAAAAAGATTACTTCGTTTTCGATATTATAAAAAACAAAGAACCGAACAAAATAAACATGAATATTACAGATACACTAAATTGTTAAAAAAATGCATAGATACTGCGCAAAGACTAAATAATAGCAAATATTTGATCAACAACAAAAATAAATGCAGAGCCTCGTGGCAAATAATAAAAAATGAAACAAATAATACTATAAACACACCGCAGTATATTAATAAACTAGTAATAAAAAATAAAATTATAACGGATCCCTTTGAAATAGCATCAAATTTTAATGCTTACTACACAGAACTAGCAGGTTCAGTTAAACAACCTCAAACACCCCAAATGCACATACATGATAATACACGGAATAATAGCATCTTCATAACACCAGTGTCAGAAAAAGAAATGAATAGGATAATTATGTCATTAAATAATACGAAATCTGTAGGATACGACGAAATTAATACTGATATTATAAAAAAATGTAGAGAACAATTGATACCAATCCTAACCTACTTGGTTAACCAGTCTTTTGAAAGTGGGAACTTTCCAGAATCACTCAAGATTTCTGTTATCAAGCCTTTGTTTAAGAAGAATAACAAAACGTCTATGGAAAATTATCGACCTATAACATTGGTGCCTGTACTCTCTAAAATATTTGAAAAATGTATGCTAAAGAGGCTCATGAATTATTTTGACAAATTTAATGTAATTAAAACAGAACAAAATGGCTTTCAAAAAAATAAATCGACTACTTTAGCTTCTTTCAACTTAGTGCACCATATTACTAAGTGTCTTGATGAAGGAAAATATACTACAGGTATCTTTCTAGATATGTCTAAGGCATTTGACCATGTAGATCATAATTATCTTTTAAAAAAACTTGAAGGCTATGGCATAAGAGGTCCTGCAATTGATTGGCTAAGAACATATCTACAAAACCGAAAAAACTGCGTTGAAATATCAAAGTTAAATGATCATGATGAAGAGACGTTATACCAATCGGATTATAAATATAATAAATATGGCGTTCCTCAAGGCAGTGTACTTGGACCTATTTTATTTAACATTTACATAAACGATTTAGTAGATGCTATACCATGTAAATCTGTTTTGTTTGCAGATGATATTGCAGTTATAGTTTCATCGAATAAAAATACTGAAACCTGTAGCGAACATGAGAGTAAAATAAACGACACATTAAACTTAATAATTAAATGGCTGGAAAAACATAATTTAAAAATTAACCTAAACAAGACAAATTTCGTGCACTTCAACAGTAAAAGAGCCAATGATATAAAATTACACATACATTATAAACAGGAACCGATAACTGAAATGGATAATGTTAACTTCTTGGGAATAACAATTAACAAGCATATAGACTGGGGAGCCCATATCGATAAACTGTGCTGTAAGATTAATAGGTTTGTATATGTCCTCGGTAGGCTAAGACGCACTTCCACTTTAACTGCGACGCTGGCCGCATACCACGGTTACGCAGGATCAAATTTAAGATACGGTCTTCTTTTATGGGGCAATTGTAGTCATTTTATCAGAGCATTTAGAGCTCAAAAAAAATGTGTAAGAGCTCTGTGTGGTATAGCAGCAGACGAATCTTGTAAACCGTTCTTTCATAAATTAGGTATTCTACCATTGCCATGTTTATACATATTAGCAGCGTGCACCTTTGTTAAGAAGCATATGTACCTGTTTACCACAGCCAGGCAAATGTACCCAAGAAACACGAGAAATCCTGGGAGACTGGTTTATGGCCGAGCCCCTAAGACAGCTTTATACACAAACAATTGCTTTGCGATGTGTATGAAACTTTTTAATAAATTGCCAAATGACTTGCGACAACTGCCATTCCATAAATTCAAAAAAAAGTTATGTATATTCCTAAAAGAGAAAAATTACTACGATGTCAAAACATTTTTGTTGGAAGATTATGTAACTTCAAATTAATATTTGCATGCTAGTGTTTAGTAGATAAGTATACCAAACATATATAGCTGAATAAGCTCTCTAACTAATAATTTGACCAACTATTGTAATGTACTTATTCTAAGCAAATAAAGATTATTATTATTATTATTATTATTATTATTATTAGCCTTTTCAAATATATTTCGAAGAGGCTAATAGACGCTACGGGTGACCGCAGAGCTGGCAGCTTCCTTGGACAGCGTGTTAGTATCGCTGTCCAAAGGGGGAATGCTGCCAGCGTCTGCGGAACTATGCCACGGGGGCCCCTCCTTTTTTTAATTATTTTATTTTAAGATTAGTTTTAGTTTAATTTTTAATTTAATTAATCCCATTTTGTATTTTTTTTTCATTAGTAAATTCACAACGGGATTTACCAGTTCTTTGAAAGCACCTAAAAATATACGGCATGCCGATTTTAAGCTGATCGCTTTGCCGATCCAAAAATCATCTGACGCCGCCAAAGATTTAACCATCGGCGCACATGTTTAGAACAAAAATAGGAACTGCCAAGTGTTAGTACACTAAGTACAAATTATTCAATGTCAAAATAAATTAAAGTTTATAAAATGTTTTAGTAAAAATGTGGGACCTCGCTCGCAGAGCCACAGCGGCATAAAATATTGGCATAATTATGTTCGCGCCACGTGACATCTCGCCCAAAAAATATTCCCTTGATCACGTACAAGGAAAAATGAGTTCATCACCAAACCACCGGCCTTACGTGACGACCTGACAAACAGGGATGGGAGCTAGATGGGAGAAAACACAGACAACAAAAAAATATCTTAATGCGACTTAATAAAAAAAATGCTAGAGATACTGCTTCTTAGCAATTGTGAATCTCTAAACGACAGAAAAATTCGAAAAGCAAAGCTATGGCCGGGAATTGAATTGAACCCGGATCCTCGTCATTCCGTGACGCGTGCTATACCCCTACACCCATAGCAGGTAGAATAGAATTTCTAGCGAATTAACCGGGAAGTAAAATTCTATAGACCTATACGCCCACAATCGTGCTAAATGCGGCATCTTTTTTTTTTTTTTTCTTATATGAATAGGAAGGCAAACGAGCAAGTGGGTCACCTGATGGTAAGTGATCACCACTGCCCATAGACACCCGCAACCCCGGAGGGATTGCAGATGCGTTGCCAACCTAGAGGACTAAGATGAAATGCCTCTTGTGCCCGTAATTTCCCCGGCTGTCTTACTCTCCGCACCGGAACACAGCAGTGCAAGCACTGCTACTTAGCGGCAGGATTAGCGAGTAAGATGGTGGTGGCGATCCGGACGGACCTTGCACAAGGCCCTACCACCCGCATCTTGTTACCTTTGGCTCAGTCTACCTCGTAAAGGCCGGCTTCCTAGCCATAGCTTTATTTTTCGGATTTTTCCATTATGTTCTGCTTTTCAGTATCCTAAATTAGACTTAGCTTGTTTCCAAAAAAACGTGCCAATAGTTATATTCACGTCACTTGCTCGAAAAGGCTTTCACCTTCAAAATCTGCGTGGAAACCTATTTCCCCCTTGGGTGAAAAGGTTTTTGAAATTCGAACGAGACGATGACCACCATTGTTCTCCTAATCGCTCATACCTACTCAGAAATTTGAACTTCGTATTATTAGAACAGCCTTTTCGATGCTGGTCTGTTCTCTTCCATGCTGGTCTGGGAGCAAAGAAAGAACATAAAATGTACCAGTTGCTTCTCTACCCGCGCCGATTGTAAAAGTCCATCAAGGGAATGGACGAAAATCATAGGAATCATGTCGCCGGTCCCGGGGAACAAAAAGATAACTGCAAAAACCAAATTTTTCAGGAAAAATAAAATAGATGTTTCGCTCAATTGTGACTTGTATATTGAACGTAAACGGTCGGTAGTTAGCTTTATGCAAAGTTAATTTTTCATTACGTTTCAATATGTTACTGTGGCACACGAGAAATGTCTCAAAAGAAAGATATTTAAGAAATAGTAACTTAGTCAAAATAGATCATTCACTATTACGCGTTAAGACGTATATCATTTTATTCGGTGTTTATCGGGGTCAAACGCTAATATTGTACCATTGGTGTACCATTTTATTCGACTACTTTTTAATGTGATTGCCGTGCAAGATAATAGTGCAATATCATTTTATTCCCGTAATTATTAAGATTATTTTTTTTACTAAGGGTTTTAGGAGACTTTTATAACTAAACAATAATATGATATTCAACATTGCAATTATATTACGAACGATTCACATAGCAAAAACAGTCATTAATTTCTTAAAATCAAAGTTTTCCATTATAAAACGTGCAACAATACCACTAAAATTTAAGTATGTCTCAATCAAATAGCAATAAATGCCAGTTTCATAAAGTAACTAAAATCAAAAGTTTTTTTTCAGACTAATAACTTTAAGTTTGAAGCATAAAATCAAACCAAATAATCTACGCATTTGGTATTATTTTTCATCAGTCCAATATAATAATAATTATATTATAATTAGTTCTTTCATTGAGCACTAACCCGGGGGACTATTAAACATGAAATCAGGTAAATCAATTGCCATCATCTTCGTCTTGGTTTTCATTAATTGCAGAACTAGTATTAACGCCCAGGGAGTCATAAAAGCCATGGCAATGGGCTGGGATGTCTCCTGACTTGCAAAGACTGATAAGGTCATCATGTAAAGGCTTACTTATAGGCAAGGGCTCTGTACATAGCACTTGCAGTTCAAAATCGTAGGCAGGATTTGAGTTGACTAAAGGAGCTGCGGTTTATCTTGTTCCCCGCTTGCTTCATGTTTTTGGACAGGTTCGGTTCGGTTTTTATTTTGGCCACAGCAACCCTCGAAGTAAAATGATGCATTTTTGATACCTCTTTGTTTTTCATTAAGTAGGAATTGCCATATACTGCTACCGATTTCATTAGCTCCTCGTTTTGCAACCTGAGCATGCCATACATAGCAATAGCCTTTACTTCGAATGGAATCATAATGCCGGAATAAAGGATTGCCGATAAATGTTAGCGTAGGCAGACCCCGGAACTCAAAAGACACTGAAAGAAAAATACGACAAGCATCAGAGAAATAAGGAAGGTGTACGCCAAATTAAAAAAGAGGACAAGAAATCGGCAGATACTCAGGTTGCAAAACGAGGAGCTAATGAAATCGGTAGCTGTATATGGCAATTCCTACTTAATGAAAAACAAAGAGGTATCAAAAATGTATCATTTTACTTCGACGGTTGCTGTGGCCAAAATAAAAACCGATTCATAGTTACAACGTTAAAGAAATGCTTCAAAACAAAAGGAGTTTTATAACATAAAAGCACTAATAAATAATAAGAATTGGGTCCAATATGAGGTAGGGCAAAAAGTATTATGGACACAGATAATGGAAGTGAGAGTCGCTTGCTCACAGCCCTCAATTTTACAGTATAAATATGATTTTGAGTCTGGATTCTGGATATTCTTAAATGAACATAGAATCTGTCCAAAAACATGAAGCAAGCGGGGAACAAGACAAACCGCAGCTCCTTTAGTCAACTCAAATCCTGCCTACGATTTTGAACTGCAAGTGCTATGTACAGAGCCCTTGCCTATAAGTAAGCCTTTACATAACGACCTTATCAGTCTTTGCAAGTCAGGAGATATCCCAGCCCATTGCCATGGCTTTTATGACTCCCTGGGCGTTAATACTAGTTTTGCAATTAATGAAAACCAAGAGGAAGATGATGACAATTGATTTACCTGATTTCATGTTTAATAGTCCCCCAGGTTAGTGCTCAATGAAAGAACTAATTATAATATAATTATTATTATATTAGACTGATGAAAAATAATACCAAATGCGTAGATTATTTGGTTTGATTTTATGTTTCAAACTTGAAAATAAATCTTTTGTTTTTAGTTACTTTATGAAACTGGCATGTATTGCTATTTTGATTTTTGATTAAGCTATAATGATTAAGACATAGGTACTTAAATTTTAGTGGTATTGTTGCACGTTTTATAATGGAAAACTTTGATTTTAAGCAATTAATGACTGTTTTTATTATGACTGTGAATCGTTCGTAATATAATTGCAATGTTGAATATCATATATTATTGTTTAATTATAAAAGTCTCATAAAAACCCTTAGTAAAAAAAATAATCTTATCTAATAATTACGGGAATAAAATGATATTGCACTTCACTTATACTCCAATCACAGCAATAATTATATAATTTTTGAATTAATCAATCGAAATCGAACACTAAAACATATGACATGTCGATATTTAAGCCACTGTAATTTACATTCGACCCGTGCATGTGACAAAAGGATATGGCAATACTTTTTATAGTTCCTTTTCAAATGTGTAGTTTTGGTGAGCGCCATTGCACGAACAGTATCTAGCGGCTTGCGACGAGAATACAAAGATAACTGCGCATATCATTACTTAGCGATCTAATTTTGATGAGAACATAATAATATGGATGTTTGTCATGCGATGAGCTATAAATAAAAACATTGAAAACTATTGTATTATTTTTTAATTTTGTCATTTACCGTACAAAAAATGCGAAAAAAATTGAGCTGGTGCATTGGCACCTACGGATTCCAAATATGATATAAAAATAAAACTAAGATAATGGCGGTTATCATTTTGTTCTCCGGGGCCGGCGATGTTATAAGCGATGAGGCTAGCAACCCTTCACTATTTTAATTCCATTTTCCACCTATACGCCCACAATCTTGCTAAATGTGGCCTTTAGGTACCTGTTTGTTAACTTAGGCTCTGTCTACCCCGTAAGGGATAAATACGTGATTTGTGTATGTGTAGCCTTTTCGAGCGAGGGATGAAAAAAATATTGATTATCTCCTTCGTCACGTTTCTACAAAAAAAGTCGTCCATTCCAGACCATGGCCGTGTCTCCGACGTGACAGCGCTGACGGTACCCTCGTCAGTGTGACCCCCTCGAGGGGTTATGATTTGGTAACGCTATGTGGCTTTGTTGTGACATTGTAATGTTATCTTAATGTTGAGGAAATGAATCTTTACGGTGTTTAATCGCTTTTCAAAACAGAAAAGTCAGTGGCGTAACTATAACGTCTGGGGCCCGCGGCAAATTCGTCAGATCCTTCCTCAATATAAAGAAGTGCATCAGCGTCCCTTCTGTGCTCTAAACCAAGCCAGTTTGGGACCCCGTAGAGTCAGGGGCCCGTGGCATTTTGCCACCCCTGCCACCCTATAGTTACGCCACTGAGAAAAGTCTTGTCCCACATTAAGTTAGAATATTTCGACGGGTTAGTTTGAACGAACGTTTTCAAGATTATTTGACAAATGATTCCATGTTTCTTGATTCAAAATGCACGGTGTCAGAGTTATTTTTGAATTCATAAATTACATCTGCTCTGGGAGAAAAGGAAAAACGTAGAATGCCCCAGTTGCTCTTCCCGCGCAGATGGTAAAAGCCCATCGAGGGGATGGGCGAAAATCTTAGGACTCATGTTATAGGCGATGCGGCTAGCAACCCATCACTATTTTGATTCCCCTTTCTACCTATCGACGGCTCCTATATATAATGGCCAATCCATGAAAAAATTACAAAGTAAATACTTCCTTAAGTATAATAAACAAGAATTTAGACTACCCTATCTGGAATGATTTAAATTGGCCTACACGTCGGACCCATCGCTATGTGCGCCCACAATCATGCTAAACGTGGCCTTTAGGTATTGTTACCTTTAGGCTTGGTCTACCCCGTAAGGGATATAGACGTGATTTGTGTATGTATATACAGGGTGTTAGGTAATGAGTGGATAATCCTTGAACTACGGATAGAGGGCACTTAGGACATTATAATAAAGCTAAAATAGGTTTAGTAAAAGTTGCACGGTTTCCGAGATATTCGGACTTTTAGGTTTTTTTCGAAAATGAACATCCTTGTTCAATGTTTTGATCGTAGCACCATTTTAAGCTAACTTTTTCAATTTTTTATTTTTGCTTAATATTCTCGAGTACTTGTGTGTTCAGATAGGCATTACTATTTTTGTGAGACTACATGGGATTTTTTTTTTTAAAAATCGCAAACTTAATTTTTGCCTTTTCAATCGTACATTGATCGAATTTTCAGCTCTCACGGTGAAAAAAAAATACACTACCGCCTAGTTGCCAATAAGCTTAAAAACATGCCGGTTTATTGACAATTTAAAAATGGTAATTACCTTTTGAATTTAAATTCAAAATGACAAAATAATTAAAAAAAAATACACACTCACCCACATTTTTCCCGGTTTACTTTTTGTATCACGGGCGTAGAACTCAAAATTTTTTGTTGCAAAAATAACATTATGGGCCACTTATTTAAATGCAAATGGCATTTAAATAATTCCAAATTTAAAAAACATGTCAACTGCCTTTTGTTTTTTTTTTCGAATTCGATTTTGAATTTCGCTATTATTATTGCGTAATGAATGGTTAATTTTGCGTTTAGATCGTTGTGTTGAAGTTTTTTACTTTAATACTGCTTCGAACATAATACACACTGATAGAATACGCCCAAATGCATTACATTTATGGTGAGTGCCAAGGCACAATTTCACCATTCATTATGCAATAATAGCTAAATTCAAAATCGAAGTAGAAAAAAAAAACAAAAGGCAGTCATGTTTTTTAAATTTGGAATTATTTAAATGCCATTTGCATTTAAATAAGTGGCCAATAATGTTATTTTTGCAACAAAAAAAATTGAGTTCTATGCCCGTGATACAAAAAGTAAACCGGGAAAAATGTGGGTGAGCGTGTATTTTTTTTTATTATTTTGTCATTTTGAATTTAAATTTAAAAGGTAATTACCATTTTTAAACTGTCAATAAACCGGCATGTTTTTAAGCTTATTGGCAACTAGGCGGTAGTGTATTTTTTTTTCACCGTGAGGGCTGAAAATTCGATCAATGTACGATTGAAAAGGCAAAAATTAAGTTTGCGATTTTTTTTAAAAAAATCCCATGTAGTCTCACAAAAATAGTAACGCCTATCTGAACATACAAGTACTCGAGAATATTAAGCAAAAATAAAAAATTGAAAAAGTTAGCTTAAAATGGTGCTATGATAAAAACATTGAACAAGGGTGTTCATTTTCGAAAAAAACCTAAAAGTCCGAATATCTCGGAAACCGTGCAACTTTTACTAAACCTATTTTAGCTTTATTATAACGTCCTAAGTGCCCTCTATCCGCAGTTCAAGGATTATCCACTCATTACCTAACACCCTGTATGTATGAAGTATTGAAACCCCAATGGAAACCAAAATTCGCATTTCAACCACTTTTACAACACACTCCCACAACCCACTAAAAGTTGGTGAACAGACTGTCATAAAAAAGCTAGCCCATCATATACGTATCAAGATAAACATTGAATTTCTCAAGCACACACACATCCAAACAAAAACAATTTGGTCCTCTTACGACACTCAATAAATAATAAACATGATGGCGAGGTCTCGTATAAAGTATCAAGTATACGTGATCAGAGTACTAACGTGAGGCATTGGCGTCAAGGATCAAGACAGGAAAATATAGGACCTTCTAGATTTAGGTTTAGGTGTGTTAGATACTGGTTGACAAAATGTGAATGTACCAAAACCTGGTGATACGCCAAATAATGTTGGGATAGAATTTTTCACCATACATAATCATCAATTTCATTTATTCTTTTTCATTTAACTGGATAGTTTGATTATGTACAATCTGTCTATGAAGATTGAGGTCTTGGTTCGATCGGACTGGGGAGATGTTATGTTACATATGAAGCATTATGAATGTTTGTTCTCGAGTCTTGGATGTTTAATTTATGGTTACAAATATGTATTTGTTTTTATAAATAATTATGTTTATCTAATGTCTAATACCCAAAGAGGTTTTGCTTACTTTACATACATACATACATTTATAAATCACGTCTATATCTCTTACGGGGTAGACAGAGCCTGAGGTTGCTTACTTTACGACTAGGTCAATTGGTATAAATCGTCAATTAATGAAAATTAAAAATCAAATAAAAGCAATCTGCTTTGCTGCTTTGCTGCTGCTGGGAGCAAAGAAAAAACAAAGAATGTACCAGTTGCTTCTCTTCCCGCGCAGATGGTAAAAGCCCATTGAGGGATTGGGCGAAAATCTTAGGGATCATGTCATACAGGCGAAGTGGCTAGCAACCCATCACTGTTTGGATTCCCCTTTCCATTCATACGCCCACAATCATGCTAAACGAGGTCTTTAGGTCATGTCACCTTAGGCTCTGTCTACCCCGTAAGGGATAAAGACGTGATTTATGTATGTATGTATGTAAATAAAAACAATCAATTCAAATAGAATGATATCCGTCTGAAATCACTACATAGTATAAAACAAAGTCGCTTTCTCTGTCCCTATGTCCCTATGTATGCTTATATCTTCAAAACTACACAACGGATTTTGATGCGGTTTTTTTTAATAGATAGAGTGATTCAAGAGGAAGGTTTTTATGTATAATTCTACGCAGACGAAGTCGCGAGCAGAAGCTAGTCACTAATAAAATACTTAGCATAATGTTTTATGCAAACAATTTGGTGGTATTGCTCCAAATAACTTACGATATTGGACTGACAGGACCAGTTCATGCGATAACGGTCAACGACACAAACATACTAGGTATTATATCTATATATATCCGTGATCTTAAAAACTTGTTCTTGTGTACAGTTAATTAATTATAAAAATATGCTAGTGTGGTTCACTTCAATGAAAGTCGTGTTACTATTACTGTGATCATGATAAGGCATACTTAAAGTTAACGTCAAGTCTTTCAACAGTGCATCCTCCCCGTGATGACATATGGATCGGAAACTTGGGCACTCAGTGAACAGCTGATCCACCGACTGCAAGTTACCCAGAGGGCTATGGAGGGAGCAATGTTGGGCATTTCTCTCCGCGATCGGGTTCGCAATACCGAAATCCGCAGCAGAACAAGACTCACTGACATTGCGAGAATCATAGCCCAAAGGAAGTGGAAGTGGGCTGGCCACATACGCCGCAGATCTGATGGAAGATGGGGTAGGAAAGTGCTGGAGTGGAGGCCAAGGACTGGGCGCAGAAACGTGGGGAGACAGCCCAGAAGATGGGCCGATGACCTCATTCAAATAGCGGGGAAGGACTGGATGCGGAAAACCCAAGACCGCAGCAATTGGAGGGCTATGGAAGAGACCTTTACTCAGCATTGGGTAGAAAAAGGTTGAAGAAGAAGAAGAAAGTTAACCATCGTTTCTGAGTGCAAAATAGGTAGGTATGTTATTTGAAAAAAACTATGGATAAACGGATTAGAAAAGCTTGATAGTTGTATTAAACTCTTCGATTTTTGAAATTTTGTAACCATCTATAATATCTTTTTTCTAGCTCATTATTATTTTGGTTTCTCAAACCAGCAGATGGTAAAAGCCCATCGAGGGATTGGGCGAAAATCTTAGGGATCATGTTATATAGGCGATGTGGCTAGCAACCCAACACTGTTTCGATTCCCCTTTCCATCCATACGCCCACGATGCTAAATGTGGTCTTTAGGTCTTGTTACCTTAGGCTCTGTCTACCCCGTAAGGGATTAAGACGTGATTTATGTATGTATGTATGTTCCTCAAAAGGAAAAAACGGAACTCTTGTTTAGGGTCTGTTTGTTGTCCGTTTGTCCGTCCACTGTCCGTCCGTCTGTGTATCAATCTTACTTCCTACTAATATTATAAACGCGAAAGTTTGTAAGTATGGATGGATGGGTGTTTGTTACTCTTTCACGTAAAAACTACTAAATGGATTTGGATAAAATTTGGAACGGATATAGCTGATACCCTGGATTAACACATAGGCTATTTTTTATCCCGGAAAATTGCATATTTCCTGCGGGATAGCGAGAAACAATTTTTTTTCAGACGAAGTCGCGGGCAGCAGCTAGTTTGAAATAATTACCAAATGCTTAAGCCTGCGGTCCCTAGGAGCTGTGTGTGTGTGTGTGTGTGAGTGTGTGTGTGTGTGTGTGTGTGTGTGAAAATAAACCCTCAAAGTCAACCCATTAAAAAATACAGTCATTAGAAAACGTGTTTCCATACAAATTGCAGTGCACACTGTACATATAAGATGGGTGACAATGCAAGTACAATCAACTCCTACCTGTGACGTATGTATGCCATGAAATTACTTTCGTATATGTCACAATAAAGCATTAACTATGACTTATATTAAGCTAAAACAATAGCGTTCTGCGCTGCGGTGGAACAAGGATGAATAAATTAGTGTTACCTACCAGAACTAACCCCGTCGAAAAAAATGATGATGAATTTGATGATTTGACTGATGCCCCAAAAATCCTTAACGCTACTATCTAAAACTTACATAAAACCTATCAACAAACCGCCAATTCACAACAGTGACCTGAATAGTCAATGATCGCGTCATTTTTTTAGCGGTGACCGTCGTGGGGTCAAACATCGATGGTCAAACTATCAATTGAATCAAGAATATTTACTACTTGATTGTTTATGTATACTGTAACGGTTTTACCGTTAGAAATTTAATTTCTAAACGAAACTGAAAATTAGAACACAGAAAAATCCGAAAAGTAAAGCAATGACCGACGCGTGTTACCCTTAGGTACACCAACCTTACCAGGTATCTAAGCCTTCGAATGTTTCTATCTGTTACTAGCTGTCACGTGACCTTGTTACTATGCGGATTTTTGTCGCTAAGCGTCATCAGTTTTAATGATGTGTCTGTACGACACAATTACAAACTCCCGCGGAACGTCTACTGCTCACCACGGACGAGAGAAGGCTGCTATGGCTACGTGCTAAGTGGTGTAAGGGTTAGGCAGAGCCTAAAGTAACAAGAGCATGATTGTGGGCGTATAGGTGGAAAGGGGAATCAAAATAGTGATGGGTTGCTAGCCGCATCGCCTATAGCATGATTCCTATGCCCATTCCCTCGATGGGCTTTTACCATCTGCGCGGGAAGAGAAGCAACTGGTACATTCTGTGTTTTTTCTTTGCTCCCAGACCAGCATCGAAGTATGTTTATTATCTCATTATGACTATTATTATCTGGGCCGTCTGGGATCGATCTCGGGACCTCACGTTTGGCAGTCAGCATTTTTAATCACTCTACTATCTGGTCAGCGGACTTCCGCATTTGTAATATTAGTAGGATTTTTCATACTTTAATTTCTTAAACGCGATGTTAAAGGCATGATTTGAAATTTATTTCTAAAAGTAAAGCTATGGCCGGGTATCAAACCCGGATCCTCACATCACCCATTCCAAGTGGGTAAGTCTTCCAATTTTTCCATTTGTATCAGCTGTCATTTAATTTTTAAGCGAATATTGTCGCCCAGCGCCATTTGTTAGAACGAAGTGTCACTACGACACAATTACACTATAAAAAAATTGCAATTGTGTAAAATTACTTACTGATTCGTCGTATACTTTTAAATAATCCCAAGATATTTGTTTTGTTGTCTTGTGGTATTTTCAAATTTTATTTATCTATACTCTATACTAAAGAGGAAAATAAAGAGGAAATTTTTTATTGTTTGTTTGCATTGAATAGGCTCCGAAACTACTGGACCGATTTCAAAAATTCTTTTGCCGTTAGAAAGCTACAATTATCACTGAGTGACATAGGCTACTTTTTACCGCGGGAAAATACCTTTTCCTACGGGAAAATTAATTTATCGCGGGCGAAGCTGCGGACGGAAGGCTAGTAGTTAACTAATATTTTAAAATTTTTATGATTTGTGTTGACATAAAATAACTGTCATAATTATAATAACTATAATTATAATACATTAATGAGTATGACGCTAGCAACCCATCACTATTTTGATTCCATTTTCCACCTATACGCCCACAATCTTGCTAAATGTGGCCTGTAGGTACCTTTACCTTAGGGTCTCTCTACCCCGTAAGGGATAAATACGTGATTTGTGTATGTATGTATGTATTGAGTATGAATATGAATACAAACTCCCGTTGATGGTATGATTTAAAAAACTACATACCAATATACAAGCAATACCCCACTTCATGTTCCAAATAGACGCCACAGCTTTTTTTGTTTTATGCGCACGAGTCTCCGGAGTCTCCAAAGCCTGTACAAGCGGCCGGCGCGGGCGCACATCGATCACTGGGTCTGCAGCTCACTATGGTGGGTAACCATGGGCTGGTGAGTATTGGTTATGGTTTTTGGAGGACAAATCCTACGTGTTATCAGGGTGGCTGTATTTTGTGTCAATAATGTTTCATTGAGTTTAGGCGTTACCTTGCGGTTCATTTCAATAAACTAACTATACGATTTTCCGCGATATAAACTAAACTACGTCTTTACCCGGGACAAACTATTCTCTGTACCAAATTTCATTAAAATCGGTCTATAGTTTAGGTGTGAAAGCGTAACAGACAGTTACTTTCATATTTATAATACAAATACAATCAATACAATACAAATACTCTTTATTGAACACCACAAATCAGTACAAAACAATACAGACACAAAGAACAAAGTAGACAATAGGCGGTCTTATCGCTTAATAGCGATCTCTACCAGACAACCAATAATAGAAATAAGTTGGAGACAGGATGAAATAATAAAATTAGTTAGTTGGAATGTTAATATTAGTAGGCATTCATTAATTTGTTTCATTGGGGGCTATTGTGTGTGAATTTGCCAATAGAGGCGCTAGTGTCGCGTGAGCTCCAATAACATTCACTTTTCACTGGTTGCTGCGGGCTTAGTGACATAAATTATAATTTCTTTCATTTACCTGTTGAAAAGTGATCTCCTTCTACGCAAATATGGATTATTTGGCGATGAATGTGACCACAACATTACGCCATAGCTACTGATGATAGTTATTTATAATGAATAAACTTAATGAGATTCAAGATTTAACACTTTGAGTCGCCTTTGACAGCTGTACCTCTGGACCTTAGTCAACAGTGGCGCCAACTGGTGAGCAAAGAAACGATAGTCCCCATTGACTACGCTGTATGCATTATGTGTGTATGATAATTATTCTTTGTATCATTCTAGTGGTACCTTATTTATTATTATTATATATTTTTGTTATTTACGTTCTGACAATATTCTTACGTTTATTTTTTAAATTGCATTTAAATTTAATTGTATTTTGATTTTATTTAAATTGCTTTTATTTTCTCTTTTTTTATGTGGTCATGACGAGCTTTATGTGAAGAAATAATATTCTATTTTATTACAATTGACGATCCCTTTGTGAATTACTTATTATTTGACATTTAAATGTGTCGTATTTTTAAAAAAGTGACAAATAAGTCTATCTATCTTAGTGGAAAATTTGTTAAAACTGTAACTATTAATAGTTTTATGATATTATTATCTCGTGGTGTGGTCACCCTATCAGTCGACCTCTGCGCGCGCGTCGCTGCGTGAGCGGCATCGCCAATCAGACAGGGACAGAACAACAACAGTGGTGACACGTAAAAAAATGCTAACAACAGTAAATGTATGGAAAAAGCCTCAACGTAAAAGTTATAGATATCTCCGAAGTAAGTTATTATTTATTATTACATACACATACATAAATACACAAATCACGTCTCTATCCCTTACGGGGTAGACAGAGCCTAAGGTAACAGGTACCTACAGGGCACATTTAGCTTGATTGAGGGCGTATAGGTGGAAAATGGAATTATTACTAATAACTCATTGTTGCAAAAGAAACTAAAAAGTTTTTTGTTTAAGGGTTGCTTTTACAGTGTAGATGAAATATTTAATAATGAATTAGGTATACATACATACATAAATCACGTCTTTATCCCTTACGAGGTAGACAGAGCCTAAGGTAACCTAAAGGCCACGTTTAGCATGATTATCGGCGTATAGGTGGAAAGGGGAATCAAAATAGTGATTGGTCGCTAGCCGCATCGCCTGTAACATGATTCCTAAGACTTTCGCCCATGCCTTCATGAGCTTTTACCGGCGCGGGAAGAGAAGCAAATGGTACATTCTAAGAATTTCCTTTACTCCCAGACCAGCATGAAAGATGGAATTAGGTATAGGTCAGGTATTATGTATTTCTCGTTATAACATTGATAATCGTAGTTCTGTTGTAGTGTTTTTAATATGTGGTTAAACTTTTTTTTTCGTTAATTTACTTATTTAATATTAATTTACATATAATCTATATTTCGTGGCCTTAAGGTTTTGTTACCTTATGCTCTGTCTACCCCGTGAGGGATAAAGACGTGATATATGTATGTATGTATGCTATATTTCTAACACAATACATTTATTGTTTTTTTAATAAATACTGTCTATGTCTATATATTAGTTTAAAGACTGACAGAAAATCTGCTTTAAAACAAAAAAGTGTATCGATATTGGTTCACTTGTTTAGGAGTTAAGGTGGCATAGACAGGCAAACACATAACATACAACTTACTCAGTTTTTTTACCGTCAATGTTTTTCAGACTTCCATGCTGGTCTGGGAGAAATGAAAAACAGTATGTACACACAGCAAAGCTATTAGGTAAGCAAGATAGCTACGGCGCGAGCGTGCGTAGGTGCTTACCTGATTATATTGCCGTGTGTACCTACCAGGTGCTTCTCTTCCCGCGCTGGGGCCCGATTTTTGAGAACAATGTGTGAAAATACCAGTCGAAAAGGTGAAAATTTGGGCTGAATTTGAAATACGAGTAATTTAGAAGATACTTACGGCTCTCATTAATCTTGTGACCTAGACAAAAAATTGATTAGAGCTGTAGTTGTGAAGATATAAACAGATTTATACTAGTTTCGAGTGGTAATTTCACACATGTGCTTTTAAAAATCGGGCCCCCTGATGGTAAAAACCCATCGAGGGAATGCTCGAAAATCTTTATTTTTGATTCCCCTTACCACACGCACACAATCATGCTAAACGTAGCTTTTAGCTATTGTTATTTAGTTTACCTTAAGTACTGTCTACCCCGTAAGGGATAAAGACACCACTTATGTAATGTCTGATATCTTTCCTTATGTAAGACTCGAGAACACACAGTTATACTTTTCACACATTATCGGCCAAGCCCTCTCATTCTGAGAGAAAGCCTGTGCCCAGTAGTGGCCCGACCAGGGATCGAACACGGGACCTTACCATAAGTATCCAAATCCATTTAACAGTCCACGCGTGAATGTTTAACAAAACATTAACATACTGTGTAGTATTATTGGTTTATTTACTGTGCTAAGGACGTCAAAACTCGCAATATCGTATCGTATTGTTCTAAAAAGATGTTATCTAAAAGTATTACCGCAGTATGGATTGTCCCTCTAGTGTAAGTTTTCGCATATAAAAACGTCTCGAACGCGTTCACGTAAACGTCTCAATTACTATGGAACAATTGGCAGCGCCACTTGCGGATCGAAACGGCAACAAACTGTTCTCATAGTATTTGACATTTGAACGCAAACGCGTTCGAGATGTATTTTGTGACTGAAAACTTACACTAAGCATACTGTGCACCCAGGAAAATTAAATAATAAATAAATAAACAAATATCTTGGGACAAATTACACCAATTGACCTAGCCCCAAACTAAGCAAAGCTTGTACTATGGGTACCAGGCAACGGATAAATACATACAACATCCATGACTCGGGCACAAACATTCGTATTCACCATGCAAATGCCTGCCGGGATTCGAACCCAGGACCTCTAGCTTCATAGTTAGGGTCACTAACCACTAGGCTATCTGACAGCGAGCGAACCTAAACTGAATCGGAATTGAGTCGCAGATATATGGGACTTAAGTCATTTTTCTAATTTGGAACGCCAATTTGTCTATTCGCACACATTAATCACACATACAACAGTATGCTTAGTGTAAGTTTTCGGTCACAAAATCTGCCTCGAACGCGTTTGCGTTAAAATGACAAATACTACGAGAAGTTTGTTGCCGTTTCGATCCGCAAGTGGCGCTGCCAATTATTTCATAGTAGGTAATTGAGACGTTTACGTGAACGCGTTCGAGACGTTTTTATATAAGAAAACTTACACTAGAGGCTCTTGAGGCTCGATTTTTGAAGGCACATCACTCGAAAGTGGTATAAATCAGCTTATATCTTCAAAAATACAGCTCTAATCAATTTTTTGACTAGGTCACAAGTGTAATGATGAATACTCTATTAGACCTACCCGCCCTTACACACGCGTGAATAGTGCTCTGTTTGTTTTTAAGAAAATAAAACGAAAATCTTTTCGAATATATATAAACAGTACGTTAAAATAATATTTAAGTTGTGAGTGTTCGAAGCAGTGTTTAGAAACTCAGATTTGCAAGTGGGACAGTGGTGATTTTTGTCATAAGTGTTTCCGTCGCTAAGAATCTACCCACTTATTGAAATACAAACTAGGACAGTGTTTTTTGGCATAAAAACTTCACACAAAAGATAAATAAACAAACTATCTACTCACTATTTACTACCAACCTGACCTAAGTAAGCGACATACGGGAATAAAGTCGAATAATATTTGGAATAGTGGTGTCTTGAATTGATTGTCTGCCTGTATACCTACGTAACACGATGAGTAAGTGCGGTGGATGTAAAAAATTCATGTCAGCAGCAGAGGCCGTTACGTGTAGCATCGCAACATGTAAAATCAAAACATACCACAGGGAGTGCGTTGGATTTACGAGTAAATCCAAAATTAGCGCATCTTGGATTTGCACAACCTGTAAATCAAGTATGCCGCGGGACAATAAAAATTCAACGCCAATAAAAGGCTTCACTGAAAATATTCCCGAGGACCCCGTCGTGAACACGAAGGAAACCCCATCAGAAGCGTCAGCAAATACAAATCCGAACACAAAATCAATTGAGATCAATATTGAGGATTATACAAGGGAAATAAAACTATTCCGAGCCGAGCTCACGGCCATACGAGCAGATATTGGCGAGGTACGAGGCGAGATCCGGGACCTGTCGCAATTGGTATCATCGTGCTCTGCCAGGACCGATAAATTGGAGGAACGCGTCATCGTGATAGAACAGCAGCTCGAGTCCCTGGCGTCGACGAAGGGCGAGGTCGCGGCTCTTCATGCTGTCATAGCTGACCTTACAGAACAGCTGCATGATCGAGAACAGGAGGCGCTAGCAAACGACGTCGACATTTCAGGAATACCGGAACCGAAAAAAGAAAATCCAATTCACACTGTCCTGGTTGCGGCAACGAGGGTGGGAGTCAGTCTGGAGGAGCGGGACATTGTATGTGCCTACCGCGTCGGCAAACAAAGTGAAGGAGATAGGCGCCCGCGCCCTTTGATCGTGCGTTTAGCCCGTCGTGATATCCGGGATAAACTGATTAAAGGATCCCGTGTGAGACGCGGGACCGTCACTACCACCGACGGAGACCAGCCGGGCGAAAAATATCGCATTTACATTAACGAAAGATTGACAAAAAGGAATCGTCAAATATTTCGAAGAGCCCGCGAGTTGGCAGACAATCATAAATGGAAATACGCATGGACGCAAAATGGACGGATTCTCGTCAAAAGAGCGCAAGGATTGCAGGGGTACCAAGTCAAGAGCGAAGAAGACTGTTCACGAATCATCATACCTTTCATTGTACAAACGACGGACTCACCGTCAGTCGACACCAGTGATTAAACACTGTACTATCTTTGTTAATAATCATATGCGTGCATGTGTAGATTTTGGTTATGTTTATGCTCGGGTGGTTTATTTTATTATGTTAAAATTAAATCTATGTATAAACAACACCCTAAACCAGTACACTAAACAACATCAATGTAAAAGTGTCACTAAAGTATTGAAGTATTTGTTATGTCTCAACTGTTTTATTTCTTTAATTTCACTGATAAAAAATTACAAAGAATTCTCACAAATATTTGGTTTTCCGCCTATTCGTGTTGCTAGGCAATGGCATTATATAACATGGGTTGCTGTTGATTACTTAATTCAGCCCGGTGGTCGTTTAAACATTCCAGATAGTACATATGTGCTTTCCTTGGTGTGTATAGTTATTGAAATTGTAGGTTTGCGGATGACACTTCTTTGCATAAATTATTTTTACAGCTAAAGGCCTTAAAATTAGGAATAATGGTTTAAAATTGGGACTGCTAAATGTGAGATCCCTCAACACGGGTCGGGATGAGCTACTAGGAATGGTTACCTTGCACAACCCGGATATCCTGGCTCTAAATGAGACGTGGATCAAAGAGGGAGCTGAGGGCACAGCGCCCTCCATACCAGGATACTCACTAAAGCTCATCCCGCGCGGCAATGACAGAAGTGGTGGGGGCGTTGGTTTTTACGTACGACGCGGTCTGAGAGTGCGCGTTCGCCAGCATCCTTCTTCGTCACTAGAGCAAATGTGGCTGGAGGTTCCTCTGCCTGGGGCGCGTCTTGCTATCGGTACGGTGTACCGGCCTCCCGGTGAGGCATTGAATGATGATACGTTCGACGCTCTAAGTGAATCTATTAACTGTTTTTCATATTGTAATTACATGTGCATTCTTACTGACTTTAACGTAGACCTGTTACAGACACAAACAACAAACGCGCGAAAGCTTACGTCATTTATTGGTCAATATAATATGGAACAGCTGGTGTCGGAACCAACTCGTGTTTCTGAGACGTCACAATCACTGCTCGACCTGGTTATAACCGATGCGCCGAGTCGGTTTAGCAACACCGAGGTGCACCACAATCCGACACTAAGCGATCACGCCATGGTATTGACTACTGTCAATATAAAAAAATATAAAAATCCCCCGCGTTTCAAAATTAATAGAAATTTAAATGATATAGACTTAACGACTTTCGAACATGATTTACTTAGCACTCCATGGCATGAAATACTGTATCAGACGGATGTGAACGAAATGGTATCAACTTTTAATGCATTTGTTCTGAATATATTTGAGAGATATGCACCGCTGAGGCGTAGGCGTGTCCCGGACAGGGTGTGCCCTTGGATTACTGACAATATTAAACTCATGATGTCGCTCAGAAATGACGCACTCAGGAGAGCCCATATTACTAAGTCTGATAGTCACGTAAATTATTATAAGCAATTAAAAAAATTAGTGACAACCAGTATTGAAAAGGAAAAGCATGCTTATTTTACGTTCTACGTGAACAAAAATATGAACAGGCCTAAGTCTCTATGGACTCACCTAAAAAGAACAACTGTTTTTGATAGCCCCTGTGGAGGCAGTATCCCTGCTAATATTAATAAGCCTGATAAGATTAATGAGTATTTTTTGGACGTACCCGGTGGTGCGACGCCCTGCTCGGATACACTAAATTTTTTCAATAAGAGCAAAGCAGAACTTAAAACTTCCCAATTCGAACTAGTTTTCACTTCCGAAAGGGAAGTTAGTAAAATCTTAGATAGCATTAAGACAAGTGCGTGTGGTCATGATGAAATCTCAATTGAAATGATCCGTCTTACACTTCCTATTACGCTCCCTGTGATAACAGCAATCGTCAATAAATCTATAGAGACTAGCGTATTCCCCGAGACGTGGAAAGAAGCTATAGTTAAACCGATACCTAAGGGCAAGGACGTGGAACAGTTCAAGGATCTGCGACCGATCAGTCTTCTCCCGGTCCTCTCTAAGGTCTTGGAACGAGTCGTCGAAAGGCAATTTAAGTCTTATCTGGAACACAATGACATCCTCCCCACAATACAATCGGGGTTCCGGGCTGGCCATGGAACAGCAACAGCTTTGGCACACGTTAGCGACGACATATTAACAGCGTCTGATGAGGGACAAAGCTCCATACTTGTTCTGCTAGATTTCTCGAGAGCGTTTGACTGTTTGAACACGAAATTACTCCTTTCAAAACTGTCGCACTACGGTGTGTCGGATAGTGCTCTGTTGTGGTTTAAGTCATTCTTAACAGGTAGAAGCCAGAGAGTGGCGGTTGAAGATGAAGAAGGTACCCGAGCTATGTCACAGCTGAAGCAGTTGAAACGGGGCGTCCCTCAGGGATCGATACTGAGCCCGCTTTTGTTTGTAGTATTCACAGCTGACTTAGTGGGGGTTCTTCAATTCACTAAAGTTCACCTGTATGCGGATGATACGCAGTTGTATAAGTCGTTTCACGCTCACGATTCGGAACAGGCTATTAAAGAATTGAATAGGGATCTAGATGCTGTTTCTAAATGGTCGCAGGAAAACACACTAGTTCTTAATGCGGCGAAGACGAAATATATGATTATGGGTACGAAACAACAAATAATTAATGTAGCAAACAGAAATTTAGAAGTGATCATAGACAAAGTGGTTGTCGACCGAGTTACAGAGGCTAGAAATTTGGGATTAGTCATGGATGAGCAGTTAAGATATCAGGACCATCTAAATATTAAAATCAAGAATGCTTTTTTTAAACTTAAAGTGCTATACAATTTAAGGAAATATCTTTCCTATAAAATTAGAGTTCTTCTTACTGATCTTCTCGTCCTGTCTCCTTTCAACTACTGCGACACTGTGTACGGTCCAAGATTGTATCAATATACAAAAAATGCAATCCAAAGAGTCCAAAACGCTTGTGTCCGATTTTGTGTTGATGTACCAAGAAGATCACATATCTCACCTATACTAGCTGAGAAAATGATTCTTAATATGGAATCCAGGAGGGAGCTCCATTTGGCCAGTCTTACACATAGAGTAGCATATGCAAAGAAACCCATTTATCTCTTTGAGAAATTGTTTTTCTATAAGGAGAATTGTCATCCTACAACTAGGTCTAAGTTACAGATGAAACTGATGATTCCAAGGCACAGATCAGCGGGATTTAGAGGTAGTTTTAGGTACGCCGCTTCAAAAGTGTGGAATAACATACCGCCACCTATTAGGCTAAGACGTTGCTTGTATGGTTTCAAGTTACACTGTAAGAGTATAATATTGAACAAGCAAATTAGTATGTATAATTAATCAGAAGCGCGCCTGGAACTTAGTGCAATGTAATCATAATTAATTAAGTATTTGTAATGCCTAAGTACATTGTTATTGTCATCATTTAAATGGAAATGTACCAAATTTGTTAATATGTTAAATGTATTTTGTGAGTGAGCCTATTTTATTTTTATTTTTTGGTGTAAGGGCCCAACTGTTGGAGCGAGCAGTATGTGTTCCGGCTGAAAAACAGCGCTGAAGTGTCGCTCGTGCGAGCTGGCACTGGCAGCATTTGCTGACGCCGAACCATTTACCACTAATCCTTTTATTTTTGTTTTTGTGTTTTGATGTTTTTTTTTTACGATTGTTAGTGGTAATAAATATTTTTTCTTTCTTTCTTTCTTTCTTTCTTTAATGAGAGCCGTAAGTATCTTCTTAGCTACTTTTTTTAGAATTCAGAACAATTTTTCACTACGTTCGAGTAATATTTTCACACATGTGCTTTCAAAAAAGCCCCTGTTAAATTACTTAAGGATTTCACCTGTGCTATAATAGGTAGGTAAATTTAAAATATATAGTTATAAAAATGTTAATTATTTTTATTTTTATTTTATGGTAAAAGCCCATCGAGGGAACAGGCGAAAATCATAGGAATTATGTTATAGGCGATGAGGCTAGCAACCCATCACTATTTTGGTTCCATTTCCCACCATACGAACACAATTTTGCTAAATGTAGCCTGTAGGTACCTGTTACCTTAGGCTCTGTCTACCCCGTAAGGGATAAAGACGTGATTTGTGTGTGTGTGTGTGTGTGAAAATTTTTAAACTATGTACCTATGTGGATGCCCTGTTTTAAGCGGGATGTTTGTATGACAATGTATGCAGTGTATATATGTGGATGGAGTGGATGTTTGTTCCTTTGTGACGTAGCTAAACCTAATAATTACGAGTATTTATATATGTTTCACTTCCATGCTAGTCGGAAAGAAATTACAATATTATTTTTAATCAAATGAAGTTCACATTTATTTTGATTGAATAATAAAATAAATATCTTAGGACAATTAACACCAATTGACCTAGTCCCAAACTAAGCAAAGCTTGTCCTATGGGTACTAGACAACGGATAAACATACAGATAAATACAAATTACATTCGTATTTTCATACATCTGTCCCGACTGGGGATCGAACCCGGGACCTCAAGCTTCATAGTCAGGTTCTCTAACCACTAGGCCAAAGTAAACAATCAATAAAATCATAGTGAAAAAAAACCTTATCCATAAAATAATGATCTCGATTAGTAATTGCCTAGAAAAGCAAAATAGTTTTTCAAAGGCTACGTATTGGCACAATATACTGCCTCTAGTTGAAGCGGCTTTTTTATAATATTATGAGGTAAAATATAATGCAAAATCAATGTTATTTCTTTTAAAAAAAATAATAGCACTAGACTTACAGTTTTTTACTATTATTCCTCTCGTCGTGAACACTCAACTAATACTCTAGACAATGATTTCATCGATTATATATTAAATTTCAGTCACGTTGTAATTAATGAAATGGAGCTATTCATTCTATTTAACATACGCCATAAATTATTGGGAAGCAACAAGTGCGATACTAGCGCCGCCGGTGGGCAAACGATGTAGCGAATAACGTGTTGGTGCTGTTAATTAGTTCCGCCACTCACCGTTAGATGGCGCTACAGTACACAAAGTAACTACCATTTTATTACGTGTAATTTCCCATCGCAAACTTGCGGTTTTATTTAATGAATACTTATAGTTATTTTAAAACTTCACTGTTTTGTTATTTTATGTAACAATGGAACATAAATAACGTTTAAAACTTTGAATTGTGAGTGAGGCAGTTAATTTTATTTCCATTGTGCTTAAATTGTTTAATACTGTTTAATTTGCCTTTGTAATAATAAGTAATATTGCCTGTCTAGTATCAAATCAAGAATAGGTTACCAACGTAAAAGTAAATGCATTTTATTCAAGTTTCACGATCTAGTTGCCATAGCAACGGTTTGTTTACATTTCTATCGTTCTGACAGCTTGAATATTTATTTTACGAAAATGTCCTCGAAACCAAGCAGTGCCTTGTTAAAAACACCATGTGACAAGTTTAGAAGAAATTTAGCATCATCAACGAACAAAAAAGTAAAAATAAAGTTACCAAAAAAAGTTGTGATATCAAAGAAGTGGCATCAGAACTGTTCGCATGGAGTCAAAAGCCAATCTGCTGGCGTTATCGATGACACTATCAAAGAAACCGCAAACCCCAAGAAGGTGACAAAATCTGAATCGACTGTAACAAGAGCTGATAAAAGAATAGACTACTGCAAGAAATGTGGGGACACTGAGAATGACATAACTACTGCCGTGTCTGAATATACAGGGCCATCTGGTACCAGAAAAAGTAATGAAACTGACATTAAAAACATCGAAAATAGAAACAGAAAAGCTAACACAACCGAAAAGCACACAGTACAAGAATATTACAAAAACGAAAACTTCAAAGGCATCAGAACAAGTGACTCAAAGACTAAAACTGATAAGTTCATCGCAAACGATCCGGTTAATAATAGAAATTGTAACAAAGAAAAGGAAATGATACAAGAGTTTTACAAAAATGAAAAATTCCAATATCTGTATGACTCGATGCACGAAATAGACAATGGCTTAAGAAATCTAGGCACTTTGGATACAATAGCAGAAGATAACGAAAAACAAACGTCTGACAAATCAGCTGAATCAATCTACATTGTAGATTCATCAGACGAAGAAACGAACGTAAAAGAGCTTAAAAATTTCAGAGATAAGAATTTCTTTGAATGTCATTCAGCGAAGACCAGAGTCAAGAGTAAAGATAGCGTCACATCTCTTAGGGAACACAAATGTAGTTACAGATTCTTTCTAAATGACAGGTTATTCCCTGTAGCAGTTAATGAGGATTACAGTGACAGTATCAGGTGCGTCGACTGTCATTTGCCGTTGGAACTGTCACGGAAAAACAACAAAGTCAATGGTACCATACAAGCCAAAGTAAAATTGGATGGTGAAACAAAAGACACGCTGTTGCTTTTACCTGTTAGAGAGCCTTTGATAGTGCAGCAAAGAAGGAAAGAGAAGAAAGATAGCGAAGTGGTGTACTTTGGTTTGATAAAGTTAGATCAAAATGGGAATTCTGTTTTTAAACGATCGCTGCCTTGTGATTCTTTGGCATTGAAATATCAGAAGGGATACCAAGAGTTTGATGGAGAAAAAAGTTATCGATATGAAAAAGTCGACGAAGGCAACATTGTTTACATATGATTTGTAACACTTAGGGCCTATTTTACACTGTTAATTTCCAGTTAACTATCTTAAGTGTCAGTTATCTATGATGACAGGTACTATCAAATGAATCAAGAATTTTATTTCTTGATTTTTATGTTTTACTTTTTCGGTTTTACCGTTAGAAATTAAATTTCTAAATGTCAGTGAAAATTACAACACATAGAAAAATCCGAAAAGTAAAGCTATGGCCGGGAATCGAACCCGGATCCTCGTCATTCCGTGACGCGTGCTATACCCCTACACCACCCATAGCAGGTAAAAGCCATAGCAGGCCATAGCAAGCCATAGCAGACATTTAGAAATTTAATCTATGATGACGTCTGTCTTTTTTGTAGTAATAAATAGAGACGCATCTGTGTAGGCGACAGACAACCTTTTTTATGTTTTGTATTGTCTATTAAAAAAAATGTTTTAGTTTGCTTCGTATGTGTCATGTGACTTCTAGTGCTGTGTAAAAATGTGTTCTTTTTAATTAAATAATAACAATAGGTAACTGACACTTAAGATAACTGGAACTTAACAGACAGTGGTGAAACAAGCTTTTCAGTTCAAAGCTCCTAAGAAATATTAATTTTAATTTACTAACGTGTAACACCAGTAAATGTATTTTTTTTTCTTAATTAAAGCTGTCTTTTAATCAATGCTTACTATGTACAGTTGGATGTAGAATTGGATGTACAGCGGTACCCTGACTATGAAGCTAGAGGTACTGGGTTCGAATCCCGGTAGGGCCAGACATGTTGTATGATAAATACGAATGTTTGTGCCCGAGTCATGGATGTTGTATGTATTTATCTACATGATATAAGTATGTTTATCCGTTGCCTGGTACCCATAGTGCAAGCTTTGCTTAGTTTGGGGCTGGGTCAATTGGTGTAATTTGTCCCAAGATATTTATTATTTTTTTATTTATTTAATATGCTCTATATTAGAATCTTAGCTGTGGTAACCCTCTATTCCTCGTAATTTTACTACAGTTTGTCCTGCTGGTTTTCGAGGCCCTTGGCCGCCTCATTATTCTGGGTATTTTATAATACTAATACCTAATTTTGTATTTAAGTTAATACTTTAATCAAAATAATTTGAATGATTCAAAATAATGACAGCATTTTTTCCGAGTTACCTAGGACAAATTAGTAGGGCCAGGATCCCGTACGGGGTAGACAGAGCCTCAGGTAACAAAACCTTAAGGCCCAGGCGTATAGGTGGAAAGGGAAATCAAAATAGTGATGGGTTGCTGGCGGCATCGCCTCTAACGTGATTCCTAAGACTTTCGCATATTCCCTCGATGGACTTTTACCATGCGCGAGAAGAGGAGCAACTGGTAAATTCTATGTTTTTTCTTTACTCCCAGACCAACATGGAAGAATGTTATATTAGAGCTTTGAAAAAGTCAGCGCAGTATAGTCAACTAAGTCAAAATATCCAACCATTAGAAAGATGTTTCTATACAAGTTTCTATACTGAAAAAAATAACATTTTGAACCGCTATATTTTGCCCTCCGAGATTTTCCCTATTATGGATTTTTAACTTTATTGTTTTAACTAGCTTCTGCCTGCGAAGTCGTCTACGTAGAATACATATAAACAATCCTCTTAAATCACTCTATCTATTGAAAAAAACCGCATCAAAATCCGTTGCGAACTTTTAAAGATCTGCGCATACATAGGGACAGACAGACAGCGGAAAGCGACTTTGTTTTATACTATGTAGTGATGACGAAGGTGACCTATCAGTGGCGTGGCGTCTATAGAACTCGATTCCCACCGGCTTTCCTATTTTAAGGCAGTTGGACACTTGTGCAGAATTAGTGGAAAAGGCTGGTTAGTTTTCGACTTGCCTTCTGATATGCTTGACGCCACGCCTATACCTATACTCCGTTAGCCTATAGTATAGGACCTTAAAAGAATAGGGCATCAATGTGCACCCGTGCGTGCCTACCCTCCTTACCTTCAAATAGACCCCCTATACCTGCCACCGCATTAACCCCATGACCTTTTACGTCACCGATGTCGCAACCAGCGATATAAACTCGACGCAGACCCGCGCGCGCGCAGTCTCTGCGCTGCCATCGTAGATCCCGTCTTAAGTTGAGTTGTCTGTGCAGCGTGCTGTTTATAAGTTTGAAGTATGTGGCGTGTCTTCGCGTTGGTTGTTATCGGGTTGGCTGTGGGAGAAGAATTACGTGAGTTACTTTAAAAATATAATAATAAAAAAGTAATATAATATAAGTATAATAATAAGTTTGCGGGTGGTAGGGCCTTGTGCAAGGTCCGTCCGGATCGCTACCACCATCTTACTCGCTAATCCTGCCGCTAAGTAGAAGTGCTTGCACTGCTGTGTTCCGGTGCGGAGAGTAAGACAGCCGGGGAAATTACGGGCACAAGAGGCATTTCATCTTAGTCCTCTAGGTTGGCAACGCATCTGCAATCCCTCCGGGGTTGCGGGTGTCTATGGGCAGTGGTGATCACTTACCATCAGGTGACCCACTTGCTCGTTTGCCTTCCTATTCATATAAAAAAAATATATATATATTTGAACGTACATACATCAGGTCGTTACAAAGAGAAAAACATTATTCAGTTGTACAGTAGGTCAGATCAACTAGGTGTAAAACCTGTGTCTTAGGGGCTTGAGTTCGTCCGATATTCTGTGTCGAAACAACATGGAAAAGTATGGAAAAGTACAGTGTAACAACGGAGGAGACCAATTCTAATGACACAACAAAAATTCTAAAGATAGAAATAACTATGAGATAAACAGAATTAATTTACATTTACCAATGAAATGCAGACTGGTTCCAGTCACAAATAAAGTTTATGTGTTACTTATGATAAGGTTTATTTGTATATGTAAGGTATATATATATGTGTCACGTCTTTATACCTGGGGTAGACAGGGTAAGGTATCAAGAGCGGCCACGTTTAGCATGATTGTCGGCGTTTAAGTGGAAAGGGGAATCAAAATAGTGATGGGTATTGAGCCGCTTCGCCTTTAACTTGATTGCTACGATTTTTGCCGATTTGCCGATTGCCGGTAAGAGAACTACTTAGTACATTCTATGTTTTATCTTTGTTTTTCTTTGTAAATATTTGTTAATTAATAACAATAAGACACACATCACGGCTAGCACAACAAGGCGTGATTTGCGCGAGAGCGACATAGAAGCGCGACGTAATGCTATGTCGCGAACCGGTAGCACGACGTGTAGCGAGATAGCTTGTCGCTTCGCGATTATTTTGTCATGGCTGTCAAATGACAGCCAGTGTGTGTGTATACCAGATTTGGGCGTTATCTAGATAATTTCTTATCTAGATTATTATTTCAAATAAAATCATTTCAAATAAATTTATTCGAAGATAAATTCAATCACAAATAGTGCGTTGACAACTTTTTTATTTAGATAAATTATCTAGATGAAGGTAACCGACCTCGTTTGTTATTGAAGTAAGCTTTATATTAATAAATGTATAGAATGTCACGTCGGGTCAAACCGTCACACTGACATTCACCTTTTATTTAAAATCCCAACTAATTTATCTAGATAAAAATGAAACTGATCTAGATAAATTGAAAATAACAAATGACGGATTATTTAGTTACTTCAAATAAAAGATGATTTAGTTATCTTCCCGGTTTTTCGTAAATAGATACTTTTGCCCAACTGGTGTATACCTGTGAAAGACATCGATTGGAAGCAGCAAAGCAAATAAAAATGAACGATTTCGTCATTACAACTACTTTTAAAAGTCGCCCTGTAAATCAAAGTCACCCCGGCAGTGGCGTAACTATGTCTGGGGCCCGCGGCTAATTCGTCAGGCTCCTTCCTCAATATAAAGAAGTGCATCAGCGTCCCTTCTGTGCTCAAAACCAAGCCAGTTTGGGACCCCCTAGAGCTAGGGGCCCGTGGCATTTTGCCACTCCTGCCACCCTATAGTTACGCCACTGCACCCCGGTTCACGGTTTTCGAGAATGTCATTTTAACGGGGTGCGAGTCGGGTTACCTCCGCATGTGGTCAAGAGCTGCGGTATTCGAATACTAATGAGTGTCTTACAAATCTGTTGTTAAGATTCAGCGACTGTTGCCATGTTTAGGTCCAGGGTAGCCAGGGTCAGTTGTTGAATGGGCTATGTACTTTCTATGCTGACACTTTGTGCACGTTGGAAACTGGCTGCAAGGCCAGCATTCTGCTGAGATGGGACCATTTCGTGATGTATGTCCTCGTGTTTTTTACTTCTTTTTTTGTTTTTGTAATATATAATACTAGCTGTTGCCCGCAACTTCGTCTGCATAGAATTCGTTTATCGCAATCCCGCAGGAATTACGCAATTTTCCGGGATAAAAAGTAGCCTATGTGTTATTCCAGACTATAATCTATCTATGTTCCAAATTTCATCCCGATTTGTCCAGTCTGGCGTGATAGAATAACAAACATCCAAACATACTCACAAACTTTCACATTTATAGAATTAGTAGGATGTCACGGATGTAATGTTTTCTTGCTTTTTTTCTTTCTTTCTTTCTTTCTTTCTTTCTTTCTTTCTTATGTGCCGCGGGAAATTTAAGACATAGCGATGGTTTTTGGGTGAATGTGGAAATCCATATCACGTAACATTATTAACAGATAAATTTAGTTTTTTGGTTTATACGAGAATAATAATATCTAAATAATAATGTACCAGTTGCTTCTCTTCCCGCGGAGATGGTAAAAGCCCATCGAGGGAACGGGCGAAAATCGTAGCAATCATGTTGTAGGCGATGCCGCTAGCTACCCATTACTATTTTGATTCGCTAGTCTTGTTACCTTAGGCCCTAGCTACCCCGTAAGGGATGAAGACTTAGATTATGCATGTACGTATTGTACGTATGTAAAAAAAACAAAAATTTCACAAAATGACCACTAATAACACGCATGTTTTTCACCTGAATAACTTTGCAAGGTCTATTAGATCATAGAGCAAATATTAATAACAAAACTATGTAATACCTAAACCCTTTGTACCGTATCAAAAATGATGTAAAACACGTGGTCACGAACAGCCACGGGGCGTAACTAGTATCGGTAATGTAGGAAGTATTATTTAACGCGGCCATAAGCCTCCGTAATATGCCTAACCTAACCCAACGTAGGCTAGGAGTTGCGTCACGTTTGCTAGACGTTTTTCGCATGAATATTATTCTAAAATATTCGAAACACAACGCGTTGTGAAATGAATACTGGAATGAAGGCTAGAGGTCTTTAAATGTGAATAAATTAAAAAAGAATGGTATAATGTTAGATAGAACCTTGGAAGGGCTTGATAGGTATTCGAGAACAACTTCTAAAAAAGTCCCGATGTTTCAAATCTTATACAATTTCCTGCAAGAGATTAAATTAATATTTTTATAAAAATACACCAAAATCTTAAAAACATAATCATTTGGAGCTTTCACAATATGCCGATTTTAGCAAGCTAATGTAAACACTAACCTCCTCACTCATAAACGCTCTATAAGCTTCTGCTAACTTAGCAATCGTTTGTCCTTATCTGTCACTTTTAACATTTACCTTTCACAAACGATTGCTAAGTTAGCAGAAGCCTATAGAGCGTTTATGAATAAGGGAGTAAGGGCCTATCTAACCATTCTCTGTAAAGTTCCGGTTACCTCTATCGGTAACTTAATTTTATGGTCTGACTAGCGATCCGCCCGGGCTTCGCACGGGTGCAATGAATGTTTCTCTACTATATCATACATATACCTTCATGAGATAAAAAACCGCATCAAAATCCGTTGCGTAGTTTTAAAGATCTAAAGATACATAGGGATACACAGACAGTGGAATGCGACTTTGTTTTATACTATGTAGTGATTACAAAATCGCATCAATTTAAATCAACACACACGAAATATTCGAATAAATTCGAATAAATTTTGTGACTTTTCAAAGTATACAAAAAGATGTGATTTTCATGTGATGCGGAAGTTGGATGAAAAGTCGTAGACCACTTATTTGATCGACCGTACAGTCAACGGCATAAATATAATGTATGTTACCAAGACGTCAAAAACATCCGTACACAATGCCACAAACAATAAGGCCGGTGACATGTAATATTTTGACATGACAGCTGTATCGATATTTATGCTCTTGACTGTACCTACCAACTGATTACTACTGAATCTTATAGTTATCATTGTTATGATATTTACTACAATTAATAAGCATTTACGAACACGTAATTTTGGTACAACAAAACCTCCCGTTTTTAACGGTGCGTAACTCTTAGCAAATTGACGACCGGCGCCGGCGCAGGCACGTAACATCGAAAGTGGATTACGCAACGGCGAGATAAAAAATGTATCGCGGCAGTGGGTCAAGTGCAGCGGTAGATGGCGCTAGTGTTTACGGAAGGAACCGATTAAGTGCATATATGTTAATCGTCTGAATATTTCTATTAAGACTTTATTTTTATTTAGACTGATTTTTTCCTGTGTGTCATGATACCATGGTATGTAAGACACTGTGTATTAAAATTATTGAAAGAAAGAAGGAAAGAAAGAAGACATTTATTCCTTTTTACAAGACACACACACATATAAGAGAATAAACGCAATTTTATAGAAAAAAAAACAGTCATGAAAAATAGATCATCTGCGTTGTGTCTTCGCAAAAGTGAAACGGTCGCTGGCTCAGCATTACGCTGAGGTGTTAGACACCTGCAGCACTGATTTTCAGCCAGAACCGACTGTGACTCACGAAACGATACACAGATAAAATATACTAGATAATAACTTTTAACGTCTTTAACGTTAACTTAAAAAATTACACAAGCAAAATTTTAAATTAGCTATAAAGCTAGGGGGTGAGCTGTGTAGAATTATGCTACCAAATTAAAATGCAGCCCCATTCTACATTGATTCATTCTATATTGCAAAGTTCGCGTTGATAACGCGAACGCTATCAATCGGCAGTATAAACTGTGCCGATGGACAAAAATCTTTAACTTTCTAGGACTTTTTTAGTAAGGGACAAACTCATCAGTCATAAGCTAGCTATAATACCAGTGGCTATATCATTACTACATAGTATAAAACAAAGTCGCTTTCTCTGTCCCTATGTCCCTATGTATGCTTATATCTTCAAAACTACACAACGGATTTTGATGTGGTTTTTTTTAATAGATAGAGTGATTCAAGAGGAAGGTTTTTATGTATAATTCTACGCAGACGAAGTCGCGGGCAGAAGCTAGTACAGTCAAGTGTAATAATATGTATCTAGTTAAAGTTTCAAAATAAGTACTATACGCTCTTATATCGGCGTAATAAGGTCGTGGGACATATTTTTGAGAATTTCGTATCGATACTTAATTTTGCACTTGACCGTACATTATGGTTGTATTTTCTCTAAATTACAGCTGTAACCCCTGACAATCTTGCTAAGCGTGGCTGTCTACCCCGTAAGGGGTAAAGACGTGATGTGTGTATGAAATAATAGATAACTTGTGCCGGCAACCATCTTGAGTAAGAATTCTTTAAATTACTAGCAAATATGGTAACTAGAGAGCCATACGGCAACAATGAAAGTGTTACAAGGACAACAAATAGTATTCTAAACACGGTCCCCGTATAATTATGCTATCATAGATAAATATGCAACAGTTATTCCCTTTCTGACCTCCATTTTGTCTAAATTTTACAACACGTTTGGGTTAAAAATCTATTGGTTTTAGACCACGCTAAAACTTTGTGTATATTTTCGCACATCATTCTGCTAACTTTTACATTTATCTAGTCTACCTATCATATAACAAAAAATTGGATAATTTGGTGGCCTGACGTTGTTGATTTAACAGAATCTTCTTCTTCTTCTTTTCTAATATGGCCTCATCGAACCATGTGATGATTTCGCCAATGTCAAGGTAATAAATACAGTATTCAAAAATCTTGTGACAAAAATGTCGGCAACGTTGTACGGTAGAACATGGTCATAAGACCCCTCCCCCCCCCTGCCGGGCTCTTAGCCAATGGATAACGATATCCCTTGGAGACCGCCAGGAAATCATTAACCGGTGCCCAGGGTGCACCGGAACAAGCACTGCACTTCCCCTCGGACGGATCCAAAAACGAACCGCAGCTCTTGATCACACGCGGAGGTAACCCGACTCGCACCCCATTAACAGAATCAAGTATTTTGTTACAATTTATAACGTCTCATATGTCAACACGTCAAAAGAATTTACAACGTCTCAGCCGGAACCCATGCCAAAGTCAAAGATTCAGTCTCAGTCGAGAATTTTGTTTCGACCATACTTATGAATAGAACCTCATTTTTTTGAAGTCCGTTAAAAAGTCATTATCGAACAACGTTCTCACAGTAATCATCACATGATTTATCTTGCAAATTCTATAAAACATCTCTATGACATTCACTGTGAGAGGGTTGCACGGTGGGTAGAATCCTACTTCCTACTAATATTATAAATGTGAAAGTTTGTGAGTATGTTTGGATGTTTGTTACTCTTTCTCGCCAAAACGGCTGGATCCAGATCTATGGATGAAATTTGGAACATAGATAGATTATGGTCTGGAATAACACATATGCTACTTTTATCTCGGAAAATTGCGTAATTCCTGCGGGATAGCGATAAACGAATTCTATGCAGACGAAGTTGCGGGCAACATCTAGTCAATAATATGTTTGACACTTATTACTTATTCACCAGACTCAGTCCAAGTCATTCCTTGAGGTCATATGGGTGATAAAGATTGTCCAGCATTATTCAATGTCCGCGCACGCGCCCCGCCAATATTGTCTACGTGAGAATGTGAGGTTTGTCCTAAAACGACAAGAGTCAAGGTTTATGTATGGTCAGCTTTATGACTGGAGTCATTGATAGCTTCTTGGCACTTCATTTCTGCCAGTTCTTGGGAGGTGAGGTAGGCAGTGTATACGTACAGCGCCCGTATAGTGTCAAATTTTGTAACAATTGTACATCCTTTGTAACAAAATCACCATACAAACAAACACCATTCATTATTTTAAAGAAAACAGTCCTTAATTTTTCATACAAATTTAGTGTCAGTTTTGTGACGACCCTTAAAAAAACGCATGAAAAACTGTCACATATTGAAAAAAAAGTGTACATGGCGCTGGTGATTTTTAATCGGAAAAAACCTACATTTCTTTTTTTTAAAGTAAAAAACCACTCAAATACGAAACGTAGGTACACAAGACATAACTCAAAATTCCCAAAAACCTCGGGGGCAGGCATTGCTCATAGATCAGATAACATTAAGAGAGAAAGGGTTTCAAGTGGCGACTACGAACCGGAAGAAACACCGACAGGCCTCCCCAGTGGCAGGACTGCCTAAATTCCATAGGCCCCTAGCTCTACGAGGCCCCCTTCTGATGAATTATCCACGGAGCCAAGACTATAAGATGCCAGAAAATTAGGTTCGAATATTTTCAGGGTACTTATGTAATTAATAACCTAAGAATTGCTTGCTCAAGAAGTAAGTTCAAGCTTCTGATCGAGAATAATATTTCCTGGTAACACACACACACACACACACACACACACACACACACACACACACACACACACACGAGCGCGGACACACACGCGTTTGCATGTTTTTTATTTTTTATTTATTCTCTGTCCCTTTTCATTGTTTGAAATTATATTTTCCCACCCAGGCATTATGGTTGTACCAGTTGTGGAGTTCTGTTATTGACCTTAAGACTCGCATTGTAGAACACCTCAATTAAATAAATAAATAAAGAATCCATTAAAAACATAAATTATTTAAGTTTTCTTTTTAACTTGCCTGTTGCGGTATTCCACTGCCGGGCAAAGGCACTCTTGACCTCCACAACTCTCGGTCCGACGCAAGACCATTCCTCCATATACGCGTCCAAATTTTCCCGCCATCGCCTTCCAGGTCTGCCTCTTCGTCGTTGGCCATTCTCTGATTTAAGTATTCTGTGGTAATATTTTTTGGTTTCATACAAAAAAAAATTACCACTACCGTTCAAAGATAATCTTTGCGTTAGCTACTATAATTAATTAAGTATGCTTTAAACTAACTAACAACGATGCAAATAATCGATCCTCAAAATATTCGCATCTGATTGTCTAGCACCCTGTATAATTCTAGGTTTATTCACGGTAAAGATGACGACAACTTTACTCTTGCACTATTTCATGTATGCTTTTTTATCTTTACAGCTGAAGACTTCCTAAGATGTCGGCAGAAAGACCCGAACCTGAACGAGTGCTTGAAAACAGCGATTCCTGATGCACTTAGAAAAATGAGGAAAGGTATGTTTAATGATATTCTCTTATTTATTTATTTGTGTTTTTTAAATAATAAATCGCACTCGTGGTCCCACACTGTTATAAAAAAATCGAATTACACCATAAGAAAATTTCTAAATGTCAGTGAAAATTAGAACACAGAAAAATTCGAAAAGTAAAGCTTTGGCTGGGAATCGAACCCGGATCCTCGTCATTCCGTGACGCGTGCTATACCCCTACTAGTACCTACAAGTACCTTACACTACCGTAAGGTCGACGGAACTTCGCTTTCACATTTCACAAAACAGTGGGACCACCACGTAGCTTGAATAATAAATATTCGACTTTGTTTATTTCCTTCTTTCTTCCGATAGTTTGTATATTGTCGTCCCCCTCTCCCAGGCATCCCCGCGCTCGCGGTGCCGCCGCTCGAGCCGCTGCTAGTGGCCGCCATCAACATCCACTCCGGCGCAGGCCCAGTCGTGCTCTCCCAGAACTACCGGCACATCCAGCTGCATGGGCTGGCTAGCACCGTGCTTACTACTTACAAGTAAGTCATACATACATAAATCACGTCTTTATCTCTTATGGGGTAGACAGAGCCTAAGGTAACAAAACCTAAAGACCTCGAATTTAAGTGTTTACCTTAAAAATAACATAGACTGTACCAGTTGCTTCACTGCCCGCGCAGATGATGGTAAAATCCCGAGGGAATGGGCGAAAATCTTAGGAACCATGTTATAGGCGATGCGGCTAGCGACCCATCACTATTTTGATTCCCCTTTCCACCTATACGCCCACAATCATCCTAAACGTGGCCTTAAGGTCTTGTTACCATGGGTCCTGTCTACCCCACAAGGTATATAGACTTGATTTGTTGAGATTTATATGGGTGCATTGGGATGAGAAGGTCTAGACGGACGTTCCGTGACCGAATGGAGGACGATTTGACAAACGATCAGGGGCCCAATTGTTGAAAAAATACCACTCGGAAGTGGTGTGGTGGTGAAAATGTGCTGAATTTGAAATACGAGTAGTATAGAACACAATCACAGCTCTCATTAATCTTGTGAACTAGTCAAAACTTTGAATAGAGCTGTATTGTATGTATGTATTATCACTACATAGTATAAAACAAAGTCGCTTTCTCTGTCCCCATGTCCCTATGTCCATATGTATGCTTATATCTTCAAAACTACACAACGGATTTTGATGCGATTTTTTTTAATAGATAGAGTGATTCAAGAGGAAGGTTTTTATGTATGATTCTACGCAGACGAAGTCGCGGGCAGAAGCTTGTTGGAGATATAAGCCGATTTATACCACTTTCGAGTGATGTGCTTTCAAAAATCGGGCCCCAGTCTCACCTATTTGTAAACTAAGTTAAACTTTGTTTTTTATATTTTCAGGGCAGACCTGAAGCATTACCGGTTGATAACAAACTCCCTGACTCCTAAGATGGAGTTCATCGCCGACTACGTCATGAAAGGCAGGGTTCTTGTGCTTCCCATACAAGGCAAAGGGGTCGCCAACGTTACGATGGGTGAGTTGAGAACAGCGCCATCTAGTGGCGAGTAGATGAACTAAAATGTGCAAACCGCGCGCTTTTTTTCGTTTGAAAGGGGTGGATTTTCTAGTAGTCTGGCAGAATTAAATACAAAACTAAGCTAACAAGTACCAGTAATGGAATTGGCTTTCTTAATCACTACGTAGTATAAAACAAAGTCGCTTTCTCTGTCCCCATGTCCCTTTGTCCCTTTGTATGCTTATATCTTCAAAACTACACAACGGATTTTGATGCGGTTTTTTTTAATAGATAGAGTGATTCAAGAGGAAGGTTTTTATGTATAATTCTACGCAGACAAAGATAATATAAAATTACGGATGTAAAATAAATGACTTCCCCTTCGTTTCTTTAAAAAAAGAAAATATTGTGCATACAATATTGAATCTTTGTCCATTCCTCGTGCCGTCACTACTGCATCTGACAATAACTTGTGATGTTTCTGATTCTAGTGAACCTGGTGGTGAAGCACGACCTCATAGGTGAGCCAGTCGTGCGCGGCGGACAGACGTACATGCACATCCGCGAGTACAAGGTCAAGTTCCTTCCGAAGAGGGTCTACCTGGATTTCACCAACCTCTTCAACGGAGACAAGAGGCTCGGGGATCAGATGAACTTGTAAGTAGACTTAGTTATTACATTTTGCAGTGCTTGTAAAGTTTCTGAATGTCAGTGAAAATTAGAACACATAGAAAAATCCGAAAAGTAAAGCTATGGCCGGGAATCGAACCCGGATCCTCGTCATTCCGTGACGCGTGCTATACCCCTACACCACCCATAGCAGGTGGGTAGTCTCCGAACTTTTCTACCTGTTACTAACTGTCACGTGACCTTTTGTTACTATGCGAATTTTTGTCGCTAAGCATCATCTGTTTGAATGATGTGCCTGTACGACACAATTACAAACTCCCATGGAACATCTACTGCTCACCAGGGACGAGAGAAGACGCTGTTTTTCAAATGATAGGTACTATCAAATGAGTCGAGAAATTTTTATTTCTTGATTTTTGCTTGTAGAGTGGTAACAAAACCTTTGGGCCACGTTTAGCATGATTGAGGGCGTATAGGTGGAAAGGGAAATCAAAATAGTGTTGGGTTGCTAGCCGCATCGCCTATAACATGATTCCTAAGACTCGCCAATTCCCTCAATGGACTTTTACCATCTGCGCATGAAGATATGCAAATGGTAAATTCTATGTTTTTCTTTACTCCCAGACCAGCATGGAAGAGATGCCAGGGTAATTTTGGTTCAAATTACATAATGCGTAGAATGTTGTATACTTTCAAAAAGTACAAAACGTTTGTGCCACCAAGTCGATTTGTTTGAATATTTTGAGGGCAAATATGCTATGGGCAATATACACTTTTCTTCTTAATTTTCTATATCTACCTAAATTTCTAAACAAACCGAAAAAATAGACCACAGAAAAATACAAAAAGTAAAGCTATGGCCGGGAATCGAACCCGGAGCCTCGTCATTCCGTGACGCGTGCTATACCCCAACACCCGTAGCAGGTGGGTACGCCTTCGAATTTTTCTATCTGTTACTAGCTGTCACGGGACCTTGTTACTAATACGACACAATTACAAATCTGTCTGTCTATTTGCAACCGCTATTACCTCATGAATTCACACTGCTTTTCTTTTAATAAACGTAAAAACAATTTTATTCTTCTATGCTGGTCTGGGAGCAAAGAAAATACATAGAATTTACCAGTTGCTTCTCTACCCGCGCAGATGGTAAAAGGCCATCGAGGGAATGGGCGAAAATCATAGGAATCATGTTATAGGCGATGAGGCTAGCAACCCATCACCATTTTGATTTCATTTTTCACCTATACGCCCACAATCTTGCTAAATGTGGCCTGTAGGTATCTGTTACCTGAGGCTCTGTCTACCCCGTAAGGGATAAAGACGTGATTTGTGTATGTATGTAAAAACAATTGTTTCAGGTTCCTGAACGAGAATTCGGAACTTGTTTTCAACGAGCTCAAAGAATCCTATGAGAAAAGCTTAAGTTCTGTCTTCAAAAACGTGACAAACACCATATTCGACAAAGTTCCAATGAATAAGATATTCATCGAAGACTGAACTATCAATAAGATATTATTTAAAGTTATTATTGTAAGGTTTAGGGTGCGGCTCCACTGAGGCGGAGACGAGCGGAGCGGAGAGGAGACGTGTGGGGATCGACCAATCATATTACATTCATATTACATGAAATCCACATCTCGTCTCCGATCTGTAATATGATTGGTCGATCCCCACACGTCTCCTCTCCGCTCCGCTCGTCTCCGCCTCAGTGGAGCCGCAGCCTTAGGGTCTTTTTCACCACTCTCCGTTACCTCCCAATCTCGAGTGTCAGTTATCTTTCCGTCTCTATTACTACGATACACACAGACGTTGTCAAAAATAACTGACACTTAAGATAACTGGAACTTAACAGAGTAGTAAATTTCTAAACGACACTGAAAATTAGAACACAGAAAAATCCAAAAAGTAATGCTATGGCCGGGAATCGAACCCGGGTCCTCGTCATTCCGTGACGCGTGCTGCACCCCTACACCCATAGCAGGTGGGTAAGCCTTCCAGTTTTTCTGTTACTAGCTGTCACGTGACCTTGTTACTATGCGAATTTTTGTCGCTAAGCGTCGTCATTTGATAGAGTGGTAAAATAGGCCCTTAGTATAGTCTATTCCAATACATTTTAACGCTTTTATAAACAAACAAGTCCCCAAGTTCATATAAATTACATACCTATAAATCATAGTATGATTGTAATAAAATTTCATGAGATATCAAGGGGCCATTCAAGTATTACGTAAGCCGATTTATTACAATTATTTACCCCCCCCCCCCCTTCCCCTTGTCAGCAAAAGTAAGCAAACCTCTTACGCCCCCCTCCCATGCTTACGTAATCATTGGTACCTATATGCATTTTTCTTTTAATGGATTCTGTTTTTTATTGATTTGTGAGCAGCAGTTCGAATCGAAGCTGCTGACGTAATCACCATATCGACCCCCCCCCATGTCATCAAAAATAAGCAAAGCAATGACCCCCCCCCCCGCCCCCCTCAAGCGCTTACGTAATACTTGAAGTATCCTTCAATATTCTGGTGGATGTGATGCTAAATGCATAGAATATGTTATTGTGTTGGAATTTAGATGAAATTGGTCGGTTTACGCGTTAAAATAGATTTGATTGGAGAATTGCCTGATTAGTGTAATACTAATTAATCTGTAAACAGCTCAATAACGTAAGCGTCATCAAGCGTCATCAAGGATCATTCGTTTTTTTTTAATTACGTGTTTAGTAAAGCCGTGGTACCTTTTTTTTTATGGTGTGGAAAATGCGGCCCGGTACGGGAATACCAGGGGTATCTGGGGCTCTCCCGAGGCGTCAGGCATACCCAGTAAAAAACACACGGATTCCCAAACTTGGCACTATTGTAGGACACCACGGGAGAACTTTCGTGAACCGCGATGCCCTACGGGCCCACCCCGGGATGGGGCTACCTCCCTGCGACACCTGTGCAATGCAGGATTGGGAACTCCCGCCCTCCCCCGCAGGTGCCGCTGGAAAGCCGTGGTACCTAGCTTAGTGGTTTGATTAGCCTCTCAAGCAGTGTTGGCGTTGGTTCGAGCCCGGGCTCGCACCTTCGGGATATATTTGCGATATACCATTTGAAATTTATCGTGAGCTTTTCGGTGAAGGAAAACATCGTGTGAAACACCACACATGTGTTCAATTCAATGGTGTGTTAAGTTCCCAATCCGAACCGGGCCCGCGTGGGAACTATAGCCCAAAGGCCGATTTTTGCCTTTATTCCATCCAGTCCTACTAGTAGTTCGATCGTCGAACTGTTTGGACTTTTTTTTCCAAATAGTTAAGACTGGCGGATCGAAATTTCTGGAAGCACGGATTTTATTCCAAATAGAACTACTATAAACATTATAGTACACTCAGAAATAGAATAGGTACTTGAAGTGTATTCGTATCTTGAGAAGGAATTTGTCCTTTTTGTTATGACTTATCAATCCTCTGTGAAGGATCACTTAAACAATTATGATTTATAATTACATGTCACTAGTTCTATTTGGAATAAAATCCGTGCTTCCAGGTAGTTCGATCCGCCAGTCTATTTGGAAAAAAAATGTCCAAACAGTTCGACGATCGAACTACTAGTAGGACTGGATGGAATAAAGGGATTTTTGAAAGCACATCACTTGAAAGTGGTATAAATCAGCTTATATATCCAAACCTACAGCTCTAATCAAAGTTTTGACTAGTTCACAAGATTAATGAGAGTGGTGTCTTCTAAGCTACTCGTATTTAAAATTCAGCAGAATTTTTCAACACTTTCGTGTGGTATTTTCACATGTGCTTTCAAAAATCGGGCCCCAAGCCCTCTCATTCTGAGAGGAGGCCTGTGCCCAGCAGTGGCACGTATATAGGCTGGAGATGTGTTTACCAGTCTGAAGCTCGAACCAAACAAACATTTAAGACAGAGCCCTAACAGCAAAGTGAGGCTGATTTAAATGAAAACTTTCGTGTGTGTATGTAAAATTGGACAAAGAATACTCGAGCATACAAAATAATAATACAATCTTGAGTAACCAACAATCTCATACGATCAATAATAATAATTTAAGCGATAACAACTAAATATAAGTGGGTTCGTTAAGAAAATACACTTACAGACTTTTGTATTTATTGTTACTTATAAGGATTAGGTTATAAAATTGTTTTAAGCTTTAAATAAATTTAATAAAAAAAACGTTTCACTGGCTTATTTTAGTGACATCCACCGGCGAGTAGCAAAAGTGTGTTTACTAGCGCCATCTGTGTATACAGTCTTGAACTTCTTAAGGCATTTGCAGACTAACATTTTATTAGAGCGGAAAATCTCATTTGCATGCTAAAAAGATTGAACAGGGTATGAAGGTTTTCTTTCATTTCGTTCCACATCTGGAGGTTCTTCATTATTGATACGTCGGCTATTGCTTAATCGTGCTGTCTGGGAGAAGGCTGCATTAATGATGCCGACTGAAACTAAGTTCATTAATTACAAAATAGATGGCGCTTTTACGTATTTTGTATTTTATTAACAACACTTACATAAACCGAAAAGGAGAAGTTGTAAAATTAATCCTAAGAGGACCGCCTCCGTTGCAATAATCATTGTATACTGAAAAAGAATCTCCAGTTAGTACTACTGTAAAAGGACCAGCGGTACATTCTATGTTTTTTCTTCACTCCCAGACCAGGGGCCCGATTTTTGAAAGTACATGTGTGAAAATACCACTCGAAAGTGGTATAAATCTGTTTATATCTTCAAAACTGCGGCTCTAATCAAATTTTTGACTAGGTCACAAGATTAATGAGAGCCGAAAGTATCTTCTAAGCTACTCGTATTTCAAATTCAGCGCAATTTTTCACCACTGTTGAGTGGTATTTTCACACATGTGCTTTCAAAAATCACCTCCCAGCATGGAAGAATTCTGAGAACCCTTGTATAATTTAACTTATAGCTGTGCTCTGTTCTTACCTATGATCACGAGTTCCTATGAAACGGCCCAACATTCCTGATGATGCACTTGAGTGCCATATAAGTGGTCAAACTTAGAAACAGGAACAGCAAGGTCTCGAAGAAGCTGTTCAGAAAAACTTCGAAACAGTCGACGGCCATTTTTATCTTCTCTTTAAACCAGGATACTGAAAACAATCGTTGCACAATCTCTACAGATCATCATAGATCACCATATCTCATTTATTTCGATTTATGGTAAACGAGCAAGTGCATGACTGATAATAGTGATGATAAATGAGCAATACCATGGACACCCGCATACCAGAGGGTTGCAGATGGATTGCCAGCTTAGAAGGCTAAGAAGTACCTCATATGCCAGTAATCTCTACGAGTTCACAGCACCTCAGAACACAGCAGTGCGACCACAGTTGCATGGCGGCAGAAGCGAATAAGATTGTAGTAGCGATACGGAAGGTCATTGCCCAAAGTCCTACCACCACCATCTGATACAATGTCCACATCATTCCACAGCTTGGCTAAGCATTCTAGCATCGCTCAGCTTCTTCATTCATCTCTTGTGGAACATGCACACTGTTTCACAGTTTCGATAAGCATTCTAGAGTCGCTCAGCTTCCTCGCACATACATGTATAATGGGACGCTCGCACTGTTTCACAGTTTCGCTAAGCATTCTAGCGTCGCTCAGCTTACTTCTACATCTCTGGAGGAACGCTCGAACCATTACACAGTTTCGCTAAGCATTCTAGCATTCCTCCGCTTCCTCATTCATCTCTGGTGGGACACGCACACTGTTTCACAGTTTCGATAAGCATTCTAGAGTCGCTCAGCTTCCTCGCACATACATGTATAATGGGACGCTCGCACTGTTTCACAGTTTCGATAAGCATTCTAGCATTCCTCCGCTTCCTCATTCATCTCTGGTAGGACACGCACACTGTTTCACAGTTTCGATAAGCATTCTAGAGTCGCTCAGCTTCCTCGCACATACATGTATAATGGGACGCTCGCACTGTTTCACAGCTTCGCTAAGCATTCTAGCATTCCTCCGCTACCTCATTCATCTCTGGTGGAACACGCACACTGTTTCACAGTTTCGATAATCATTCTAGCGTAGCTCAGCTTCACACAGCTTTTGCATCATTTAGCCTAACAGACCGTTCTTCAACTTTACAGTTGTTATTGCGTGCACCTAATGACAGTTTCAAGATTCAACAATGATGCGTAGGAGCGTTCGAAACTGCGCCTATTTACTTACATAGTAATGCTAGCTGTTAAGCAATAATACGCTATGACAGTTTCATAAGTTCTTCTGGCGAAGGGTTGAGTAAGATTTATTGGGTTCTATTATCCGACTTCACATTTTTTGTTTACATATTTTTATTTTTAAATACACGCAAGATTTTGTGCTAATTATTAATCAACGTGGTTTTATGATAACTTGATTAATTTGAAGTTTCGAAGTTTAGTTTTGTGATGACTTCGGTATTGGCAGATAGCTGCATTAAGAAGACAATGTTAACAGATAATAAATTGGCCTGTTGATAGACGCGTTGCATAAAAAGAGATTGAATGCTTTTAAAGTGTTTGACAATACTTTAATAGCATTCAATCTCTTCGCCGCAAAAAGAAATCAAATCTATAAGTCAAATCTAACCTACTTTATGATCTCATATTTTTAAAAAACAGCAATTGTTATAAGTATCTAATAAAGCAAAGAAATAGGGTTTTAATACTTGTTCATAATGTTATTTTGTTCCTATAAATACATATTTGGATTTTGCATAGAACTTGGCACTCATTTAGATCTCCATTCTTTTGCGGCGAAGTCCACAGCCAAGCATAACTTTTGTATTGAACTTGGCACTCCTTTTTTACATTTATGTTTTTGGTATGTTTATTATTAAAATTTTATGTTTTTTCTTGCGTTTCCGCTGCGCGTTTTTCTTTTTTATGCTATTGTCTACATTCTCTTGAATAGTTTAAATAATTGGGATAGTTTCAAATATCAGCTTGTAACGGTTCCAACGCTACAATTAAAAAAATGTTAACTTTTTTTTATTTTTAGATTTTTTCCTACGCTTACACACAATTACCGAGCTTGATTCTAAACTTCATCCTTCTAGGTAATCTGCAAGTAGGTTAGATTTAGGTACTTATATGTCAGTCAGTCAGTCAGTGCTAAAATTTACGACTTTTTGACCTTCATATCTTTATAGCCGTTTGAGCTAGCTTCGTGAAATTTGGGATTCTAGATGTCCTTATAATAGTAATTAAACACACGTAGTTTTATGTGTTTACGTTAAAGAGGTTTTGAGTTATAGAAGGGTCAAAAGTAGCACCAAGTGGTTCGTGTAATATTACACTCGGCGCTGGCTAGCCAGTTCCTTTGCTTGAACTCGGCTTGATACGCTGCTGCGTGTCTAGATACACACAATTTTATAGAAAAAAAAAAACAAGAAAAAAAGCACAGACAAGAAAAATAGATCATCAGCGTTGTGTCTTCGCAAAAGTGAATCGGTCACCGGCTCAGCATTACGCTGCGGTTAGACACCTGCAGCACTGATTTTCAGCCAGAACCGTCTGTGACTCACGAAACGATACACAGATAAAATATACTACATAATCCATAAACTTTTACGTAAATAAAGTAATAAATAGATAGAGCCCGACTTGTGTGTTAACTAAAAAAAAACATAAATTAGTTAAATAGTTTACAATAAATAAAAATAAAAAGGAGGGAAAACTAAATTGTTTAAAAACAACAGGCTGGCATATCAATGTGCAAAGTGCTGGAAGACTCATTGTAAAGATTTTTGGGGCGTCAATAAGTGATCCTTCAGCTTACGTTTGAAGGTGTAACTACTTGACGCTCCTTGGATAGGGGGAGGAATATCATTCCAGCACTTACATACATTACGTTGCAAGTTAATAAAGCTTGTAAAAATAAAAATCTATGTAGGGGTGTTCAATGAAACTAACGGAACCATCTGCTAAAATATTCGGGGACAATTTTAGGAGAGCTCGTATTCTTATTCTTACTATCTTGTCTATCTAATGACTAGCGCCTATTAGTGAACGGCCCCACATTCCTGATGAGACACCGGATCGCCATGACCGCGGTCACGGTCAGGAAGAAGAAGATAATGGTCTCGAAGAAGTTGTTAATAAGAACGTCGAAGCAGTCGACGCCCATTGTTCCCTTGGACCTCTGGAGGATACTGAAAGGAAGTGAAATGGTAAGGCTGTTATGACACCAATCGATTGACCCTCAATCGATGTCATCAATCAACATCGATCGATTAGTGTGGCGGCTTGGCTGATCGACGGATAAACGAATCGATCGACGTTGTTCGATACCATCGGTCGACTTTTTTGGGAAAACGCTCATCAGCTCTCGGAACATAAACTAATGCGTAAAAACATTCAAGACGCCTACATATATAGATACATATATTACGTCTATATCCCTTACGGTGTAGACAGAGCCTAAGGCGACAGAGGCCTAAGGCCACGTTTAGCATGATTGAGGGCGTATAGGTGGAAAGGGAAATCAAGTGATGGGTTAGCCGCGTCGCCTATAACATGATTCCTTTCGCCCATTCCCTCGATGGGATTTTACCATCAGCGCGGGAAGAGAAGCAACTGGAGAATTCTATGTTTTTTTTACTCCCAGACCAGCATAGAAGAATTCGCTTACACTTACTCGCTATACGCTATTCAGTCTCATACATGGGTTTACCAATTCTGGTGAAAGCAGTCGAACTAGAAGATTTATTGGTTGTCTTGTAAGAACATCATTTTGTTCTAATAACGAGCTGTCATTATTAATTACATGTTTTTTTATTATTCCACTTGGATTTGTAGATGATTTGGTTTGAAGTTGGGTTTTGTGATGACAGTGACTGTTATTATGGCAGCTATATTAAGAAGAAAACAGATTATAAATCCTCGTTTAGGAATAGACAGCATGTCGTTGTGAAAAGAGGTCGAATGCGATAAAAATATCTGATAAAAAATCATGTCATGTGTCATCAATAAAATAATGATAATAGGGCTGGCTCTTTCCCCGGGCGATATATATACCGCACTGACATTGGCCCAAGCCTTACGGCCGCCTTTAAGGAGAGAAGAAGAATATAGGGATTGCCAGACAACGAGGAAACACAGCCAGCCTTAAGTATGTTTATCCAAGCTCTGCTCAGTTTGAGACTAGGTAAATTGGAGTTAAATGTATGTACCATGAAACATACATACATACATACATATATACATACACACATACACAGATCACGTCTTTATCCCTTACGGGGTAGACAGAGCCCAAGGTGACAAGACCTACAGGCCACGTTTAGCAAGATTATGGGCGTATAGATGGAATTAAAATAGTGATGGGTTGCTAGCCGCATCGCCTATAACACGATTTCTACGATTTTCGCCCATTCCCTCATACATATATACATACATACTAATGGCATGGCGTCCATAGAACTCGATTCCCACTGGCTTGCCTATTTTAAGGCAGTCGGTCACTTTATTGTCAGAATTAGAGGAAAAGGCTAGAAAATTGACGACCGGGTAGCCTAGTGGTTAGTGACCCTGACTATGAAGCTAGAGGTCCTGGGTTCGAATCCCGGTAGGGGCAGACAGTTGTATGGTGAATACGAATGTTTGTGCCCGAGTCATGGATGTTGTATGTATTTAAGTATGTATTTATCTACATTATATAAGTATGTTTACCCGTTGCCTGGTACCCATAGCACAAGCTTTGCTTAGTTTGGGGCTGGGTCAATTGGTGTAATTTGTCCCAAGATATTTATTTATTTATTTAATTCCCTTCGGCTTGCCTTCAGCCGCGCTAGCACGAGAGCGCACGAAAGTCGCGTCGCGCGCGAGTTGGACTACCCGTGTCTTTCTTGTTGGTACAGTAAGAAAAGGACGGGCAATCTATCTCGCGCGCGACGCGACTCTTGTGCGCTCTCGTGCTAGACGTGCTGGTATACTTGACGCCACGCCTCTGATAAATCACGTCTTTATCCCTTTTTTTTTAACGGAGAGGAAATCTTTATGGATGCCCTAGGCACGGGGATGCCTAGGGTTATGTGGGACTCCCCCCTGAAGGGGTATATCCGAACTAAAAACTCTCCAGCGTTGCCTCAATCCAGTGTGATGGGGACGCAGTGGGATGCCACTAAGTTTTCACCACTAACGCCCCCCCGGTGGCCCCGGCTTTCGCCAGGACCGCGCCAAAAAGGGGAGGGCCACGCTGGGCCTGTCTTCCCTTAGACAATGAGACCGTGCAATGCAGGTAGGTAATGCACGTCTTTATCCCTGACAGAAGGTAAGAAGACCTCAAGGCCACGTTTAGCATGATTGTAATTATATCATGTTATGATACATATTTCGCATGCTGAGAACGAAACTGACTTAACTCAAAAAACTCTGTTATTTTAACTCATTTATGTGAATTTTCCAATTAGGTCACTCGTTCTCAGCATGCGATTTGTTAAAAAAAAATTGATAGGGATTTCAAATGAAATAAAAAATAATCTTGTATCAAGTTTATTCGGTGAAATATAGAATAACAAATGTCTATGGCATAGTCACTGGTAACGACCATCGAAGTAACTAAGTCATACTTAGCCTCTAGCACATTAAACTAACAAAAACTAAAATACCTAAACTAGGCAATATAATGGAGACTTATAACGACAGCTTTTTGTAACTGTTCCTAAACACCACAGCAGGGTCCGTCCGGAGCGTTACAACCGACTTACTCGCTAATCCTGCCGCAGTAACTGTCACATTCGTTCCAAATTGAAAGTATAGATGTCGCTTTACGTGCAGTCCACTAGCGCCATCTAGAAATTAGAACCGGCAGTTTGCAGGGTTGCCTGATGATTGGCGAGTACTACTCATGCTTGCAACACCAGAGGATTGCAGATTATGTTGCCAGCCTAGGGTAAGCTAGAAAGTCTAATAACTTTCTATGTGGCAGCAGGATTAGCAAGTATCTTTAGAATGTATGTATGTAGGTATATAACTATCATTATCATATCTCCATTACATCGAAATAGAGCAAATTTGGATTCAAAAAGCATTGCATAGTGTATTGTTTTATAATTAGAATTTTTTTAATTAACGTTTCAAATGATATAGCATGTGCGAGTCTTTCCATTTGCCCGAAATTCATATGCCATAGTATAACATTTGTCATAATTATCATATGTCATAACTCTTTGCTTTGAAGCCGTAATTTTTTCAGCAGCTTCAAAAATGGCCTCCCTGGAGAACGCTATAGGTTAAATTAGTTTTATAACAATCCTGAGCAATCAAGTTCAGGAGTATAAAGAGTTATGGCAAACAATATACTTCTAGCATGTGAAATTATAGCAAACGATCGGGGACTCTTATCATAATTATTATGATTAAATACAAATCCGATGACATTTCGTGGTCGGTTCCACGACAAAACTATCTTTTTCATTACTGCATTTAAAAATGTAGGTATAGCTATTTGAGATGGAAAACCGACTCAGGAAGAGCTAACGAGTTTCAGGCGTGATCAGCGACAGCTTCCATCTCTGTCACACGCTAGGCTTCGCCTATAAATCGGAAAGAGAGAAACGATCGCTATGATCCGTTGAAACTTGTTTATTTGTATTTAATCACACATTATGAGTATGTTGATTCAATTAGAAATCTATTGCTTGTGTAAGACAAAGTTAGTTATTTTACGAAGTGCTTCTCACATTTATTATGAAATGGTTAAAAGTTCTTAGAGAGTATAGTTGCGAAAAAAATGCGCTTTCAAAAATATTCCACTTTTTGGACGGCCCTATGGCATTGTTGGTATTCTAAAAGCTTTCTAAATCACGTTATAAGTGAAAAAATATTTTTATTCTCTATCGGTATACTTCATGAGGTACAATTTGGATGATTTTGTTGAATGCCATGTCATTATAAACTACGTGGTGACCAATTTTCAAAGTAAGCTCTACATCTCACAACCTATGTACAATCAGAGAAAAAATATGAGATTTCCGGTTCAAACTACCCTTGGCAAATTACTGTGGAATGATCGCCGATAAATGCTTTCAAAATGCTCCTTCTTAACTACATTAATTTATTAATTTCACCAGGGTTAACATACGAATCAAATTTAGTCATGTATAAAAATCTTAAATTAAACATTGTCATTTTCATCTAAAAACTTAATTTAACTTGTCTTTCCTATTTTTATTGGGCCTCGACTAATAAAACTTAAAATTAAAATAAAATCTCTGCTGAAATGTATTCTAAGAAGGTAACAGAACTGCCGCATTAGTTCCAATTCCAAAGTATAGATGTCGCTTTACGTTCAGCGCCATTTAGAACTTAAAATGGCAGTTTCCAGAAACCTTGACATTTCATATTGTGGTACAATAAAATAAACTAAATAAACCTATTTTTCATAAATTAGCACCATCTCTTGTCGGTATTTGTGAACTAACCCGCGTATCGTTTTGGCTATTATCTAACAGGATCTTTATTAAGCCAAACCTACTTATACAATATGTAATATTGTACGTTCGATCCTGCACAATATTGGCCGTTGGTTAAACAAAAGAAGTATGAAATATTTTTTTTAAACTTTAGTGCTTTAAAACTTAAAACAACCGTTAAGTTACATCTAGTGTTACTAGAGTTAAAAATGTCTTTATTTAAACACATTTCATTCATTAATGTCATTACGTTCTAAGATTCAATTTTCGCAAGAAAAATCGTGGCGTTGACACATTTTTCTTTCAAAATTCGAACAGGGTTAGTGTAAATTTCCTACATTTTAGTTTAAAGATGAAAACCACCAATTAGTGACAGTAGATAAATTTAAAAAACCTACGTTATCTAAACGTTACCAATATAGAACTAATTCACGTAGATATAGTATAGATAAGATTGATAAAAAAAAATGTAGATCAACTACGCACTATATTCGATAAATAGAAAGATATATCATAATTAACAGGCATGTCTAGCCAGTGCTACTACAGACCAATGAATTACAGCTAGGAAACTATGCCAGGCCAACCATAAACCTTCTTATAACGTCCCCATACAACCTAATTATTGCCATTATCGGAACTTTATCTATCACTCGATACCTTCACTACTTTGACATCACCACGGCATATTCAGTCTTACTTGTCACTGAACTCCTCACTATCCTGAGAATCTCCCTGTCATTGGAACTGTGAAGTAGACGTGGACCTTCGGCAGCCGAGAGCCACTGGCGCTGGTATCCTCGAAGCTCCATTCCTGGGATCCTTTCTGGGCGCTGCCAGCTGCCTGGTGCTCGTAGACCTTTCCAGCTTCCCATCAGACATAACCCAAGCTGAAGTGAAGTCAGCGTAGTCTGAATCTTTGGAACTAGTTCTGGACAAAGAGTCCTCTCCTTTAGAGAAAGTTCTGATGATTTCCTTCATCTTTTCTAAAACTGCTGCGTCGTCTTTTGCAGTTTCCGTTGACCTTAAGATATGTTCGAGTAGTGGGCTGAGCGGTTTCTGACTCGGTGGTGACCTCAACGTTGCACTGCTCGCTCTAAGAGGAGAGTTTCTTTTGAAAGCTTCGGTTTGAGGTGTAACCTTGGCCCTAGCTTTGGGGGATTTGTTGGGGTTGTCGAAAGTGTCAGCACCGATAGTAGGCCTGGCTTTAGTTTTCGCTTGGTTAGGAGCAGTACGGCCGCTCCAAGTATTACGAGCTGAAGGTGGGAGCTTAGGAGTTAGCTTGGGTGAGGTTTGAACAGGATTGGCGGTGTGTTTTGGGCTTGGTGTGTTGCCACGGCTTGGAGTTCTAGCTCGCACTGGTGAGTGCGGGATCCTGCTGGCCTGGCGGCTTCGTATGGTCTTTTTTGGTGACTCCGGTTCCCTGCTAGCTCTGAGGCTCATGCTAGGCGAATTATTGCTTTCGGTGACCACGATGCGTTCAGGGCTGCCCCGGTTGGACTTGTCCTCGATGGAGGAGGGCTTCTTGCCGCCGTAGAAGGTGTCGGCGTAGCCGGTGCGACGAAGCCCTGTGTTGAGGCTCACGTAGTCGTCTCGCTCCCGGTCCATTTGACAGCCGTCGTCCTGGTCGAGACGCTCTGAAATGTGAAAATGGAAATGTTAGGCTCTGTTAGGGAAAACTGGAGGTAATAAAACTTAAAAAGGGACGCTTTTGGACGGTTGAGCATGGTACCTAAATCATACGTTATTTGTAATTTAATTTAATCTTGTATTAATTGTATATATCCAATAGGTAAATAAGGAAATCATCAAAATCTAACTACACTGCAAGTAGTTAACTGTCGTCTGTTTTCAAAATGAATACTGTCGTTTTGAAACCATTTTGCTTCGAACCCATTAGGCATGACCATTTTTAATCAACATCCGTTACCTAAACAATCTCATACCCATTTTTCTGTCTCATCAAATCAACTGTCTGCTATCCTGCTCGCTCCAAATCAGTGCGACCACATTCTTTGCTCATAAAAGGTGACAACAAGATCTTTGCACCACTTGCTCAACGCGTCTCACCAACTCGACCATCCCAGGGCACCTTATTTGGCAGCAATACAGTTTATAATGCCTTGACCGATGAGCCATGTTGATTAGACGCTGAATCAATCGAATGCGTAGGCGCAGTATAAAAGGTAACAAGTGTGTTATTTGCAAAATGATTGACGGGTGTATTAAGTTGATAATGGGCGAATTCGTAAGGACTTCAGTTGCGCAAGAAGCTGAGATTTAGAGGTTACACAGTTTTTTTGGGCGAGGTTGATTGATAAATTGCACTTCTAACTAAATCTGTTTGTGTGTATGGAGTGTCAGTGCGCTAGTCAATTGTGAAATAACTGGGATCCGTCGGAGGGGAAGAGCAGTGCTTGGTCCGGTGCACCCTGGGCATCGGTTAATGATTTCCTGGCAGATTCTGAGAGATACCGTTATCCGTTGGCTAAGAGCCCGACTGAGGGGAGGGTCTTTTGACCGTGTTCTACCGTACAACGTTCCGACATTTTTGTCACAAGATTTTTGAATGCTGTATTTTCTAATAACATACATACATACATATATCACGTATTTATCCCTTAGGGGGTAGACAGAGCATAAGACAACAAAACCTTAAGGCCACGTCTAGGTGGAAAGGGAATTCAAAATAGTGATGGGTTGCTAGCCGCATCGCCTGTAACATGATTCCTAAGATTTTAGCCCAATCCCCTCGATGGGCTTTTACCGCGCGGGCAGAGGAGCAACTGGTACATTCTATGTTATTTCTTTGCTCCCAGACCATTATGGAAGTACTGTAACTAAATACACGAGATACAGTTGAAACCTGTTTCGGATTTCATTATTCCAATGACATAAGGACTACGTGAGAATATTTCAAACAGTTGAATCGACAGACCTCTTAACGGCATGCAAACATTATTCTGATTTGTCGAGTGTTGGGAGCGTAAATAATTCAAGCGATTAACTTGAGTGCTGGGAAGCCACTTGTTAAAGACAAGTATCATCCCACCTTCATGGTTAAAAGGAGTCCCAAAATCCGTATGTTGACTCCAATAGAATAAAATTATAAGTTGCTGACAACGCTGCGTTTATTATCTATGCTCAGTAACAATTTAGTCAAGCCTTTTATTCAAATGGGGACTATCGTTTCTTTGCTCACCAGTTGGCGCCACTGTTGACTAAGGTCCAGAGGTATAGCTGTCAAAGGCGAATATAAGATCGCCGCCGAAGTTTTAAATCTTGAATCTCATTAAGTTTATTAATTATAAATAACTATCATCATATCGACTATACTGCGATGTAGTGCAGTTCCGTTTTGTTCGGAAAAAATAAATCCGCTTTCAAAGCGTTCACATTAATCGCCAAATAATCAATATTTGCGATAATTTCCCGAAGGAGTTCACTTTTCAACTGGTAAATGAAAGAAATTGTAATTTATCTCACGAAGCCTGCCAAAACCAGTGAAAAGTGAATGTTATTGGACCTCACGCGACACTAGCGCCTCTAGTGGCAAATTCACACGCGATAGCCCCCATTGAAACATCATAACAATAACTAGTTTATTTCCGTTATAGCGACATCTATTGGACACGTTTGAAATTATATGGTTACAAAAAACATTTTATTAAAATTAGATATACTGTTGTTTTTAAATTTGCATTAGGTATACTTTTTATATTTTTATGAGAACAATAAACAATTTTTTACAAAAAAATATACAAAATTTCATCTCAAAATGACCACTAGCGCCATCTGTTGTCCACTAGATGAAGTATTTTTATTACATTTAGTTTTGTGTAGCTTTACATAAACGCGCTTAAATACCAAATAGACCTTAGTTATTTCATTGATATCGTCATGTTTACATTTTGTCAATTTCGTTAGCTATTGAGGAATTTAATAATTTAGAAGCATCTTTTTGTCGTTCCATGCTCGTCTGGGAGCAAAGAAAAAAACATAGAATGTACCAGTTGCTTCTTTTACCGCGCGGTAAAAGCCCATCGAGGGAATGGGCGAAAATCGTAGGGACCATGTTATAAGCGTTGCTATAGCAACCACCACTATTTTGATTCCCCTTTCCACCTCTGCGCCCGCAATCTGACTAGTAGAGACTTTATACATCTCTACTATCTATACATATAATAAAATCGTTGAGACCAAAAAATCTGTACATTGAAGATTTTAAAAAAAAAACCGATCAGGGTGATTTAAAATCGGTAACTGAACATATTAAAACCATTTTTAAAATTTTTGTTTGTTTGTTTGTTTGTTTGTTTGACTGAGCATCACGTAAAAACTACTGAACGGATATTAATGAAATGTTCACAAATCGATTCCAATAAATTCAGAATAGGATATAGGCTACAGAAATTGTGGAAAATTTTGGAAAAAGGGGGTGAAAAGGGGGGTTAAAGTTTGTATGAAAAAAGAAAATTAGATTGTTCTAGAATCATGAAACTCAGAATAAATACTTAGTAATAAAAATAAAGAAATACCTGTTTTAGCATTTTTTTTTAATCTCATCCAGAGGCGCAAAAAAGAGGGTTTTGTGTTTAAAATTAATTAACTTCATACACCTATACAATAAAAACCAATGAAGCGTAACCTTTTGAAATTGCTAAATAATACTTCCAATTTAATACAGGTAAATATAATTTCTCAGTTTTCTTGAAATTTGATTTTTGAGGTGATTACGCACAAAATAGCGGAACTCAAGAAAATCAGCTTCCTCGGTATAAGTAGTTGGTAATAGTTACAAACAAAATAATACTACGAAGAAAATAGATAGATACAAAATGTACATAAGACATAATAGCCGGAAAAGCGTGTCAATTTTGAAAAAACATTAATATAATAATTACATGCTGTACAGGCATTTTTTTAACGAAGAGATTTTTGTCGATCCTAAATCAACCTAAATTGGCGTCCTAAATTGTGTTCTTTACCTAACACCTAAAGTTCAATATGCAATACCGTTACTTTTGATTTTATTTATTGCGCCATTATTAACAACGTGTTCGGTTTTTGAACGCACTCTTATTTGAAAACCTGATTTTATTAATATGAGGGCGGCGTGAAACGCTTGGCTGTATGTTCTTGGTTCCTTTGCCTATAAAAAGCAAAATCAAAGGGCGCGTTTACGCCTGCGCTACGAACATGTCAGAATTTTATTGTGAAAAGTTGGTGCTTTTAGTATAAATCTGACAGCGAGCGAACCTAAACTGAATCGCATTAAGACATCATGGCAACTATGGCAAGGCCCCTGTAGGTAATTAATTTGTAGAATGATAATAAGTGTTAATAATCTGTAATTACGTATCTACTTAAACCAAGAAAATAAATTAAAAAAGCTTCTGCTAGAAAAAATTGAGTCGCAAAATATTAATTAAAACGGATTAGTAAATGAATTGTTAGTTGTAAGGTAAAAACAGGTAAACATTTATGTATTATTTGGTTAGAATAGATTTAATTTTTTAAATTAATCAGGGTACAAATATCGTTAAAGTGAGCGCAGTATTCGCCAATAAGCGTCATAGTTTGGCGAAATTAATAGTGATGTAATTAAAACTGTACTTAGCTTTTTTGAATAAAGAAACTATAAACAAAACTATAAATAAAACTATTTGTAAAATAAAGTATAAATAAATGTGATGAGTCATTAACCAGTTTACACTTGATTTTTTTTCAAGATTCCGTGTCGCAAATTATTATTTTCATGACGTAATTCTAAAAGTATAGTTTCGTACATACTTTCAGTGGTTCATGTGACGAAGTTAATAGTCATAATAATAATAATTTTGATATAGAGAAAAGCCGTAAGTATCACAAAAACACACGCGGACGAAGTCGCGGGCAACAGCTAGTAGACTAATATAATTTAAGGCTCGGGGACCTTATACATCCCTTTTATTATATTTAATTTAAGTAGAATTAACTTCCATGCTGGTCTGGGGGTAAAGAAAAAACAGAATTTACCAGTTGCTTCTCTTCCCGCGCAGATGGTAAAAGCCCATCGAGGGAATAAGCGAAAATCACAGTAATCATGTTATAGGCGATGCGGCTAGCAACCCATCACTATTTTGATTCCCCTTTCCACCTACCCCACAATCATACTAAACGTGGCCTTTATGTCTTGTTACCTTAGGTTCTGTCTACCCCGTAAGGGAAATTTTACAGCTTCATGACAAGTGTCATCGTATACTCGTCCAATTACTAAGTCACCAACTAAAACATAGTTCAGAAAGAATACGAAATTAAAATACGAAACGCTGCATACAAACGGAAGTAATTATGGCTTATTCAAAACCTTGTTATAGAGGTCAATGACCCTCATTAACGAATTATAATTTACACACATGACACAGAATGTATGTAGGTATGTGTTAAAACATAATATACAGACCGTGGATTAACAAAAGCTACTAATATGCGATAGTTTCTGTGTGTGTGTGTGTTTGTTCCCTCTTTATGCTTCTGTCTTCCATGCTGGTCTGGGAGTAAAGAAAAACATAGCATTCACCAGTTGCTTCTCTTTGTCTTAGGAATCATGTTATAGGCGAAAGCTAGCAACCCATCACTATTTAGATTCCACTTTCCACCTATACGCCCACAGTCTTGCTTAACGTGACCTTTTGGTCTTGTTACCCTGAGCTCTGTCTACCCCGCATTACCAACCTGCATTGCACGGTCTCATTGTTTAAGGGAAGACGGGCCCAGCGTACAGACCCTCCCCTTCTTGGCGCGGTCCTGGCGAAAGCCGGGGCCACCTGGGGGGTGTTTGTGGTGAAACCCTAGTGGGATGCCACTATAGTATGCCATAGCGTCCCCATCACACCGGATCGAGGCAAAGCCGGAGAGTTTTTAGTTCGGTCATACCCCTTCGGGGGGAGTTCCACATAACCCTTTTTTTTTTTAACGTGTGGAAAATGCGCCTTATGCATTTCCGCGCTCGGGGCAGCATACGAACGGAGGTATAACGGGCTCTCCATCTCGCCGCTGCCTTCCCTATGGAAGGAGGGGAGAGGCCTACCGTCTAAAAACACACACGTTCCCTCCAGGCCTTGAGCTGCGGGCGTTGCGGGCGCACACGGTGACCACCGCAACGTCCCGCTGGCCGCCCCGGGATGGGGCAGGTGGCGACGGCACCGTTGAATGCGGGTTTCGGATTCCCCGCCCTCCCCCGCCGGTGACCGTCTGTTTTTTTAAAGAGGTTAACTCCTCGTAGCCCCCTCAGCGGCCCACGTTCCCAGCGCCTGCGGGCCGGGGTTACGTTGACGACCGACGTGACCGAGATCACGCCGCTCCGTTGATTTTTTATAGAGGTTTACTCCTCGCGGCCCCCCTATCTGAGTCCCACATAACCCTAGGCAACCCCGTGCCTAGGGCATCCATAAAGATTTCCTCTCCGTTAAAAAAAACAAAAGGCTCTGTTTACCCCGTAAGGGATACGTGTTATATGTATGTAGCCGTTTCATGGTAATTTTATTATAACCTGTCGCGACAATTTGATCTTTTAAAATACCTCGTCCAATTAAACAATTACAAGGTATCACCGCCATTAGACCGGCTGCCATGCTAGTCCTTCGTCACGTTCACAGTTCCTGCTTCGCCTTAAACGGAACTATTGCTTATTGCCTTAACAGTGCAAGTCCTTTGCAATCTCCACTTCCGAGTTCTCTGTTTCTACCATCGAACAAAGCGAGTCCTGAGTCACAGTATATATATAAGCTAAAGCAGTAAGGAACCTACGAACAAATCGGTTGAAACGAAACACGCACACAGGCGCGCGCTTTACACGGCCCCTAAGGGGACCTCGTCCACTCCGCTCAGGCTCAGGTCCGCTTAGGGGCCGTGTAAAGCGCGCGCCTGTGTGCGTGTTTCGTTTCAACCGATTTGTCCGTAGATTCCTTACTGCTTTAGCTTATATATATACTGTGGCTGAGTGCTGACCCACCGTTTCACAGTAAACGTCATAGTGAGATTACATTTTCGGTGACGCGGTTGGCCTAGTTCAGGGCTGGCGAACCAATGTTATAGGCGATGCGGCTAGCAACCCATCACTATTTTGATTCCCATTTCCACCTATACGCCTACAATCATGCTAAACGTAGCCCTTAGGTCTTGTTACCTCAGGCTCTGTCTACCCCGTAAGGGATATAGACGTGATTTATGTGTGTGTGTGTGTGTGTGTGTGTGTGTGTGTGTGTGTGTGTGTGCGTGTGTGTGCGTGTGTCATGGATGCTTTTCTTCCCGCGCAAATCGTAAAAGTCCATCGATAATGGGCAAAAATCTTAGGCGATGGGGCTAGCAACCCATCACTATTTTGATACCCCTTTCCACCTATACCACAATCATGCTGAACGTGGCCTTGATACCTTAGCCTTGTCTACACCATAAGGGATAAAGACATTAATTTATGTATGTATGTATATTTATTTTGTTATTTGTCGCAGCAACAGTCGTTAACTGGCAACTTTTCATTTCCAACCGCGCATGCGTGGACGTACAATTACACGCACCGGAGCACCGCGATGCGCGGGAGTTGCGAAAACAGCGCGCGCGCGACAGGCGGCAGCGGGGCGACAAGCGGAGCGATTTCAGTGCATTGCATTTAACGCTAACTATTACCTACTAACAATTTTGACGTACATTTGTCAGAAATTCTACGACATATATCAAAATCTCTCGTTATGTTTATATTTATCGTTAAAGTAACCTGGTTCAATTCACGCTTTGTAATTTCTAATAAGATTGAGATGCATCACAATCATGCAAAACGTGGCCTTAAGGTTTTTTTACCTTAAGCTCTGTCTACCCCGTAAGGGATAGAGACGTGATTTATGTATGTATTGATTGAGATGCATAAATTGACTTAAAACTTAAGCTTAGTCATAACATACATATATCACGTCTTTATCCCCTACGGGGTAGACAGCCTGAGGCAGCAAAACCTTAAGGCCACGTTTAGCATGATTAAGGGCGTATAGATGGAAAGGTAAATCGAAACATGATTTGGCAATTTGTTAGACCTTTATGTTTTGTCATTTACGTAAAAGATTTATTCTGAAGATAAAGATGAGCTTAATTCTGTTTAGCTACGACCCTAATTTAAAAACAGATTTAGTAATAAAACTAATCAAAAAATGATTTAAAAACCAATACAGTTACGGCTCTTGCGTACGAGTAGTGAATCAATTATTATCTTTTTCACCACATACCGGAAAATCGATGACGCAATACCATGCTTACTTACGGCATAGGAAAATACGCATGAATGAATATACATACATACGTACACACATAAATCACGTCTTTTATCACTTACGGGGTAGACAGAGCCTAAGGTAACAAGACCTAAAGACCACGTTTAAGTTTGTTAACATGATTGTGGGAGTATGGATGGAAAGGGGAATCAAGACAGTGATGGGTTGCTAGCCACATTGCCTATATAACATGATCCTTGAGATTTTCGCCCAATCCGTCGAGGGATTACTATCTGCACGGGAAGAGAAGCAACTGGTACATTCTATGTTTTATTCTTTGCTCCCAGACCAGTATGGAAGAATATAGTTATAACATTTATGAAATCTTCTTTATTATTACTTCCACGCTGGTCTGGGAGCAAAGGAAAAACATAGAATGTACCAGTTGCTTTCCGTCCCGCGCTGGTGGTAAAAGCCCATCGAGGGAATGTGGGAATTCTTAGGAATCACATTGTGGTTAGCAACCCATCATTATTTTGATTCCCCTTTCCCCGATACAATATCGATATTTCAATCATAACATCACTATTTGTATTCCCATAGAATGTAACTTTGTTAAAACGTTTATTGTTTATAGTACTTTAAAAAGATATTACTGCATATATGGACTCAATTTGTCTTAGATGAATGAATATTGTATGGGATCAAGGAACAAAATTAGGCAGTTGTCATATTTTTATACCTCGCATAAAGTTAATTTTTGCGTAAAAAGCGCAGTTACATTCTACGGAAGCTGTCATCGGGAAAATAAATGATTGGAAATACTATAGTTACCAGTAAAGCAGACGCACTTTGCACCAATAAAAAGCTGCTCGCTCTAGCTTACGAATTGGACCATCTTTCATTTCATTGGCGATTTGTGTCGCATTTCAGTGTATTGGATAAGCGCGCGCGCATACGGCGCGCGCGTCGACGCCTTTAGCAATTATTGTGGCACGGAAATCATTTTCATTTCGCTTCGCAACAAAATGACAATCGCTGAGTGCGTTGTTGCAAAATTGCCCGCTGCGGCGTTTGGAAATATGTCACTATGATAATTTGGTTTCATTGCCGAATAAGAAAACGCTACATCTATATTTATTCAAGAATTCATTTTACCATCCCATAGTTACAATAAATTTGTGTTTCATACATCCTACTTCACTACATAGTATAAAACAAAGTCGCTTTCTCTGTCCCCATGTCCCTATGTCCCTATGTCCCTATGTCCCTTTGTATGCTTATATCTTCAAAACTACACAACGGATTTTGATGCGGTTTTTTTAATAGATACAGTGATTCAAGAGGAAGGTTTTTATGTATGATTCTACGCAGACGAAGTCGCGGGCAGAAGCTATTATATTACAAACGCGAAAGTTTGTAAGTATATGGATGGATAGATGTTTATTACTCTTTCACGCCAGAACGGCTGGACAGGTCTCTATGAAATTTGGAACATAGATAGATTATAGTCTGGAATAACACATAGGCTACTTTTCATCCCAGAAAATTGCGTAATTCCTGCGGGATAGCGATAAACGAATCCCATGCGGAGGAAGTTGCGGGCAACAGCTAGTACATACATACATATATCACGTATTTATTCTTTACGGGGTAGACAGAGCCTAAGGTAACAAAAGGCTTAGCATGATTAAGGGCGTATAGGTGGAATGGGAAATCAAAATAGTAATGGCTCGCTAGCCGCGTCGCTTATAACATGATTCCTAAGACTTTCGCCCGTTCCCTCGATGTGCTTTTACCATCTGTGCGGCATATACAGTATTAAATTATATGTTGGTATGTATTTCGAAATGAATTCACCTTTTGCATTTGGCATTGAACATCCATTTCGTGTTGCAATTTGTTATCATATCTCTAAAGAACAGTAGGCTTATTACCTAACTCGCTCGCAATCGCCATCGCGTTCATTTTGACAGATCTTGTATGAATAAGACACCTAGCTGATTCCGATGCCTTCTTCTTCTTTTTCAATATGGCCCCATCGATCGATGCGGATTTCGCCAATGTGAAAGTGATAAATACAGTATTCAAAAATCTTGTGACAAAAATGTCGGCAACGTTGTACAGTAGATCACGGTCAAAAGACTCCTCCCCCCCCCCCCCCCCCCCCCTGTCGGGCTCTTAGAAAACGGATAAATATCCCTCAGAATCTGCCAGGAAATCATTAACTGATGCCCAGGGGACCGGACCAAGCACTGCTCTTCCCCTCGGACGGATCCAAAAACGAACCGCAGCTCTTGATCACACGCGGAGGTAACCCGACTCGCACCAATGATTCCGATGCCAATTGTCAGCCCATACGCGAACTGTCAAAATGAACACGATGGCGATTGCGAGCGAGTTAGACAATAAGCCTACAGGTGCCTAAATATCATTCTCCACATTCTGCTAATATCCATAATATCTAATTTTGACGTACATTTGTCAGAAAATCTACGAAATTATGTCAAATCTCTGGTTATGTTTATAGTTATTGTTAAAGTAACCTGCTTCAATTCACGCTTTGTAATTGCTCATAAGATTGAGATGCATCACAATCATGCAAAACGTGGCTTTTAGGTCTTGTTAACTTAGGCTCACTCTACCCCGTAAGGGATAGAGACGTGATTTATGTATGTATGTATGTATGTTCATTTTGACAGATCTTGTATGAATGTGACAGCTAGCACATTCTGCTAATATTCTTGTCCGACCATCATTTGCGTCGATTAATTCGCCATAAATGTTGCTGAAACATTATATCTTTACGGCCTCTTAAATTTAACATTTTAATTCGTTCATGTTACTGCCATAGCCTTTTATGATAATGTGCCAATTAACATTGAATCTTCCATTTTGTAAAAAGCATTTACAACACTTTTAGCGATCTTATCATTTACGTTTTATCGATAGCGCTAAATAAGTCATTAAAGTCTTATTAACAAGCCGTCGCTTGTGAAAAACATGCAAATAAATACGGTGTGGCATTGGAAAAACAATTTGTACAGTTTATACACACACATAAATCACGACTTTATTCTTATTTATCTCTCATTTATCTCTTGGGGGTTTGTGGGCGTATAGATAGAAATGTGAATTGAAATAGTGATGGGGTTGCTAACCGCTAGCCAGTCTGACCACACGTTCGGGGAGACGTCCTACAGGCGTAGAGGCGTCTCAAGCCAAATCGCTAAACACGTGAGTCATCCAACAGTGTCCTACGAGCGTAGAAGCGCTTTTATACTAACCCCGGTAAAGTAATGCAAAAGCCTTTATAAAGAAACTGGGATGAACAAACGTTAGCGGGATTTAATTCGACGCCAGCGCCATCTCTGGGCGCAAGGCGTACTAAATATGCAGCGATCGCTCTTCGAACTGGTCGCGGTGTTTTTAGTAAGGTTTGGTGTTACAACCTCATATAAGATTTTTTAAATTCTATGAATGTCTGAACTTTTCCGAGGGGGGGGGGTTAACCCCCAATCCCGACTTTACGGATTTATCCCGGAATATTACATAGTAATGAATTATTTGCAGACAAAGTCGCAGGCAACAGATATACTAGATGATCAGATTAACAAAACCAACTTACCGCTAAATTCTGCGTCATCATAAGAGTTCTGGCTGTGCATGGAGTAGCGGTTCGTGGTTTTCGTTGATGGAGAGCCTTGCGTGGACCCCGCCACCACTCCCAGACTCCTGTATCCCTCATCAGACACCTCCGAGCCATTATCAGAGGCACTCTCGGCTGCCGGTGCAGGAGAGACAGGCCTAGGGCTCTTATTCCTGACCGCATGAGGCGTCGGAACCAAATGGTTAGAAGCCACGACCTTGGCACGTCTGTCAGGCGAGGAAGACTTTCTGCCAGGGCTGCTGGCTCTTGGAACCAAATGTCTTCTGCTTGGTGACTTCTCTCTATCCAAGTCTCCTAGATACGGTAAGCTGGTTGGCGCATCTAATCTGTTGTTCGATTGGTATTGTGTAGCTTTTGGTTCTTCGTTATAGAACTTGCTGTACTGGAGAGACATGGGTTCCTTCTGTTGGTAGGGCAGTGAGGCTGGGGCGTCTGGTCTTTCGTAGGTGACTGTGGCGCCGGCTAGATCTGGTTTAGGGCGGGCCAGGCGGGCGGAGAGGGAGGTCCTGTGCTGGGCCCGGCAGCGGCAAGGGTCGTGCTTGTCCAGGTAATGGGCCAGGGTGTCCCAGCCACCGCCAACGCGGACCATCACGTGGGAGCGTAGAATCTGAAGAGAGAAGAGGAAATGTTACATTTTTGTTATATCTTTCCACGGCATTTACTTTAAGTGAGTAGTACGACTATGTGCACAGGCCATCTTGCCCCCTTATTCATAAACGCTCTATAGGCCTCTGCTAACTTAGCAATCGTTTGTCCTTATCTGTGAAAGGTAAAATGTCAAAGTGAGGATAAGGACAAACGATTGCTAAGTTAGCAGAAGCCTAGAGAGCGTTTATGAATAAGGAGGTTGGTCTCCGCCACTATCTTATTTGCTAATCAACAGTTACCGCTAGTCAACAATATCTTACACTGTCGTGTTCCGGTATGGGGAATGCTTTCAATAGCAACAAAGTTACCATTCAAAAATAAATACACAAATCACGTTTATATCCCTTACCGCGTAGACAGAGCCTAAGGTAACATGACTTACAGGCCACCAAGATTGTGGGCGTATAGGTGGAAAGTGGAATCAAAATAGTGACTCCTATGATTTTTGCCCATTCCCTCGTCACATACTATGTTTTTTCTTTGCTCCTAGACCAGCATGGAAGTAACACTCAGTCAAATGTTTTTTATTAAAGGATATCTAAAGACTTAATATATGTATGTATGTATTTTTGATTACTATTAAGATAGCTTTAGTTTGTTTTGTGTTTGTTTGTTGTTTGTTGTATTTGTATATTTTTGTTAATATTTTTGTAATTATTAAAAAAAAAACAATATTAAGGGGACGTTTTTTATTTCACTATCACTATCACTACATAGTATAAAACAAAGTCGCTTTCTCTGTCTCCATGTCCCTATGTCCCTATGTCCCTTTGTACGCTTATATCTTCAAAACTACATAACGGATTTTGATGCCGTTTTTTTAATAGATAGAGTGATTCAAGTGGAAGGTTTTTATGTATGATTCTACGCAGACGAAGTCGCGGGCAGAAGCTAGTTTAAGAATAAATCGGAGCGTTGCAGAGGTCTATGTGAGGGGGATGCCTATGTCTAACAGTGGGCGATTTTGATACGCTTTTTTTTAATAGATAGAGTGATTCGAACGGAAGGTTTATATGTATAATACGCAGACGAAGTCGCGGGCAAAATCTAGTAAATTAAAATTGTAATGTTATTGCCTAATTTTTGATTACAACTTTGATTTCGAATTCGATCACCAACGATAGCACGAAAATACTCTCAAAAAATAATCATTTCTCATCTCGCATTTCTCGGATACGGCGTTAACATTGTATCGCAAAAACATTTAACCGTCGAGTTAAAAATAACTGACCATGTGTTTAATTAACCTCACACACCGGTCAGACCAAAACGTGGTGTGAATCACCGGACTCGACCATATACGGTGAAATCAAACGCTATAGCAGTTATTTACAGAAAAACGTTAGTTATCCGACCTTAGACGGTCACCAGTTCACCAAGAACCATAGGAACTCGCCATCTGTCGATAGCTTTAGAGAATCGTATGACGCCTTTTTATTTATTATCTATATTGACAAATGTAGAGGTCTTTTTAAAGTGGATGTTACGGCCGCCATTCGGTCCGTATTAAGGCTAGCAAGGTTGGACCTATCGAGGTTGAATCGATAGACGTGTTTGGGAAAAGCTAGGTAAGTGCTTTTGAGTGGGCAGGAGTTGTGGAAACTGGAAACATTTTGGCCTATAGGTCATCGCTCGGCCAGTGGCCAAATAAACCAGTTAAAGGGAGTAAAGATTTTACCGTAATCTACAATATTGGCAAGTTTAAACGAATATGGAAATGAATGGAATATGGAATGGAAATGTACCAAATTTGTTAATATGTTAAATGTATTTTGTGTGTGAGCCTATTTTATTTTTATTTTTTGGTGTAAGGGCCCAACTGTTGGAGCGAGCAGTATGTGTTCCGGCTGAAAAACAGCGCTGAAGCGTCGCTCGTGCGAGCTGGCGCTGGCAGCATTTGCTGACGCCGAACCTTTTACCACTAATCCTTTTATTTTTGTTTTTGTGTTTTGATGTTTTTTTTTTATGGTTTTTAGTGGTAATAAATATTTTTTCTTTCTTTCTTTCTTTCTTTCTTTCTTTCAAATCGTTGTTAGCTTTTAGATTATTATTTTGATTGATGAGCAGGTACTAGTTACATTAAAAAAAGTCTGACTGCCTCATTTAACATACATACACAAATCACGTCTTTATCCCTTACGGGGTAGACAGAGCCCAAGATAACAAGACCTAAAGACCACGCTTAGCATGATTGTGGGCGTATGGATGGAAAGGGGACTCAAAACAGTGATGGGCTGCTAGCCACATCGCCTATATAACATGATCCCTTAATTTTTCGCCCTCGTTTAAAAATACGATTATCCAGATACTAGTTAACGCGCGCGGCTTCGTTTCTATTTCAGAACTTCCCGTCTATCCGTTGTTTTCTAGGTTCAAGTTTGGGTTGGGCAAAAGTCATGCCTTTTTTTTCATAATATCTTATTTAAAATACAACTATGTACGTACGTAGTTATGCAACCTAAGTCAAGAACACAGAGTTCTCGCAAGAGCTAAATCAGGAAATGCAGAGCAAGTCGAGATAAATATTTAGATGAGTAATACCTTCAAGTATTCGCCTGCTAGCACTTAAGTGATACAGACAATGATATTATTATAAATATACAATCATACTGAAATTCACGGCCTGATTTCTAAGAAATTAAGCGGGAACAGAGAATTATAAATCAGAATTCAATTGATGAATCATCAGATCTGAACAAAGCGATTATTTCACAAGTAACTCTGTCAATCATAATTTCTCAGTTAAACAACCCAAACGCTTCCAAAATTAAATCCACAAAAGAAACTTACCCTGACAAAAATCAGCAGCCTCGTGTCCCCAATCCTGTATTTCCCCTCGGAAACCCTGACCATAGGGAACTGGGTAGGGCAAGAGCACCTCTCCACCAAATCCCTGACCCTTTCGTCCAAGCTCCTCAAATCATTAGTGACAAGCTGCGGTTGAGGGCCAGAAGGCACGAGACCGAGCGCCGGATCATCAGGCCTCAATTCCTCACCAGCCAACTCCCTTTCGATCTGCTTCTCCATCTGAACGAGCAGCGGAGCCGGCATGCCAAGCACAGCTCCCTTTCTAGCGACTTCTAGAAGGCATAGCACTACGTGCTTCTCATTTTTCCTGAGGCATAGGTCGTCTGTTTCGAATAAGAGGCACTCGAGGATACCGAGAGCGCGGCGGCACCAATCTATGAAGTTGGAGAGGTTGTCTCTGGCGAAGAAGGTGCCGGCTTTGGCGGCTGGCAGCATGTTGACTGGGGGTCTGGAGCGAAGGGCTTTGGCCAGGGTGAAGGCGTCTTCGGATTCCGGGGCTGGGGCATCAAGGATCAGACGGGCTGAGTCTCGTACTGCGTTGGCATGCTGTAACAAAGAAAAAAGAGATTATTAATAGAGATAAACGATGCATTATGAATGTAGGTAGTGACATGGATCGGCAGCTCTGCTGATGCTGCACTGAAGCTTCTACAACTTACATACATAACATTAATCAGGTCTTTATCCCTTACGGGGTAGAGAGAGCCAAAGGTAACAAGAGCTTGGTCACGTTTATCATGCTTTTATACATGATTTAAAACCTTTGCAGGAGTTTTCTTCCATGCTGATTTAGGAGTAAAGAAAAAACATAGAATTTAAGTTCCTTCTCTTCCCGGTATGGTAAAAGCCCATCGAGGGAAAGGGCGAAAATCTCAGTAATCATGTTACAGGTGATGCGGCTAGCAACCCTGTTACAATTTCCCATCCTCGTCGCCACTGTTATTTTCCGTCAGAGGGAGCCACGGGAGAGACAAATAAGGAACACGAACCACTCTTATTGACACGTATAATCAGACTAACTGGACGCGGAGCGCAGCCGCCTTAGTTACTTACAACTACCCACATAACAAACCCATCACTATTTTGATTTCCCTTTCCAGCTATACGCCCTTAATCATGCTAAACGTGGCCTTAAGGTTGTTTGTTACCTTGGGCTCTGTCTACCCCGTAAGGGATAAAGACGTGATATATGTATGTATGCATGTTCGATCAGACAAGCCCATCTGCTGAAATATGCCAAAATAAAACTAAGAAACCTTATAGACCGACCACTTAAATGAGTCCTCGCCCGCGTGGCACAGGGGCGTGGGGTAGGACGACAAAGGGGGCCGAGAGAGGTGCGGGCGGCAGGCGCACTACCCCCGCCCCTCTCTCGGTCCCCTTTGTCGTCCTACCCCGCGCCGGTCGGTCTATTATAGGCTTGCAATGATAAAACAGACACTTAAAATCTCTAGCCACTGAAACCCTTTACAATTAATTTATTATAATGCATGTGCACTTTAATAAACATTACTCGAGTGTTAATATCATATAGAGATGGGCCGAGTACTCGTTTGATACTCGGTACTCTGCGTACTCGGCGGGTTTTTTGATACTCGTAATCGGCCGAATAACTCGGTTATTAGATAACGAGTAACGAGTAGGTATACATACTTTGTTTAAGAAAAGCAATATATTTATATTTATTTTCTATGACGCGCAACGTGACGTGTTTGTTTGCAAACAATCAAGTGACTAGTAGTTGAAAGGCGTGGGCGGGGTGAGGGGTGTATCAACGCGAGCCGACGTCTTGACCGGCGCAAACCTGTTTGTACTTGTTTACGCGCACGAAATGCGAATTTGATTGAACCGAGTTACTCGGCCGAGTACTCGGTTGAAAAAAAATTGAGCCGAGTAAAACTCGGTACTCGTTACTCGGCGCATCTCTAATATCATACATATTAAATGCATTCTTAATAACATCGGCGTACATATTTAAATGTCTAATGTGACATGGCATAAGGCGCCGATGCGAATGTAATGTACATAATAAGTAATGTTAATACGTACATAATGCGGTGATATATAAGCTATGTCTATAGACCGTATACGCGGGTAGACTGCTAAGAAGAATATTTGAAATGTTGTTTTTTTTGTAAAGTTTATTTGTTTGTTTATTGCATACTAGCTACTGCCTGCGACTTCGTCTATACATAAAAACATTCCTCTTGAATCACTCTATCTATTAAAAAAAACCGCATCAAAATCCGTTGTGTACTTTTCAAGATATAAGCATACATAGGGACATAGGGACATAGGGACAGAGAAAGCGACTTTGTTTTATACTATGTTGTTGTGACAATACATGTAGTACAATTTAGATGGTAGGGTACATTAAAATGTCTTTATTGAAAATATTATATTTAAATGTTTAAAATGGTTTATTAAAAAATCGTATTCATGTAGAAAACTCAGAAGAGACAGTGACAGCTATTCTCATAGAAAAGGAACATTATGAAATGCCTTGACGGCCAGCGTTAGATTCAACAGTCTCAAATCTTTACGGTATAGACAGAGCCTAAGGTAACAGGTAGGTATCTACAGGCCACATTTAGCAAGATTGTGGGCGTATAGGTGGAAAATGGAATCAAAATAGTGATGGGTTGCTAGCCTCATCGCCTATAACATGATTCCTAAGAATTTCACCCATTCCTCGATGGGCTTTTACCATCTGCGCGGGACGAGAAGCAATTGGTACGTTTTATGTTTTTTCTTTGTTCCCCGACCAGCATGGAAGATAAATCTAAAATCTAAAACATCCCAGTAACTAATTATAAACGTGCAACTGTGTGTATCTATTGGTCTGTCTGAATCTTTGTTACTCTTTCAAGCTATGAAGGCTGGACGGTTTTGCGACGACGTTTGTCACACCGATAGTTTAAACCTAGTATTAATACATCACTACATAGTATAAAACAAAGTCGCTTTCTCTGTCCCTATGTCCCTATGTATGCTTATATCTTCAAAACTGCACAACGGATTTTAATGCGGTTTTTTTAAAATAGATAGTGATTCAAGAGGAAGGTTTTTATGTATAATTCTACGCAGAAGAAGTCGCGGGCAGAAGCTAGTGATGCATAAATTCGTAGTTGGAAATTTTATCATACATAACACATTTCAAATTACAGTTGGTTACCCTTTAACCATTTCCAGGCATAACCTTTAACATATTATGCTAATACAAAGTTATTGGCGTATACACTATACACAGAAAATTATTTACCGTAAGAGCCGTGCTTGGCATAATTTAGAAAATCCTTAGAAGGCTGCTAAACATCCTATTTATATGGAAATGTTTGTGTGCATGAATAAATTTCAATTATTTCAATGAATTTGCGCAAAATAAATTTGCATGTTGGAACATCAAGAGAATTTATAACGTACAAAATAAGCATAAATATATACTTTTTCATATTTTATACATAACATAATTTTTCAACACTTTTAACTTCGATCAACAATACAACTAGATTCACGGTCCCATACAAAAGCAAAGCGAAAAAGTGGCCCTGTTGCTTATGCTTATAGCTATATCTGTTTTACCTTCTTTATTAACGTAAAATAAACCTTAAGTCTAAGCAACAAAGATCCAAATAATTATAATTGTATATAATACTTACGACGTTTCGTCACAAGCGAGCGAAAGCGTTCGATAAACAAAAGAACTACCTTCGTTTCAAAAAGATGTCATTCTATTTGAGGAACGGGGTAATAATGGAGTCGCAATTAAGTATATAACTCGGATTTTTTTTATTTGACAGATATTTACAAATACAAATATTAAGCCCGTCTACGTTCCACTGCTGAGCACAGGCTTCCTTTAACAACGAGAGGGATTGGGTCATAGTTCATCTCACTATACTTCATCTTATATTATTTTAAACATTTCTATGTAACTAGGTATACCTGCCATTTGGGAATCGCCTTTTTCTGTAATCTACACCTTTGGCTATTTCCAGTTATATCGAATTTGGCAAAATGAATCGAACATTATAGCAGAATTTTTGTAAGGCATGTAAAGTTCTTCTTCTTTTTCTCTCGCGACAATAATTATCCATTCCGCACAGCAAAAAAGATCACTAGAAAATCTACAAAAAAATGCAATATATATTTTATTTTAAAACGAGAACTACTCCATGAATTTCTTGTTCTAAAACATCCGATTATCGTCAATATGGTGGGCCAACATTGGCCAAACAATAAATTATTGATTTTAAAATGTAAACTGCCAATTTTTACGTACTTTATGAAATACTGACTTGTATTTACTTAAAGAAAGATATTCCTTCCGAAACCTGAGTGTTTCGGTGGCTGTTTTTGCAATTTTTGAACGCACATTGTGGCATTTTGACACGTCCTCACGTTGGCCGAGGTTGGCGCATACTGTCAGAAATAAGGCCACAAATTTATTTTGTGGCCTTATTTCTCGGAGCCGTTTTCAGAGCTATCACCGTGAATCTAGTTGTATTGTTGATCGAAGACTTTTAATCATAAGTATTGTAACAAAAAAAAATATTGACCGAAAAAAAATGCAAAAAGTAAAGCCATGGTCGGGAATCGAACCCGGATCCTCATCAATTTGTGATGCGTGTTTTATCTCTACACACCTAGTAGGTAGGAAGCAAGCAGCTTATTTACCTATGGTGGTGTATTTTACGTTCTTGTGAATAATTAAATTACAAAACCCAATCGATTGTTAAAATAAAAAGAAATCCCACTAATATTATAAATACGCAAGTTTGTGAGTCAGTGTGTATGTCTGTTTATTCTTCACGCTGAAACGACTAGATGAATTTGAATCAAATTTGAAATGGAGATAGCTGGTACCTTAGATTAAAACATAGTCTACTTTTAACCTGGAAAATTGGATAGTTAGTGCAGGATAGCGATAAACATGTCAAAGGTCGTAGCGTCCTTGAGTCTAATTCTACGCGAACAAAGTCAAGGGCAGAAGCTAGTAACGAATAAAACAAATCCACATCCTAACTCGTAGACATCGACATTCTTTTGAGTTTATTAAAAAAATATATGATTGTATCTAAACACGATCACACACAATTTTTCTCAATTAACATCTCGTTATGGACGATATTACAGATGCGAATAGTTCATAGTCTGCTAAACAACAATTATCATACTTATCATGCCTGCGTGTTAGTATCGATCGCATACTTAACGATAGAAACTGACATAGCTATGCGTATCATATCATAGTTCAATTATTGTCTACCTTTGTCGCGCTAAAGCCATCAGGATTCTAGTTTTATCCACAACGAAGTTATACATACACAAATCACGTCTTAATCCCTTACGGGGTAGACAGAACCTAAGGTAACAGGTCCCTACAGGCTACATTTAGCAAGATTGTGGGCGCATAGGTGGAAAATGGAATCAAAATAGTGATGGGTTGCTAGCCTCATCGCCTATAACATGATTCCTATGATTTTCGCCTGTTACGTTTATGTTTCTGATTTTCAAAGTGTTTTTCAGTAAAAAGACACACCTATCAAAGTTGTCAAAAAACGAAGTATAAGCATCCAGCAGACTAAAGAAACAAAAGGTAGTATCTAACAGCGAACTCATCGGCGCGTCCCACACGCCCACAAGTGGGCCCACTGGCGTATGGAGTCATTAATAACTGTTAAAACACTAATCCTGCTCAGATGAATCATGGATGCGCTGACGCGTTACCAAAATGAACTCGATGATAACTCACTTTAGATCTAAGATACTATTAAATGAATTGTGAAGCTTAAACCTGTTTTATTATATGTAACTCAAACTATTTATTGCATACTAGCCTTCCGTCCGCAGCTTCGCCCGCGATAAATTAATTTTCCCGTAGGAATAGGTATTTTCCCGCGGAAAAAGTAGCCTATGTCACTCAGTGATAATGTAGTTTTCTAACGGCAAAAGAATTTTTAAAATCGGTCCAGTAGTTTCGGAGCCTATATTCAATGCAAACAAACAAACAATCAATTTTTTCCTCTTTATAATATTATTAGTATAGACTAGCTTCTACCCGCGTCTTCGTCTGCGTAGAATTATACATATAAACCTTCCTATTGAATCACTCTATCTAATAAAAAAACGCTTTCCTTGTCAATGCAATGTAGCTTATGTCACTATGACATTTACAGTGGGTAAGAGTCAGGAATCTATTTGATGGATGGCACAAAAAATTGCGTAGCTTAGGAAACCACAAATAAATAAATCGGGATCGTTTATTAATCGTCCTAAAAAAGAGGACATTTCTATTCGATTACCTATATGATTTATTATCGAACAAAATAATCGATATCTTAACTACGTCTGGAAACGTATGTGTTTAAAATGTGTGTCGATTGCTCACAATAAAGTGAGTCCACAGTGAGTTAACAGTGAGTTCACAGAGTAGCGCTGTAACCTGCGCTTGCGACACTAAACTTACACCGAACTGATCTATTGATTCATCATCTCGATTTTTTTAATGATGACTCGGAGTTGATTTTGAAAAAAATGATCTATCCACGATAATTATGCTAGTACAGTCAAGGGCATAAATATGTGTTACCCAAGACGTCCAAATTCGGGACGTTTTGACAAAAGGTCGGGTCGAGAGTACCCTAAACCGACGAGCATGTATGAAGAGTTTGATGAATGTGGATGAAGTGAAAGAAGTATATGTCAGGATCGTAGCAAGTGGAACAAAGTAGTCTCTTGCCTGTGCCCCTTATGGAGAAAAGAGGCGCGATGATATGTACATAAATACATAAATCACGTCTTTAGCCCTTACGGGGTAGACAGAGCCTAAGGTAACAATACCTAAAGACCACGTTTACCATGATTGTGGGCGTACGGATGGAAAGGGGAATCAAAACAGTGATGGGGTTGCTAGCCACATCGCCTATATACTCGATGGGCTTCTTGCTTCGGGGGGTTCAAAATATGAATCGTTATTGACTTCGCCGACAAAAGAATTGATTATGTACATACATACATACATACATAAATATCACGTTTTTATCCCTTACGGGGTAGACAGAGCCTAAGGTAACAAAACCTTAAGGCCACGTTTAGCATGATTGTGGGCGTACAGCTGGAAAGGGAAATCAAAATAGTGATGGGGTTGCTAGCCACATCGCCTATATAACATGATTCCTAAGACTTTCACCCAATCCCTCGATGGGCTTTTACCATCTGAGAAGCAACTGGTAAATTCTATGTTTTTTCTTTGCCCCAGACCAGTATGGAAGAACCAGTACTATATGTATGTATGTAAAAAACTACTAATCTACTTCTAGGTCCAATGTTTACTATTAGTGGTCTCGATCCTCGACCTTGGGGAGACAGGAAACCAGTTTATCACCATGATCACCACGGGCCACGGCGCTGGGTCGCTGGATCGTGACCACATGCGCATGCGACGCTTTTAGAGTAGAACTCCGTCATGCATGCGTAAATGACGTCTTTATCCCTTGGGGGCTAGACAGTGCCTGAAGTAACAAGGTCTGAAGGCCACGTTTCGCGGGATTTTAAGTATTTTTTTATCACAAGCATTATATTATTCTGCAACGTATGTATGTATATTATGTATGTTTGTCCGGGTGGAATCTTGGGACTTAATTTTGAAGCAGATATCTCCATCTCTCATCTCTCATCTCTCACCATCTGAAATTTTGCATATTTATGTACGTCAGATGACAGTACAATAATCTGGTAGTAGAATTCTGGTGGTCCAGCCAGGACCGTCTCCGCAGGAGGGAACTCTTCAACGCGTTGTCCGATTGACTTGAAATTTGGTTCAATAATGTGAGACGGATGACGGTTTAACAAAAAGTACAGTCAGCAAAAAAGCTTGTGTATAAAATGAAATTTTTAGATTAGGTTATATTTACTTATTATGTTTGTCAACTTATTTTACCTTACGTTACTTTTTCTAAAATATAATTTGTTGGTTGAAATTGAATTACATCCCAAGTTACATTACATAGACAGAGCCTAGGGTAACAAAACCTTAAGGCCACCTTTAGCATGATTAAGGGCGTATAGGTGGAAAGTGAAATCAAAATAGTGATGGGTTGCTAGCCGCATCGCCTATAACATGATTCACCCACGGCCACGTCTGGATGACTGATAAAAACTTCAATAAAAGCCTTAATCATGAAACATCCTCTTTTAAAAGCAATAGCAATTTAAATGTTCCATTAAACCAAAGTGAAACAGATCACCCCGTCATAAACATGACAAAGTATACAAATGATCTATGAATAACAACTATGATTCGAAAATCACTTGACTATAATAATGATTGAGTATCGGCGCAAGGCTGTCTTATACGAACAATGCAATGCAAACGATAGCTCTATCAGTGATCTAGAATTAGAGATAAGTACGGACAGACAATTGACAAATGATAGCAAAGGCGGAAGGTAATTTGCAAATACAAATACTTATGCAAAAATGACTAAATACAAGGTCTTAAAATTACAAACACATGCATAAACGTTTTTATCCCTCACGGGGTAAGAGCCACGTTTAACATTTCTACCGACTTTCCTAAAACGTGTATCCCCTTAATACCAAGCTTCTTCAGTGACGCATAACGTAGTAGACGAGTTGTAGGATTAACGAAAGCGAGAGCTGCGCACGCGCCCTTGCCCAGTGTTGCCAACCCAAGACTCAAATTGCTGCGCTCAATGTCAAAAACTCGCTAAAAGGGGCGAGCGTTCCAGAAAAGCAGGTGAAGGCACTAATATTTTTGACTTTTTTTCTACATCTAAAGATTGTTAAATAACTATCGAAAAAGTTAAATACCAAATTAAATAAATGAAACATAATAAAATTATGATCCATCCCATAGTCTGCCATGCTCGTGGTGTACAATAATGATTACAACGACATTACATACATAAAAGTAACTGAAAAAACTCTGACACTGTTAAGAAAGAATGCAAAATTGGAGTGACTTCAAATCGCCATGTAAATCTTTGCTGCTAAGACCCAAAAAGTCGCCATTTCTGGCGAATTAGTCACTAAATTGGCAACACTGGCCTTGACTGGCGATGTTCCGCGCACGACGCAAACAGCTGACTGCAAATGTGGCGCCAACCGAGGAAGTTGAGGAAAACTTTTATTACATTCCAGAGTTTAAAAAGGTCACAGAACGCCAAATTATTGGTTTGAATGATTACGATATATTTCCAAAAAGACTGCTGTCATCCACGCTATTCCCAGCGATGTCATTGGCTTATTATTAAGGGGTCTTCTCGCACAATTTCTTCTCAATCTGTTGTATTTCAAATGTTTCTATCGCAATTAGAAAAATCATAGCGTTACTTTACTATTGAAGAAATGCATGAGAACCATTCCGATTATGAAAACCTGTTATTATTCAGCGATGAGAACACTAAAGGATAACGGAACTAGATACTGAAGAAGATGATACTGAAGAGAAATGTAGAAGGCCTCGCCAAGTCTACTAGCCCCCCCCCCCCCCCCCCCCCTGATCATCGGCTGGGGACGCCCTTGGAAGTGAAAACGAATAAGGCTGACCCGATAGAAATACTTTTAATGGAGATGTATTGTATACTACTACTCCGACTCCAAATGCTTGGTAAATAGAGTATGTAGCATCCTCATTAAAACACTCACATGCAATAGAATAATGAAATAATACGTGAAGCATCTAACAAACAATTTAGAACATAGATAGATTATAGTCTGGAATAAGAAATAAGCTACTTTTTATCCCAGAAAATTGAATTCCTGCGGGATAGCGATAACCGAATTCTAAATAGACGAAGTTGCGGGCAACAGCTAGTTTCTAAATAAAACAAATACACCTCTTGACGGCAGATTTCTTGGGAACATATAAACCCAAATTACACATGCTATGAATGCTGAGAACGTTAAAGAGCTGTAACCCAGTGCACCAGAATTCTGTGTTTGATTCATTTCGCAACCGCACAGCCCACAAATTGAGCATAACGTTATGAAAATTACGTTAACAATGAAGCTATTACAATGTCCAATTTTTAAGGTCAAATGTTGTGAATTGTCGGAAAAGATTAAGAACTGAATGAAAATATTACGCTCGAGGAACGGATGGTAAACTATTGTCACGCACTTTTTGCGAAACGTATTGTGGCACAGTCAGTGCCGTAAATATGACATTGATGAAACGAAGAAATTTACCAAAAACAACAAGGTATCAAAGCTTCAATATCCTAGTGACTGTACAGCACGCCAGAGTTGGGTGAAATCAATTACTTTTGGAATTAATTACTCGATTACAGTAATCGTGATTCTTCAGTAATCTATTACTGGATAATCAAAATTACTGTAATACTGTATTATGATTACATCCTTTGGAATTGTAACCTATTGTAAACCACTAAAAGGGGAAAAATTACATAATCTACCAACGCTTACCTAGAAGCTCCAATGTCTTTGGCCTCTAGATAAGCGTTGCCAGATTATGGATTTGTTCCCCGTCAAGTGGATATCCACGATTTTCGAAATTCCCCCAATTTCGAATTTACCCCAATGCACCCTAGACGTGATATGAGTATGTATGTAAAAATAATAGTTTCCATCAAGCACAGTTTAACAACAAAGTAACTAAATAATTATTCCTTATAAATATCGCTTGACTGTGTCTTTATGAAAATTTAGACGCAATTACCGTCCACGCGATCGGGAAGCATCGAGATGTCCCATATAAGGGCAGGAGCCGACCGGCCAGGCTTGAGCCGGCCTCGGCGCGCGCGCAAGGCCGCAAGGTGACTGACTCACGCGCACCCCACAGAACCAGAAGAGCCTATGCCACTACGACAACTCAATAATGTTATGACGTTTCAAAACAACAAGGCAATTCACACCACGGAGCAGATTTATTACCTAGATAACTGAAAAAGGTTTGGTGCGGAAGAAAAAATGGTTTTAATGGTTTAAAGGGCTGATGAGGTTGTTACATATTCAATTATGTGACGTATTGCATACATACATACATATATCACGTCTTTAGTTACGGGGTAGACGGAGCCTAAGGCAACAAAACCTTAAGGCCACGTTTAGCATGATTAAGGGCGTAAAGAAGGAAAGGGAAATCAAAATAGTGATGGGTTGGCCGCATCGCCTATAACATGATTCCTAAGACTTTCGTCGATTCCCTCGATGGGCTTTTACCATCTGCGCGGAAAGAGAAGCAACTGGTAAATTCTATGTTTTTTCTTTACTCCCAGACCAGCATGGAAGAACATGGATGATTATTTAGATTTGGTGATTATTGTTTTGCCATTTATTTCAAGTTTTTTAGCTTTCATCCATTTATATTTACATTAAAATGAATTAGGACACACATTCAAAGCCGCTCATATTTCATAACTTTAATCCAGAAAACACACTTCTAATAAGGTCTTCTCCAAAAACTTCCGCAAAGAACACCTCGCTATCTTCTACGTAGACGACTTTCGCGCTAAACCCTTCAAGATCCACATTTGAAAAGTCTTCTACGTAGACGACTTTCCCGCTAAACCCTCCAAGATGCACATTTGAAAAGCTTAACGCTACATTGGCTTCTTTCAATTCAGGATCATTAGCTTCCACAGCATCAACAGTCATATCCTCCACTCCATATGGGCCATGCGGTGTCACGCTCATAGGCGTTAGCAAGGTCGGAAGGATGCCAACGGTCAAGGTATAGGTTCAATCTCAGACCCTCAATTATATGTATTGTTGTAAACAAGGTCGGGCTTTCAAATATGTGCCGTTCCGACAAAATTGACATGTCCTTTGTAAGCTTTTAGGGTAATAGTGTAATGATGATCGGTTGTACGCGTGTACATATTTGGCGTTTCGAGTGTAAGGTCGCTCGTAATGTTTTTTGATGACTTCATACGCTATCGGATCGAATGTTCCGGTTATGACACGGTTTCAACTTTGCAGAATTAAGTTGTAATAATTGAAAGTCTTACTGCTTATAATTATTCTCGCAGGTTCATGAAAAACGGTAAACAGTCCCTAAAAACAGGGCCGGGTCTACCATATAGCTTTTTGGGCTTCAGCCCAGGGCCCCGTGGATTCAAGGGGCCCACAGCTAAGTCAAGTCAAAGTCAAAAATAGACGATGATGCGAAAAAATCTATAATTTTATTAAATTAAACAGATCTTAAAGTTTGCAGCATCAAATATTTTACTGTCTTATTTTTTTCTTATACTTTGAGTAATTAGGTGGGCCCCTAAGTAGTATTAGCCCAGGGCCCCCTAAACTCACGGTCCGGCCCTGCCTGAAAATATAACTTGGTCAAAGAGACAGGTTCAAGACTTAACACAGAAAATTCTTCATCTTCGTGCGTTTCACGGCTGAATTTGCTAGTGTTAAAATTTTGATAGTATTGGAAATAATTAAATCAAAAACTCAAATCGTTCGGTAACAAATAATGTTGGAACTTTTTCTTTTTTGTTTATTCTTGTCTTGTGTAATTACTACCCCGTTTTATTTACTATTGGGCCGTGCGCCGCGCGCTTGCGCTTGTACCAATAGTTTATTTTAATGCTTTTGTATAAGTACCCTCAATTTGAAAGAAAGAAAGAAGCCAGTCATTTGTTTCTTTTTGCAAGATGATCTTTAAACCTAACCTAAATATCCGGATATTTACTAAGGTACTTTGTGATGACAGCTGATAATACCGAACGATTAAGTTATCAGCGAAATTTTTTAGGACCGTTAAATAAATTACAGCCCAGCCAACCACGCGTGTACAGTTTGACAGCAAAAATAATGCTCCACGATGTACCTGCGCAGTATACCAATTTTAGTAGCGCGGGAAACTCTGGCGCTGTTATTGGTCGATCGATTTCGTACCAACAATGGCAAAATCGTGTAAGCGGGACAGAGCTAAGGCTGCGGCTCCACTGAGGCGGAGACGAGCGGAGCGGAGAGGAGACGTGTGGGGATCGACCAATCATATTACAGATCGGAGACGAGATGTGGATTTCATGTAATATGAATGTAATATGATTGGTCGATCCCCACACGTCTCCTCTCCGCTCCGCTCATCTCCGCCTCAGTGGAGCCGCACCCTGAATGCAAAGCAAGCAATACTCTGCCAGTTGCGCTTGCAAATAAAGTTCAATATAGATTATTTACACGTTCGGCTACCATCGGAAACTGGTCTGCGCTTCTCTGCGCAAACGAATACTGCCGATGCGCATTATATTTGTTGTCAAACTGTAGTTCGTCGTATTTCTAGCAGCAACAGTATTCCAACCAAATAGGAGACGTTTTGGAAAAAGGAACAGGTCAGGAACCCGAAACCGACGAGCATGTACAAAGAGATTGATGAGTGTGGATGAAGCGAAAGAAGTGTCAGGATCGTAGCAAGTGGAACAATATAGTCTGCCTACCCCTGTGGGAAAGAAGCGAGACGGTATGTATGTATGTACAGCATTATAGTTCCCATAATCAATAATATCAATAGGAAACACTTTAAAACAACTTTCTCACCGGCTAGTGAGTTAAATTTCGTTGGTCATTTATTTAATTAGCACATAATCGATCAGCTGTGACACGTCAATGCGAACTGCCCGCGGCGCATGCGCCGCTTGATTAGCAGGAAGAGAAACGCATACATCTTTACTACGGGGCAGGAAATTGGGATTATGTCTGTTTATGTTTGATGTTAATAAAAATGCGATGCGGCTAGCAACCCATCACTATTTCGAGTCCCCTTTCCACCTATACGCCCACAATCATGCTAAAAGGGGCCTTTAGGTCTTGTTACCTTGGGCTCTGTCTACCCCGTAAGGGATAAAGACGTGATTTATGTATGTATGTATGTTAAAAAAAACATTGAATCCAGTGTTAAAAGGCCTGTCTTCTAAGCGAAATTAAGGCAGTGTGAGATCATTTTAAACCATACTTACATACAGACTTAAGACTATTCTGTTTTTAGTATTTGTTGTTACAGCGGCAATAGAAATACATATCATCCGTGAAAATTCCAACTGTCTGGCTACCAAGTTTCATGAGATACAGCCTGGTGATAGATAGACAGACGGACAGTGAAGTCTTAGTAATAGGGTTCCGTTTTTACATACACACACGTACATACACAAATCACGTGTAGATATATCCCTTACGGGGTAGACAGAGCCTGAGGTAACAAGACCTAAAAGCCACGTTTAGCATGATCGTAGGCGTATAGGTGGAAAGGGGAATCAAAATAGTGATGAGCTGCTAGGCGTATCGCCTATAACATGATTCCTAAGAATCCGTCCGTTTTTACGGAAACTTAAAACAGATGAAGTTGCTAAAAATAATTGTAAACAATAACATAGACTATGGGGGAAATCTGAAGGCTAAGTTAACGCACGCGGCGTGCTTGTAGTAATAGCTACATGATTGAGCTAACAGAGCGGCGCCCGCGCATCCGTCGCTTCGCCTTTTGGTAGACGATAAACACGCGATTTGTTAGATGCGTCACTTCAAAAGTGATCTAACTATACTTTAAGCTGTACTTTGGTCACATAATGCGTAGTGAAAAATATGACCTGCCTCAACTCATCATGCAGGGGAAAATCCAGGGTAGACCACCCGGAAGAAGGCGCACTTCGTGGCTTTAGAATCTCAGGACATGGTTCAACCTTAGCACAAGCTCAATGTTCTGAGCTGCTTGTGTCGAAATTAAAGATAGCATTGATGTAACCGGCCTCCGGTAGGAAATGGCGCCTCAAGAAGAAGAAGAACTGCATGAAAGAAAGAAACAGTTTATTGCCACAAAAACACATTGGCAAAAGACAAAAATATTCAAGAAATGAACAAGGCAGGTTAATTGGAAGGAGGTGACCAAACTGCCCAAGGTCGGAGTCGGTGGAGAAAAATTATACGAGCCCTAAACCCCAGAGGAGGGTAATAGGAACTGAAGAAGATGTGGTTATATTTAAGGCAAATTAGGTAGCTGTTGCCCGCAACTTCGTTTGAATAGAATTCGTTTACCGCTATCCCGCAGGAATTACGCAATTTTCCGGGATAAAAAGTAGCCTATGTGTTATTCCAGACTATAATCTATCTATGTTCCAAATTTCATCTGGATCTGTCCATCCGTTCTGACGTGAAAGAGTAACAAACATCCATCCATCCATACTTACAAACTTCCGCGTTTATAATATACCTACTTTAAATGGGTGTGCGTGTGCGCGTATATCGTAAGGATCTTTATGTATATTTACTTTTAAAATAGAAATTATGAACTAAATAACAAAAAAGAACACTAAAACTAGAAAAGTTGATTTATGATTTATATTGAGTAAGGTTCTAAAAGCAAATCAAAAACGCTTGCACATTTTGACAGTTGGGATGACAGAAACTATTGTTATTTTTATGAGACAAGGTGGCGAACGAGCAAGCGGCACGCCTGTCGGATCCTGGTTTACAGATTAGATTAGATTAGATTTATTTATCACCCTTTTAAAAGTACAATTAAATGTCAAACATAAGTAATTCACGAAAGGATCGTCAATTGTAATAAAATAGTAATAATAATACCTAATAATAACTGAAATTAAATTAAAACAAAATAACAACAAACATAAATGAAGCTAAATGAAATGTCAATTTAACTTCACAAAAAGATCGTCATGAGTACACCTACATAAAAAGAGAAACTAATAATAATTTAAATAAAACCTATTTTAAAAGCAATTTAAAATGTCAAAAAATAAATATAAAACCTCAAAATATGAAAATATTGTCAGAACATAAATAACAAAAATATGTAGGTAATAATCACTTCATAGTATTGGCAGAGTGCAAAGCGGGTGGAGGGGGTAGCCTAAACGATCACAGCGCTCGCTATGGCTAAAATTGTCATTTTTGTCGCTGACTTGAGCTGTCAAATCCATATTGCAGTAAACATTTTCTAATCGTTTTTGAGACAAAAATATGGTCCTGGTAAGATGTGTTGTTGTGAATTGTAATAACACCAAGAAGAATAGCGACTGTAAATTTTACCAATTTCCAAAGACCATGGTGGAAACGAGACCAAAGAAATAAGTGGATATTTGCCGTAAGAAAAAAAAATAAGTTACCTAACCTCTAAAATTTTCACTGAAAACAACAATTTTAATGTTATTGGCAATAATGTTACTGACTACCATTGTCCAAAATTGTGTAATATAGTAAAATAACACAATATTTCATTAATATTTTTCACAATATTTACTTATTTCTTGTTTGACAGCGGTGGCAATATTGTCCATAATGGCCGCCTGTCACGTGGCGCTGTCGTCGCGCACGGTCCCAATAAAACAAAGTCGCTTTCTCTGTCCTTACGTCCCTGTGTCCTTATGTATGCTTATATCTTCAAAACTACACAACGGATTTTGATGCGGTTTTTTTTAATAGATAGAGTGATTCAACAGGAAGCTTTTTATGTATAATTCTACGCAGACGAAGTCGCGGGCAGAAGCTAGTATACAATAATATACAAAACTTTAATAATGACGCATCTAAAATGCATCAGATCGCAATGGACAGACTGGGATCAAAATTACGCCATTGTCTCAGGGGCGCACGGGGTGATGACCTCGGCAAATTTCTAAGTCATGACATGACTCTTGTGATGATTTTACGACATATTGCCATCATGGGAATATTGTTTGGTATCTGTTCATTACATTAGATTCAGTTAGATTTACGGCACAAAGAATAAAATAAAAAACTTAGCTTAAAATTACATACATACATACACAAATCACGTCTTTATCCCTTACGGGGTAGACAGAGCCTAAGGTAACAAGTACAGGCCACGTTTAGCAAGATCGTGAGCGTATAGGTGGAAAATGGAATCAAAATAGTGATGGGATGCTAGCCGCATCGCCTATAGCATGATTGCTATGATTCTCGCACATTCCCTCGATGGGCTTTTACCATCTGCACGGGAAGAGAAGCAACTGGTACATTCTATGTTTTTCCTTTGCTCCCAGACCAGCATGGAAGTAAAATTAGCAAGGGCATATTTGACGTAAAAACTGACATAATTTTAAAATTCTCCTTAAAAATAATCGAGCTCATAAATATCGATACAGCCATCATGTCAAATATATGTGACACCGACCTTATTGTTTGTGCCATAAAGGTGTATAGAGATGTTTTTGACGTCTTGGTAACGTACACATATTTATGCCCTTGACTGTACTCACTACTTACAATTATAAAATTATAAAATGCAAAACTCAGAATTTCCAAAAACAAAAGACAGCTTTCACTGATTGAAATAAAAATATTATTAAAAAAAAACACATTCTTGAAATTCGCAAAAAAGTGTGCGATGGCCGGGAATCGAACCCGGATCAACTGCTTGGAAGGCAACTATGCTGACCATTACACCACCATCGCATCTGAACGTAGTGGCGAAATTTCTAATCAGCTGACGTAAAAGGTTAATGTATTCTAATAAGCGAGCATTAACAAATAAAATTGATAAAAAATACCTATACTTACAGATAAAGTAGAAGCTTACAGAATTAAAATAAACGTTTTTATTAGGTTTCCATTGTTTTATTGTCACTTACATTAGTACTAAAATAAGATTTTTTATACGTCTCAAGTATGTAGGTATATACATACGAGTACCCATAATTATCGTCATATTTGATCACTTAAAATAATCTCTTAATCAAATTAACCTACATCATCATCATCATAAGTGATGCACAATCCAATCTGACAAAAACTACATACATACATAAATTAGGTCTTTATCCCTTACGGGGTAGACAGAGCTTAGTTAGGTAACTATAAAAAAAGGTAACTATGGTATATAGATTGAAACAGGAAACAAAATTAGTGATGGGTCGCTAGCCGCATCGCCTATAACATGATTACTAAGTTTTTCACAAATTCCCTAGACGGGCTTTTACCATGCGCGGGAAGAGAAGCAACTGGTACATTCTATATATTTTCTTTACTCCCAAACCAGCATGGAGGAACGCATGTTATAAAACGACCGCCCCCGTTTCCCATATTCCAACTTATGGACTCCTTGTTCATTACAGCCAACTGACCTTTTACAACGACAAAGGTTGCCGGCAACAATAGCGGGCGATTAATGAAGTAAACAATGCGCAGGCGCCGGCGGTGGATCGTGATCGGTACCTGTGGGGGGACCACGCGGCAAGGATCTCGCGGACAGTCTCTGTTTTTCACTTATTAATTTACTAGCACCGCCCCGACTTAGCATGTAATCTATTAAAAAAACCGCATCAAAACCACTGAACCGGTTTAGCTGGAATTTGGTACGCAGATAGTTTTAGTCCCGGGGAAAGACATAGGATAATTTTATCCCGGAAATTTGCATAGTTTCCGCGGGATAGCGATAAACATGTCAAAGGACGTAGCTGCCTAGAGTCGCAACGTAAAACATTATTGCAGTACAATAGGTACTACTATCAACGTCACTTCTTAGTATAATTCTACGCGGACGAAGTCGCGGGCAGAAGCTAGTGGACTATAACTATCAGAGTCCGTACTTTTATAGTTACCCCCTTATTCATAAACGCTCTATAGGCTTTTGCTAACTTAGCAATCGTTTGTCCTTATCTGTGAATGATAAATGTTAAAGTGACAGATAAGGACAAACGATTGCTACGTTAGCAGAAGCCTATAGAGCGTTTATGTATAAGGGGATTATTGTCCACTAGCTTCTGCCAGTATAACTAATTGTCCTTCACTAAAACCACGGCGTGGTCCCCGCGTTGTCTCGATGTCAACCGCGGTAATTGCCCGCGACGGCACGACCGCCACTCACGCGCACCTCCGACAAATTAGCTTGGTCCTGGTACTATTAAGCCCTAGGGCCTTGTTAACTTGGACGTTAGCTCTATTTGTATTTGTGCATACACGTACAGACATAAATCACTTTACCCGTTACGGGGTAGACAGAGCCTAGGGTCACGTTTAGCATGATTGTGGGGGTATAGGGGAGGGGATTCCAGATTTAATGGTTCGATTGAATTGAAATTTGATGTAGTGGTATGGAACCTTTTCACTGCAAATGTAATTAACGTTACCAAACATTTGTCGAAGAACAACGACTTCACTTGAACCAAGGAAACGCAGTAACTACACCAGCGGCCACAATTAAGTGACAACTTTATATGAAACCCTCCTCACATGTACAACCCCCCCCCCCCCCCCCCTTCTGTATACTTACGCAAAGTTTTCCCTAACAATTCTCCGCTTCATGCGTTTAACTACAGATTCCCAATAACCCCTTTATAATGAACATTGTTGCGACAGCAAACGCCACTAAATCAATATAATCTGACAAATAAGGTTGCTTGTAAATCTGACATTCCGTAATTGTCAGAACTCGCCAGCATTAGCATTGCAGGCTGTACCTTGTTACAATACGCGTATCCGCACTGATATTAATATATTAGACAGTTAAACTCAAATAGCTCTGCATTTTGACCAAAACCAAAACTCGTCTTCGAATCTGGCTTCAAATCAAATAAAAATGATAAAAATATGCACGTGGAATGGAACGTAAGAGTGTGAAGGTGACGGGCGATATTATGAGTGAGACGATGAATATTCCATTTGAAGAATGAGATGACGTATGTAAGATGTTTAGGATTAAGTTATAATCAGTCTGCGGTGTGATTTCGATATGTGAAGAATACGAAATAAATATTTTCCGGTAACTAAGTTACTTTCTTTGTTAATTTAGTCCCACATACACATTTAAAAAAAAAACATCATTTCCGACTGTATAGTCATGTGTAATAAAATGTATTTAGTCTTAGTTTCAAACACAAGCACGACACGCTCTTACTCCGGCGTAATAAGTTCGCGGGACATATTTTTGCAAATTCCGTATCGATACATATTTTTGCATTTCACCATACTTGCCACCACCACTACTCTCCTATGCTGTTCTGGGAGTAAATAAAAAACATAGAACGTACCAGATGCTTCCACGACCATCTTAGAAATTATAGGCGATGCGGCTAGCCACCCATCACAATTTTGATTCCCCTTTCCACCTATACGCTCAGAATCATGCTAAACGTGGCCTTTAGGTCTTGTCACCTGAGGCTCTGTATGTACCGTACTTGTATTGCCGTCATAAGTGGTCCGAATTTCAAGCCAATCCAACCATTAAAAGTGGGTCAAAATTGAATTAGATTTGACCTAAAAGTATACATTATAAGTCCAATAAAAGCTCGGAAGATAAACGAGCACGCCTCAACATAAAGTGACTGTTTAGATTATCTTTGTCTAGAACCGACGTAGCCTGAAGGCTAGGTCAACCAAGATGGGCCTAACTGCGACCCCAGGTCTCGGTGACCTATGGCATTTCTCGCAACATTTAAAGAACTCCGCTTACCATTATAAATATCTTAAATTGGCAGAGTGCAAAGCGGGTGGAGGGGGTAGCCTAAACGATCACAGCGCTCGCTACGGCTAAAATTGTCATTTTTGTCGCTGACTTGAGCTGTCAAATCCATATTGCAGTAAACATTTTCTAATCGTTTTTGAGATAAAAACCATAACTTACCAGGACCATAGTCCTGGTAAGATGTGTTGTTGTGACTTGTAATAACACCAAGAAGAATAGCGACTGTGTTACCATCGCTACGCATTAACTGAAGAGACTATTCCTTCATCAAACTCAATTCCAATCTAGGTTTTTAGGGGGACCATTTGATAATATTATATAGTCATTTTGGCAGTGACAGCTGGGGTATCAGCAGACCTCGGCTCGCAATCGAGCGACCCCATTCCACATCCCGACTTCAACAGATAACAAATTGGTCTTGACTTGAATTGTGATCATAATACACACAACCTAACACTGATAGCTGACATAACATCTATATCTCTCGACGTATATTTTACACAGTTTATTTAATATACTGTCCATTCTATGATTTCCCTTCCCCAAGGCTGAAACTACGTCCAGTGGAGGGCATAAATATCCATACAGCATGTCAAATACTCGTAAGTATCATCGATCTTATTCCGATCTAGTGACGACCGGATAGCCTAGTGGTTGGTGACCCTGACAATGAAGCTAGAGGTCCTGGGTTCGAATCCCGGTAGGGGCAGATAATTGTATGATGAATACGAATGTTTGTGCCCGAGGCATGGATGTTGTATTTAAGTATGTACGAGTATTTATCTGCATTAATATAACTATGTTTAGTGTTTATACGCTTTGTTTAGTTTGGGACTGGGTCAATTGGGGTAATTTGGCCCAAGGTATTTTTTTATTTATTGTTTGTGGCATAAAGATGTATAGATATTTTTGAGTATTGGTAATGTACATGTTTGTGCCCTTGATTGTACGTTGTAACAATAAGCAATAGCACGTAAATTTGACATGATGGCTGTACCTATAGATATTTATGCCCTCGACTGTTCATATATTTACGCCCTTCACTGTCCATACCAAATTAAATGAAAATCAGTTCAGCGGTTTAGGCGTGAAAGCGTAACAAACATACAGACAGAGTTACTGTCGCATTTATAATATTAGTAAGGAAGGATTGTTTTTCAGACACAATGTACACTTAAATTGTGTTATAGCTTATAAATCGCAAATGGCGTTAGAATTTAATTCACAATAGCCATACGGAGAACCAGTCTGGTCCGCGTGGGCGGTCTTAGTATAATATTATCAATTTTGCGTAACCGTATACTTCCATGCTGGTCTGGGAGCAAACTCCCAGACCAGCATGAAAGAAGGAAGTACGAAGGGTTTTTAAACTTAGGGTAGCAAGCAGACCTCATGCTGATGGTATATATGCAAGAACACAACCATCAAGCCCTTCGCAATTACATCATGGCCGCATCACTGTGCATGCGCTCGACAGTCATTTGTCAAACCAAATAGCTTGTACCCGTCGCTCTGTAAGAGGGCAGCGATAACTCAATGGACGGATTTGTAATGGATGCAGATTTCGCAACGGTATTCTAAGGGCCCGCCCGAGGCGTCTGACAGATTGGTCGTTTGAAATTTGAGAGTCGCTTATCAATTTGCCGGCTGGAAGTGCGGCGGGCAAAGCCTTGGTCCCACTGAGTAAAAAACCACGGATAAACTAGGGGACAAATGTCCCACGACACGTCGACATGCCAAGCTAAGCGGACGAGAGCGCGTGGCAGACTACCCGCGCGTCTCTTTCCAGAACGGATAGTAAGAAAGAGAGTATATCTTTTTTCCTTTTTTTGTATGTAAGAGAGGGAAAACGAGCAGACGGGTCACCTGGTGGAAAGTAATCACCATCGCCCAGGGACACCTGCAAGACTTGGGGAATCACAGGTGCGTTGCCGGCCCTTTCAAGAACAGGAGGGCTCGCTTTTTAAAGATCTCTAAATTGTACCGCTCAGGGAATGTTGCAGCAGGAAGTTGGTTCCAGATCTTTGTCGTATGGAAAGAAATTGCGTTTAAAACGCACGGTGCTCGACTGCCAACCATCAAGATGTTGAGGATGGAAGGACAGACGGTTCCGCGAAGTACGGTAGTGGAATTTAGCCGCAGGCAGCAATCCGAAGAGTTCATCAGAGCACTCCCCATGATAAATACGGTACAGTATGCAGAGGGATGCTACATCCCTCCGCACAGCCAGAGAATCGAGCCAACCAGAAAGTGCCTTTCCAAAAAAGCCAATTTCCAACGGTATAACCGTGAACGCAAGCATACAACAATCAAGAAGTAAAAATTCTTGATTCATTTGATAGTAGTCGGGTAGTTTTACGATACCTACAATGGCGCACCTTATCTCATTCTTCTTTACGCTGTGTCGCAAGTTGTGACAATAGTGCTTCCTCCGTTTGTCTATCCGTCTGTCACGGCCCGTCTGGCAACTGGGTCGGCTCGGGTCAAGAATGGGCGAGGTTATTAGAATATTAGGTCTGGGTGCAAAGAAAAAACATGCAATATACCAGTTGCTTCTCTACCCGCGCAGATGGTAAAAGCCCATCGAGAGAATGGGCGAAAATCATAGGAATCATGTTATAGGCGATGAGTTAGCGACCCATCACTATTTTGATTTCATTTTTCTGTAGGTATCTGTTACCTTAGGCTCTGTCTACCCCGTAAGGGATAAAGACGTGATTTGTGTATGTGTATTTCTTCCATGCTGGTTTGACTCTTTTTTAATTTTAGTTTATTTTATTTTTATTTGGTTTAATTTATTTTTAATTTTAATTATGTAATTTGGAAATGTGTATGGTTGATTGATTACACCTGAAATAAACAAAATTTATTATATAATTATTATTATAACACAGGTTACTTTTTGCCCGCAAAATTGCGTAGTTTCCGCGGTATAGCGATAAACGAATTCTATGCAGACAAAGCCGCGGGCAACAGCTAGTAGTTACATACATACACAATCAATTTAAAGTTCTGTTGTAGTGTATCATCCAAAAAATCATGTCAGTGTCAACTAACTGTCAAAACTACAACTGGACTAACTGTCTGCGCCCACGCCGCCCTTGTCGGTAAAAGAGGTTCTGTGTTTGCCCACAATTCGGACCAATACAGTGGGTGTTAATTTGTGTATCCGTTATAACTTAACAATAGATTGATTGTTATGATAATTTATATGCCTTTTAGAAGATATATCTCATTTTATAGCATGCGTTATTCTATATGCCCTTCAGCTTGTGGCAAGACCTGATGCAAAGTCCGTCCGGTTCCCTACCACCGTCTTAGGAGCCGTCCATTAATCACGTGATGTTTTAGAAACTTTTTAGACCCCCCCCCCCCCCCCCTGGTGATACGAGATGAGGTTTTGTACGACCTCTCCGCCCCCACCTAACATAACATCACGTGTATTTTTTTGTACAAACGCTAACACCTTTTTTTTTAATGTAGTCTATGAATACGGAAATTCTTTTGTAGATGCGCATTTGTTTAAATATTTTCAGTTTTACGCAATTTCGCAATATTGTAAAAACACAATGTATTTCGGTTTAGAAAATAAATACACGTGATTTTTACTTTAAAACAACACCCTCCACCCCCTTGTGATATTTAGTGATTTTTCACCACCCCCCTCCCCCATTTGAGCCTAACTTCATTAATAGACGGCTACTTACTTACGAATCGTGCTTGATATTAGCAGGTAGACAGAGTCTAAGGTACCAAGACCTAAAGGACACGTTTAGCATGATTGGAGGCGTATAGGTGGAATGGGAAATCAAAATAGTGACGGGATTCCTAAGAATTTCGCCCATTTCCTCGATGGGCTTTTACCATTGGCGCGGGACGACCAACTGATACATTCTATGTTTTTCCTTCGCTCCCAGACCAGCATGGACGTTTTTAGGTTAGGTTATTGTTAATTAAGCTAGGCTAACAAAAGGCATTAAAGCAATAACATTAGCGGAAGATTAAGCTTTACAAGGCAAGGAACGCAGGAAAAGTCACGAGCTGCGCCGGCGCCGATGTACTTATACGCCTTACGTCACTGTGTGCTCACATTATTACTTAATAAGGAAGGTGTAACTGATAAATAAGCCTCTACATACATAAATCACAGCTTTGTCTTACGGGGTAGACACAGCCTAGGGTAACAAGACAAAGGCCGCGTTAAGCGTTGGCGTATAGATTATTACTATCTGTATATTTCTTTTTATCTTAAGTTCGGTTCTTATAATATTCATACATAGACACTTACAAATCACGTCTTTATCCCTAACAGGGTAGACAGAGCCTATGGTAACAAGAACCGAAGGCCACGCTCAGCATGATTGTGGGCGTGTAGGTGGAAAGGGGAATCAAAATAGTGATGGGTTGCTAGCCGCATCGCCTATAACATGATTCCACCGATTTTCGCCTATTCCCCCATTTTATCAAATGAATAAACCTCCTAGACACCATAGCTTGAATTTAAAAAAGGTGAACTTACAGCTACTCACAACTTCTAGTTAACCTTCGGTACTGTACTAGGTATCCCTGTGTATCATTGTGTGTGTGCGTGTCTGAGTCACCTCCCCCCCCTTAATCCCATTGTTGACTAGTTTCTTACAATTGCCGTATTGCGTTGTGTTGTGACCTCAAAATGTTATTGGCTTGACGTGCTTATAAACCACATGTATTATAATGATGTTAATCATTATGACTCCCATCTTTAATTTTATTGTCAGCCCGTATTACTATACTGCATAACACACACACACACAAATCACGTCTTTGGTCATTTTCAAAAAAACGTGTACCCTTTTACCAACAAGATTACCTTAATTTCCCATACAACTTTTTCGTGTCAGTTTTGTGACGCCCCATAATATATAAATCGTATGAAAATAGTGTCACAAAACTGACAAAAAAACCAATGGACACTTTTTTCTTTACAAAAATAAATAGTGCTAATAATTCTGATTCAGAAAAACCCAAAATGTTATCACTTTGAAAAAAAAAGTCAAGGGTACATGTTTTTTTGGAAATGCCGCTTTATCCCTTACGGTAAAGACAGAGTCTAAGGTAACAAGACCTAAAGGCCACGTTTACCATGATTGTGAGCGTATAGGAAAGGAATCAAAGTAGTGATGGGTTGCTAGCATCGCCTATAACCATGATTCCTAAGATTTTCACCCATTCCCTCGACTAACATAACATTACATTAAAAACTAAAAAAAATGCCTGACACCACTTTGGAAAAGAGCTAATTTCTTTTAATAGAAACTGGCTTTGAATGAAAAATAAACCGCATCTAAATTGGTCTATCATGCGATGCTACAGACGTACACACACTTGTTACCTTAAGCTACACCGTAACGGATAAAGACGTGATTTAATTGTGAAATAGGCTAAAATAAAACTTTAATTGACTCCCTATTTCCGTGTTTACATAATTGATGTGATGAATAGTTTCCTCAATGCAATATTTTAAAAATTATTTCACCTTTCAACAAAAATTTGGGATGACACCAGCCAAAATTAAACCTTAATACATAACACCAACGTTAGCAAAACGTATTTTTTCATAGCTCTAACGAATTATATAACAAGGTGCATAATGCCTTGGCTCATGCGCGAGCACAAGACAGCGGTGAGATTTTTATTGACATTAATTATGATCATTGTTTAAGAGATTTGATAAAAGATTGTGATAGAGAATCAAATTTCTTTGATGTAAAAGAATTTCCGACTTATTTAATGCGTTCGCATGCTTACTCAACGAAATTAGAAAGTACAGTGAGGGTTTTAAAGAACGTTTCAATTTCAATTAACAATAATATTTTGTTTGATATAACCTTCGATGGACAAATAGTGACTGTTACCAAGGCCGTCTAGCTGTCCCTTGTGCAGTATTAGGTCTAACCTACCAAAAGCCGGCTTGAGGAAGCCGGCTTCGACCAACGCTGTGTAGAGTCCGTGTGTAGAGTCATTTAGCCACTGCCGCCGCTTAGTAAATACACACCCGCGAAGACTATCCGTGATGTTATATACACTAGTTACACTTTTATACCAAACATTACACACATTAATCAATATTTACAATAGTTTAAACATAAATCCGCATAAAAGACCGACCGTGCACCAACAATTTAGAAACAAGTGACAGTCGCTTTATTCTTCTTTTTATTAAGTGCCGCGGCGCGTGGCAACGGACTAGCGCCAGCCAGCCACTAACAGCCAAAAAGGTTGAACTCTAAAAATTGATTACTATTCAAAATACTTGCACATATTTAACGCAAATTTTGCTTCAAACTTGGGCCTAACCATGACGTCTCTGTTCTCTGGTTCGGAATCGAATCACATTAAGACTTCATGGTCCCTCATCATCCACGGACCAGCTTAGGTGTCTAAGTGGGCGGAGAGGTGTCCTCCGACGTGGTCCCTGTGTGGTGGATAAGGGAACGGCGAACCAAACACCTGGGTACGAGGGATGGGGCCAACCTCAAGTCAAGCGCCCATGCCAATGGCAAGTCATGTGCCCTTGCGGCGGGTGCTTAGGTACCCTGAGTGCTGCTCCCAGTATCCCTCTGCTCTTTGGGCATAGCAGAGGGTTTTTGGAATATGGTGTCGCTTCGGCGGGACCTTCGGGCATTTGAGGGTCAGGGTGCAAGGAAGCTGATCTGCAGCTACACTAAGTTGCAAAATAAACTTTTGAATTTATTTTACATAATTGAAATTGGGAATTGAACGTAAACGCGTTCGGAAACGTTTGTTGCGTCATAAATTTGTAAACGCTCAAAAGTATACTCTCACACTCGGCGACCTCGCCATCAACGAAACACGAGTAAAATAAAATCGCATAGCCGATCTTTAACTCCAAGCTTATTAAGGCGTCACCGTACGGTCGTTGACAGGAAGGACGAATTCTTCCACAGTGACTGCCCCTATCTCTGCAATTGTTATTTCTGGCAATTCGGTGATATCACATTACACGTGATTCACGTGAAGGTAAATAATGACAGGAACATGGAATGCAGTATTACATTTAAAAGGCGAAACAATGACATCCTACGGTAAGAATTTGAAGGTTTTCTTTACGTTAAATGGGGTTATTTCAATTTAGTTTGCTGCTACGCATCATAATGTCGTCAAGTCAAACTTAACAGCCGCGTTTGCGTTGCGTTTTTGGCGCCGTCAAATAATCCAAAACCGCCGAGGACGCATTGGAAATGGGTGAATTTTCACGCCCCAAAATATCAACATACATACATGACGGAGGGACGAGCGGGATAGGCGGAGAACTTGGTTCATCATCGTCCGCCATCTTGGGTAGTGTGGGTGGTTTCTTTGAAATAAACTCGCGGATCGATCACAAACTACCCCTTTAATCAATTTACTTAGTAAGTCACAAGAAATATGCTAACACTAGTGCGATGTAAACGGATTGCAATACGAAACGTGGAGAGTTCTGCGCTTGCGTCCGTTCAATATGGCGGCTCAAGTTAGAATCCTCTTTAAACCAAGCACAGACCAATCCCAAGTAATGACAGCTGTCAATGTCATAACTTGACGTTTCGCAAGGCGCCATAGATGTAAACAGGTGACAGCCACAGTTTACAGTTGACAGTTGACGTCTCGCACGCTCGAAGCGCCACCTCGCCGACACGGTCATCCTGCCGCATCAGACGTCCTCGTGTGAGGTATCTGTGGACCAAGATAATCCGCAAAGCAAAACATTTCCCACTCGGCTTCCTGACTACAAAGGACATCAGGAGTAATATCAATCGGGGAATTAAATTCACAAATTCTTACTGGAAAACAAACATCAGTCACATTCAATGGAAGTCATAAGTCCCGTAATAATGAAAAACAAACAACGTAAATCATAATCAGTAGTCAAACAAAACTCATAAATCCGTAAATCAAAACATCAACGATCACAAACAACTGATACGTTGTTGCCTCCAACCAGCAACCGTAATCCAAACAAGTGTGCAAGGCTCTAATCATTTATTTCCCACCTCCATCCGACAATTAATCCTCAAACCATGTATAAGCTGCCTCCATCCGGCAACTAATCCTCAAACCATGTATAAGCTGCCTCCATCCGGCAACTAATATCCAACACTCAACAACGCATGGACTACTTGGCTGGGGCCAGTATCCATGTCACACATAACACACAACAATCACCTCCATCCGGCGATTTCAGCAACCACATACACCCCCAAACCAAACGCACGCCACTCAACGCCGTGGCCGCACTGCGACGGGAAATCAAGCCCGAATTTACGCCTACGCCTACGAATGATTGAAGGTGTATTCAGTCTGAGCCAAGGACACCTACTATCAGTGAACAACATATCGGAGTACGGAATGAGTTTTGTTTAGTAATCTTAATGAGAACTAACAGAAGGTCCAACCCCTTCATAATCACTTAAATTACCTTGGTTGTCATTTTCATTGTCAACGTCTAACTCCTTGTCGTTTAAGTGGTCATTGTCGGGCATCTTTCTTAGTCTGTCATGGGCATACTTGTATGTCCTCCTAGAATCTAACGCCTTTAACAAGTATCGATCACCATCTAACAACTCAATTACCTTAAACGGTCCCTTGTATTTCGGTTCTAATTTCGTCTGGTTACGCTCCTCATTTTGTAACAAAACAAAGTCACCTACGGAAAATTTAACCAGCTTAGCTTTACCTAAGTCAAAACGTGCCTTGTCGTATTGAGCATTGGACTGAATACTCTCAGAAGCGTGGTCACGAATTTGGTCCAAATCAACTGGCTCCTCGTCAACCGCCGTTACCAGATCTAGTGGTCTCGCTACCTTACCTATGAGAAGTTCTAGGGGGCTTGATTCCGTAACGCGGTTATGAGTACAGTTAAGGGCTAACTGCACATCGGGAAGGGCTTCTTGCCAAGACCTATCGCCTGACTCGACAGCCGTGAGCATGTTTTTCAAAGTGCTCATAACGCGTTCGACCTGTCCGTTGGCCCTACTACTACCCGTAGCAATCAGATGTAATTGTATGTTGGACGTATCACAGAACTCGCGAAATTCGCGGCTAGCAAAGCAGCGTCCTTGGTCCGCGATAATACGCGTAGGCACACCAAATAGGGAGATAGCTAATTTTATAGCTCGAATGCTGTTCTTAGAGTCGATATTGGGAGTATAGACAAGCAAGGAAAATTTGGTAAAAGCATTGATCAGAACAAAAACGTACTCTTTTTTTATCATTCTTGCCGCTCAATTTGCCTGTAGCATCTACGTGCAGAGTATGCCACGGAATAGCAAGCTTAGGTATCGGGTGAAGCTCGGCTTGAACTCTACCTGTATGGGTTTTAAAAATTTTGCATGCGACACAGCTATCGACGAATTTACGGACATATTTGGCCATGTTTTCGAACCAATAGTGACTATAGAGTTTTTCCAGGGTTTTCTCCCAGCCCAAATGCATAAGGGACTCATGTGTGTTGTTAATAATAGACCATCTAAGCGATCTCGGCAAAATAGGCAAGCAACGTGTCCTTCCGTTGCGTTGGATCCTGCGGTGTAAGATACCGGAGCGAATCTCGTAAGTTTTAGCGATATCATCGGGAAGTCGGCTATCGTTAATATCAGAAATTAACTTAGGAAGTTCACTATCAAGCTGCTGTTCCGCGAGTAACCAATTATTGGTTAACTCGGTGACGTCAACACGTTTGGGCTCAATTTTCTCAATCGATTTTGGAATTGAGGGGGGCAGGGGGTTACGTGAAAAGTAATCTACATGACGCATACGTTCACCTGATCTATGCACGACGTCAAAGTCAAAAGATTGCAAAAACGCCCACCACCTATGTACTCGCGGTGCAAGATCGAGCTTTTTGCGCGATGATTGTAACGCATTACAATCGGCAACAACTACAAACTTACGGCCGTGTAGAAAGTGCCGGAAGTGCTTAACGGCATTTACAACAGCTAGTGTCCAAAGCTCATATGAATGATACTTGGACTCGGCCATCGTAGTGCGCTTACTATAATAAGCGACTGTCCTGAACTTGCCGTCTTTCTTTTGGAGCAGTATACCTCCGTACCCTAAGGAACTCGCATCTGTGTGGAGCTCAATGGGAGAACCGGGGTCAAATATTGTCAAGACAGGCTCACTAGTGAGTAAAGAGATAACCTGCTGTCTTACGGCTTCATGTTCCGCCGTCCAGTTAAGTTTGCTCTTGGAATACGAGGTCAGAGCGTACAAGGGTGCCATAATTTGGGAAAACTTGGGTACGAATTGCCGGAAATAGGATGCAAGTCCTATAAATTGACGCAATTGAGTAACCGTCTCTGGTGGTGGAAGAGCAGTCAATGCCAGAATTTTCTTGGGATTAGGTCTTATCTCTCCATTACTGATAACATATCCTAAGTACTCTACCTGTTGTTTCAAGAAAGAACACTTCTTAATGTTTAAAGAGAAACCTTTCTCTGTAAGAATCGAAAGAACAGTTGAAAGTCGCTCAAGAGCCTCTTCGGAGGTCGAGGACCACCACGTACGTGTTAGTAAGTTCACCCAGAGCCTGACTGACCGCTCGTTGGAAAACAGCCGGTGCGTTACGCAACCCGAAGGGCATAGCAACGTATTCAAATTGACCCTCAGGGGTTACAAAAGCAGTTCGCTCAATCGAGTCGGGGTGAACAGGGATCTGGTGGAACCCTGAAGCCATGTCCAGAGTGGTGAAGTAACGGCCACTGTGCAAACGAGCTACCTGGTCAGAAATCAAGGGCAGAGGAAACCTATCAGGAACTGTGTTGTCGTTCAGTTCTCGATAATCGACACAAAACCTATCGCTACCATCCTTCTTCTTTACGAGGAGGATGGGGCTCGCAAACGGTGACGAACTGGGGCGAACTACACCTGCCTGCATAAGGTCATCAACACGTTCGCGTACCACACGCCGTTCTTCAGTCGATAGCCGATAGGGGCGACGACAAACAGTCTTATTTTGGTCCCTAAGCTTAATCTGCATAGGTTCAATCAGAGCGCGGTGGTCAGGAATACCGGAAGTAAAGTGATGTTTAAATTTGTCTAAAATAGCATCAAGTTGGGGTCTAAAATTGGAGGAAACATCCGTGTCTATCTGAACCAAATCAGTATCCGAAAAGCCTTGAACTTGACAGGAATCAATAACATTCACTTTCGCAAACTCTAATTTACTCAATGTCATGTGGACGGCTAACCCTTGACTAAGGATCTCCCGCCCTATCATAATGTCGTAACGTGAGTATCAAAACATGAAAAAGAACCTCTACACACATGCCGTCTATAGTAACGGTAGTCAAAATCTGTACAGTACTGACAACTCTCGCCAAACCTATACCCGTCATGGTAACAGAGTTATACAATCGTTTGCCCTTAAACTTGTTACAAATCGTCTCTTTCATCAAGGAACACTCAGCACCCGAATCGCAATAAAACGAAAACTCCTCACCTGAGTGTCTCATTGTACCACGCGGAGCAGTGACGTCACACACGTCGACTCTCTCCTCGGCAGATGTCTGGGCTGCACCACCGGTTCCCTTGTCGCTCGGCTTCGTGCAGTTCTTCGCGTAGTGTCCGATGCCACGGCAGTTGAAGCAAACGACGCCTGGCTTCGCTGGAGGTAGTTGAGGTCGCGGATCCCTTGACGTGGTAGAAAGCGGCTTCGACTTGCACTGGGATGCTTTATGTCCGGGTTTTCCACAGTTGAAGCATTTTCCCAGGCTGGGTGTGGTTGAAGGCTTGAATCGCTTAGCATCAGGCCCATCACGTTCACTCACCTTCCTCTTTAAGAACGATACCGCAGACAGTTCTTGTTGAAGCTTCGCTCTTGACGACACCTCGGTGGTAAAAGACAAGCGTTGCACACGTGGTTCAATTTGTGCGAGGTGTACGAGGATGGTGGATACCACTACCTCTTCGGTAGACATATCCTTCCATCGCAACATAAGCGACGTATACATCGTAGCGGCATAGGAAGTTAACGACTCGCCTTCCTTTGGTCGATTATTGTTCAAGTTGATGAGAAACGCAGCAGCAGTATCACGGCAGTCATATCTCGCATTGAACAGGGATTTCAAATCGGTCTATGTAATGCCCGGGAACGTAATTTGCGAAAACCATGTAGACGACTGGCCCTTCAGTGCCTTACTCAGAGCGATAACAAGCGCTGCGCCTTCTAACGGTTTTTCCGCAATACAAAGATCAGCCGTGTTTAACCATGCGCGCGGATCGCAATGTTTATGTGGCTCAAATTCGGGTAACTGAATACGATTTGGTTGCGGTACCTTCATAGCCTCGATGATCGCCAAAAAGTTCCGATTTTGTTGCTCCAACAGATTGCGCCACATGTCGTCGTTGTTCCCAAGTGGGAGATGGCGAGCAGATCCCACTTCTGATGACGGAGGGACGAGCGGGATAGGCGGAGAACTTGGTTCATCATCGTCCGCCATCTTGGGTAGTGTGGGTGGTTTCTTTGAAATAAACTCGCGGATCGATCACAAACTACCCCTTTAATCAATTTACTTAGTAAGTCACAAGAAATATGCTAACACTAGTGCGATGTAAACGGATTGCAATACGAAACGTGGAGAGTTCTGCGCTTGCGTCCGTTCAATATGGCGGCTCAAGTTAGAATCCTCTTTAAACCAAGCACAGACCAATCCCAAGTAATGACAGCTGTCAATGTCATAACTTGACGTTTCGCAAGGCGCCATAGATGTAAACAGGTGACAGCCACAGTTTACAGTTGACAGTTGACGTCTCGCACGCTCGAAGCGCCACCTCGCCGACATACATATATCACGTCTTTATCCCTTACGGGGTAGACAGAGCCCAAGGTAACAAAAGCTTAAGGCCACGTTTAGCATGATTGTGGGCGTATAGGTGGAAAGGGAAATCAAAATAGTGATGGGTTGCCAGCCGTATCGCCTATAACATGATTACTAATACTTTCGCCCATTCCCTCGATGGGCTTTTACCATGCGCGGGAAGAGAAGCAACTGGTAAATTCTATTTTTTTTCTTAACTACCAGACCAGCATGGAAAAATATCAAATTTAATATCAAATTTGTTTTTTTAAGGACTCCTTGTTTCAACACAAAAATGATAATTTGATGTTATAGCATAACTTCTCTTTTCATCTCTTCCCGCGTAGATAGTAAAAGCCCAATGAGGGAATGGGCAAAAATCTTAGGAATCATGTCATAGGCGATCTGACTAGCAACCCGTCATTATTTTGATTCCCCTTTCCACCACGCCCACAATCATACTAAACGTGGCCTTTAGGTCTTGTTACCTTAGGCTCTATCTCCCCAAAAGAAAAATAGACGTGATTTGATTTGAGTATAGCGTGACTTGCGCATTTTACATCATAGATGTCGCTTCTCCAACGTCACACTTTTCTGCGCAGACGCGCCGAAAACACAACTTTTTTTCCAACCGTGCGTGTTCGGATACCCACAGACGTCTGAATGTCTTCTTATCACGCATGCCATGCAAAAAACAAAAGGCTTTTAGGGTTCCGTACCCAAAGGGTAAAAACACGACCCTATTACCAAGACACCACCCATCGTCTGTCTGTCTGTCCATCCGTGCCACCAGGCTGTATCTCAGGTTCACACACTATTGCCACTAAAACAAATACACATACATACATACCGTCACTCTTTCCCACAGGGGTAGGCAGAGACTACTTTGTTCCACTTGCTACGATCCTGACATACTTCTTTCGCTTCATCCACACTCATCACTCTTAAAAAAATAAAATAAAAAAAATAAAAGAATATTTATTCACACTCCAAAACAAACAATACATAAAAACAGAATAAAAATGAAAAAACAATTCGTGAAAAGGAAAGGACTCAGCAGAACTGCTGGTTTTCAGTCCTCACCTAAGATGTAGGAAAAATACATGCTCTTCATACATGCTCGTCGGTTTCGGGTACTCCTGACCTGACCTTTTTCCAAAACGTCTCCTGTTTGGTCTCGGAACGTCCGTCTAGACCTTCCTCTGCCAAAGTAACCATTCACACTTCCCCTATAGATCTGTTTAGTTTAGTGGTATAGTAGTTGCTATAGTAAAAAATACTACAAATCTAACTTCTTTGTTTGTCTATGTAAACTGACCTCACACCGCCTATATTTTGCTTAAGAGCAGGCCTCTGCTAACACTGGATTATATATTAATTTGTAAGGAACCCTCGGTACGTGAGTCCGTCTCGCTCTAGCCGGTTTTATTTATGGATATTTACTCTTTATGGATGCGGCCTGAATTGCGTAATTTTCTTGTAATTAAGAACTTATTTTGGCCGTCGCTTGATGGGTTCGCTTGTGGATGGTACTTACCTGATGTCTCAGTTAATGGCTGCCATGTTGGAGCCTCATCATCAGCAGTTTGAATGTCAAGTAACTCGCAACTTACCTGGAAAGTAATAATACATTTATTAATATCAAGTACACGTGTACTCATACAGAAATTGGCATAGGCCGTTTGAATAATAATATAATTGAAAACAAAATTTTTGAATGTACCAGTGGCTTCTCTTCGCGCGCCGATGGTAAAAGCGCATCGAGGAATTGACGAAAATCTTAGGTATCATGTTCTAAGCGATGCGGCTAGCAACCCATCACTACTTTGATTCCCCTTTCCACCTATACGCCTGCAATCATGCTCAACGTGGCCTTTAGGTCTTGTTACCTTAGGCCCTGTCTAGCCCGTAAGGGATAAAGACGTGACTTCTATAATTACGCATGTATGAAAAGATAATGAAGATCAAAACAGAATCGTTGGGGTCGGAAGGCGAAATATTGGTAGGTCTCCGTTTCGCCAACGGACTTCCAGGCGGGGGGAGCGTTTTCACCCATTTATTGTCAACATACGATTGGCCCGCACGAGGCGGTTTGCTTCATCCTTCCTAATGCGAACTGCTAGGGAATGGAATTCGCTCCCATCGTCTGTATTTCCGGACAGATACAACCTAGGGCTCTTCAAGGCTAGAGTGAATAGGCTATTACTGAACCAGTGAGTTACACCTTTGGCCTCATCTGCACCTTCCACCAAGTGAGATAGAGGTCAATCACTGGTCAGTTTATAGTATAGGTTGGGCGATCTAGTAAAAATCGGAGTAAGCCATTGGCTGGGTAGCTTCAAACCGATCATCGTAGACCTTGGTGAAGACCTATGTCCAGCAGCAGACCTCTCCCAGCTGGTTGCTAGCCTAGAGAGCCACCTCGTGTGCCAGTAGTATCACCGGCTGTCTTACTCTCCAACCCGTAACAGAGCAATGCAAGCCTTGCTGCCTGGTGGCAGGAATGCCGAGTTGGTAAGATGGTCGTAGAGATCAGACAATACGTTGAACGGGGTGCGAGTCGGGCTACCTCCACGTGTGGTCAAGAGCTGCTTCGTTTTTGGATCCGTCCGGGGGGAAGAGCACTGTCCGGTGCACCCTTGGCATCGGCCAATGATTTCCTGGCAGTTTCTGAGGGATATCATTGACCGTAGGCTAAGAGCCCGACAGGGGAGGGAGTCTTTGACCATTACCGTAACTTTGACATTGGCGAAGTTATCGTCGCTATAACGACTTGATACGCCACAAAAATAAGAAGAAGATATTCATCCAAATGGACCCCCCAGGGTTGAATTCAGGCGCCACCACTGTATAACCTTATCGTAATAAGCGATCGGCTTGTTATTTGTGGCTGTCAGTGTCAAAGTACTTCGAAGTTGATTGTGTAAAGGTTCTGTGGCCTAGGCTTCCGATTGGCTGACCGTACAGCGTCTTAACGTTTTTAATATGTCAACATTTTAATCGAATAACAGACTCGTTTCCCGCATCCGCGGTGACTAATCGACTCGACCTTATCGATTAAGAATCGAGAATCGATACCCTGGTTAATTGTTGTTTTGCAGCATACGTTGTTTGCTCGACGAGCCAATAAATCTTGTAATTTACGAGTTTTTAGAAGTTTCTTGCATGAAGTAAAAATTCTTAATTCATTTGTAGTACCTATCATTTGAAAAACAGCGCCATCTCTCGTCCCTGGTAAGCAGTAGATGTTCCGCGGGAGTTTGTAATTGTATCGTACAGACACATCATTCAAACAGATGACGGTTGGCGACAAAAATCACATAGTAAGAAGGTCACGTGACAGCTAGTTACCCACCTGCTATGGGTGGTGTAGGGGTATAGCACGCGTCACGGGATGACGAGGATCCGGGTTCGATTCCCGGCCATAGCTTTACTTTTCGGATTTTTCTATGTGTTCTAATTTTCAGTGTCGTTTAGGCATTGAGACGTCATGATAAGGCCCCAGGCACACAAATCACGCCTTTATCCCTTACGGGGTAGACGTAGCCAAAGGTAACAAGGCCTTAAGGCCACGTTTAGCATAGTTGTTGACGTATAGGTGGAAAGGGGAATCAAAGTAGTGATGGGTTGCTAGCCGCATCGCCTATAACATGATTCCTATGATTTTCTCCCATTCCCCTGTGTTGTTATTTTAGCATCATATGACCACATTGCCCGTTTTCCGCCCTATTTCATAATAAAAGAGTCTTAAGTTTTTAATGGACAAGTCTTTAATTGACAAAAATAAACCTTTTTTTATTATTGGCGTGCCAAAATTATTTTGAAGCGTGCCAACAGTTCCATTGGTTCGCCATCCCTGTTTTATACCTTTTAAAGTATCATTTGCACTTTGGCAAAATTTTCGTCGTGTTCACATTGAGACGTAATAAAACCTCATTTAATCGCAAATATGCGGGACCATATAAGTGTTTATGATAAAAATACCGGGCGAAGGCCACGAGTGGGCAGTGGGCAGGTGTGGGCGTCGTGTCGCAAACGTTATAGTTCCACAGCGCCGTTTGACTTAATCAAGAAACGTGGAAAAATGAAACGTAAAAAACAGCGCGGCACAACAGTTGCTAACCTACTAAGTAACCGATAGATGGCGCTGTCTCCTGTACGAACATGCTAACGTTTGTTCGCCGCGGAACACTTAAGTCAGTTTTAAGATAATGTATATTGCGTCGTTTTCAAAAAAAATGTACGTAGCTAAGGGCATTATCATAATAAAAAAATAATCGGTTCCTTTGAGTTGTGTCACAAAGGAATCAATTAACTTTTGTTTTGATGATGTGCATTTTATTTTGGAATCGACTCTAATATATCTAATCTAATTTGAAGTATGTATGTATGTAAACTCTTTATTGTGCAAAATAAACAAGACAAATACAATTGACAAACACTGAGATACATGCACAAAGGCGGACTTATCCCTTTAAGGGATCTCTTCCAGTCAACCTTTGAGTGGATGAAAGGAGTATTCTATTAGCTGACTAAACTGATCCTGGAGCTCACTATCATAGGTTAGATCGTAGTTCCATGTAAACATTCGAGTTAACCCGTCAAGCGTCCAAGCGACTACATTAGTCCCTAACTTTTTTGGGCGGGAAATGTCCTAAGGACTGCATTATGCAGTCCCTAAAGAAGTCCCGAAAAAGTTTTTTTTTATTTTATTTATTTATTTATAAACAAACTTAACACTACCATTACAGGATCTTGATCCTAATGCGATAGAGCAGGCACACTTAAATAAGTAAGTAGGTACATATAAAAATCAGAATAACATACAAATGTTTCATGGTTGATAGCATATCACATGCAAGGCAGCCTTTGTGAATTCGTTCAGTGTACAATGAAACAGGTCTATTTGTATCGCTATCCGGTTGAGGTTCGAGTTAGAGGGACTACTGTAGTCGCTTGGACGCTTGACGGGTTAATATTAATATTTTTGACTATCCATTAGTTTATCATCACACGCCACGCTCTACTACTACTACTACACAAACGTTAATTGCTGCATAAATTGCGAGTTGAGGAAGATACGGAATCAATCTTCAATTCAATTTTTAACGGACAAGTTTGTAAGAGAATTAAAAACAGACCTGTAGGCTTATTACCTAACTCGCTCGCAATCGCCATCGTGTTCATTTCGACAGTTCTTGTATGTGCTGACAATTGGCATCGGAATCAGCTAGCTGTCACATTCATACAACTGTCAAAATGAACACGATGGCGATTGCGAGCGAGTTAGACAATAAGCCCACTGAATTAACCAAACCAAATGGAGTGAGCTAGCTGGGGACGTTTTGAAAAAAGGCCTGGGGCCCAATATTTGAAAGCACATCACTCGAAAGTGGTATATATCAGCTTATACCTCCAAAACTACAGCTCTAATCAATGTTTTAACTAGTCCACAAGATTAATGAGAGCCGTGGTTGTCTTATGTCAATTGTATTTCAGATTCAGCACAATTTTTCACCACTTTCGAGTGGCATTTTCACACATGCGCTTTCAAAAATTGGGTCCCCAGGTCGAGAGTTACGAAACCAACGAGCACATATGAAGAGATTGATGAATGTGGATTTTGAGTATGACAGTGAGCGAGCATAAACTGAATCGGAATTGAATTGCATTCAATCAACAAGAAAGTTTTTTTTTATATGAATAGGAAGGCAAACGAGCAAATGGGTCACCTGATGGTAAGTGATCACCACTGCCCATAGACACCCGCAACCCCGGAGGGATTGCAGATGCGTTGCCAACCTAGAGGACTAAGATGCAATGCCTCTTGTGCCCGTAATTTCCCCGGCTGTCTTACTCTCCACACAGCAGTGCAAGCACTGCTACTTAGCGGCAGGATAAGCGAGTAAGATGGTGGTAGCGATCCAGACGGACCTTGCACAAGGCCCTACCACCCGCATCCAACTGATACTATATAAATAGAATGTTGAATAATTATTGTCATTCCGATGAAATAAGCTCAAACAGAACTTAGTAGTAAACTTAATTTATGTGCCCGGTCAAAGTGTCAAACAGAAAAGGAAAAGTTATTTAATTAAAGCTACTAGGAGGCAGTTAATTTTCAAATTAAATTGCTCTTACGCCACAAAATAATGGTCCAATAGGTGTGTTGAAAAAACACCGATATATCGATACTTTTGATTCGACTTATCGATATTTTTGGCCGATATATTTTGATCTGATCGTTATATAGACACAAAATATTCGACATCTAAAATCGTATCGAAAGCGATATTTTTTCAAGTTTAACTTGTTAGCAGATTATTTAATAAAATTCAACGCTGTAAAATAGGAACGAACGGAAAATAAATTGTTTTTTTTTCTATTACTAGTACAGACTGTAATAAATACATAATTATTTTAAAACTAAGTGTCTGAAAATTTTATCGATACATTATTGTTATATTTTTTTATAAAAAACGAAAAACATTTTTGAGTAGCGCTACATGGCTGTGTCAATACATCAATATCGATAATTTTTCTTCGATATGTCGAGATTAATATTTATTTTATAAGGCAAGGAAGGCAAACGAATGATAAGCGAGCACCACCATCCATGGACACCCGCAACACTAAAGGATTGTAGATGCGTTGCCAGCCTGAAGGGCTAGGATAGAATGCCTCTTGTGCCAGTCATTTTATTTCACCGGCTGTCTTACTCTCCACGCGGGAACACAGCAGCGCAAATATCGGTAAGGAGCATTGGGGTAAATTCGAAAATGGGGGAATTTCGAAAACCGTGGATATCCACTAAACGGGGAAAAATTCCATAATCTGGCAACGCTTATCTAGAAGCCAAAGAAATTGGAGCTTCTAGGTAAGCGTTGCTAGATTATGGAATTGTTCCCCGTGTAGTGGATATCCATGCTGGTCTGGGAGCAAAGAAAAAACATAGAATGTACCAATTGCTTCTCTACCCGCGCAGATGGTAAAAGCCCATCGAGGGAATGGGCTAGCAACCCATCACTATTGTGATTCCATTTTCCACCTATACGCCCACAATCTTGCTAAATGTGGCCTGTAGGTAGGTACCTGTTACCTTAGGCTCTGTCTACGCCGTAAGGGATAAAGACGTGATTTGTGTACGTTTATGTATGTGTTAGTGGATATCCACGAGTTTCGAAATTCGCCCAATGTCGAATTTACCCCAATGCATTCTATAAAATTTTAAAAGATATCGATAGTTTTTCGCTGACTACGTACATCCCTATCTAATAGAACGCGAGTACCCAACAGTTGCGGCGTAACATAAATCATATGGTAAGTGATTAAACACCAAATTGATTGTGAAAATCATAAACATAGTGTAAGTATAGTTATATTGCTGTCGTGTTAAACAAGTTAGCGCTAGATAATTATACTTATATAGTTTTATGGGCTTTAGAACAGGCAAAATACGATGTTTCTATGAAATAAAATCGGTGGGAAAAGGCCGTATGCGTATAAATGAGAAATTAAATAAACACACCGAATTTAGGTTTATACTAGACCCAAATATAAATAAAATAAATTAATATGTATTTAAAACAATATATAGAAATATATTTTGTCCCATAAAATTGAAGTTCCGAATGCATAGTTTGTCATTTTGTCCTAATTTTCTTAAGGCGATGCGGCTAGCAACCCATCACTATTTTGATTCCCCTTTCCACCTATTACCCCACAATCATGTTATACGTGGCCATTTAGGTCTGTGTTACCTTAGGCTCTGTCTACCCCGTAAGGGAGAAAGACGTGATTTACGTAGGTATATATGTATGTATGCTATTAAACTAACCTAACATAATCTATCGCATTCTGATAACTTTTCCAAAATTCTTGAAAAGTGCATGATTACATGTTTTTTTACTGAATGCAATAGAAAAAAAAAGCGGTAGTTGGTTAGTAGTACCAAAGGAAACTTATCGCAGGATATCTTCCAGTTAACTCTGAAGCTAATAATTCAAGTCAATAAAAGCTCTCTTACAGATCTATTTTGGATACTAGCGCTTTCAAAAAGACCATTATTACCAAGAGGAACGCGCCGTAAAACTTGGCAGCGAATCATTAAAAAGATAAACATAACCTCCTATTTTTCCAAGTCGGTCAAAAATGATATAAATCAGCGATCTACGCGTTGCGCATACGTTTGATATGCGGCAATTAAAATAGTTATTAATATGTAAAGAAGTCGGCAACAGTGTGAGGAAATAATTGCGATAACTACAAGTTATCAAGCGGGTTAATTGTTAAACTGTGGTTAATCTTTCGAGTTAACAAGCAACTTGTTAACGTCTGAATTATACAGTTACAAGATCTCTTTATTTATACTCGGGACTAATTTGTCAGATGATAATGTACGTATACATCTACTAGCTTCTGCCCGCGACTTCGTCTGCGTAGAATTGTACATAAAAACCTTCCTCTTGAATCACTCTATCTATTAAAAAAAACCGCATCAAAATCCGTTGTGTACTTTTGAAGATATAAGCATACATAGGGACAGAGAAAGCGACTTTGTTTTATACTATGTAGTGATGATACTCTTACTGCAAAACAAACACAACATACATACATACTGTCACGCCTCTTTCCCACAGGGGTAGGCAGAGACTACTTTGTTCCACTCGCTACGATCCTGACATACTTCTTTCGCTTCATACACATATATGTTTGTTTCCAACGTTCCGGGACCAAATAGGAGACGTTTTGGAAAAAGGTCAGGCCAAGAGTAGAGTACCCGAAACCGACGAGCATGTATGAAGAGATTGATGAATGTGGATGAAGCGAAAGACGTATGTCAGGACCGTGGAAGTGGAAAAGTAGTACTGAATGAGTAACTTGTTTAAAAACACGAACCGCAGGCGAGTGTTTTTTAAAGTTACAAATCCATCAATTGCTGTTCCAGCTGAGGCAGATATAATGTTTTTCTTGAGAAAAACAATGTTTGAACATTGAGAGGTTATGAAAATAAATTTTGCACTAAACATCCTCGCAACTTGACATAAAAAAACCTATGGCTTCTCAAGAAGAGGATCGAGGGTTCGAACTTTTGAGTTTTTCGTATGTACGAAATTACATTTGAAATGTACCCTGAGCTGTTCGGTGAAGGGAAACATCGTGAGGATACCAGCACACATCTGCGAAGCAATCAAAGGCCAAGCCCTCTCATTCTGAGAGGAGGCCTGTGCCCAGTGGGACGTATAGGTATGTACAGGCTGTTGATGATGGTGATGATGAACTATAGATATAATCATATACCCCGTAGGAAATGCCAAATTTAATGGTCAGTGCGCCTGCGTGCTCTTGCGTCGCTTCAATGGAAGCCCGCCCTAAAGGTTGCCACGGCGCGCAATGGATGTCACAGCATTAGACGCGCATGCGCACTCTTACTGATCCAGATATCCGCCGTTACGTCAGACGTTTCGTAATTGCACGCAATACAATTTTTTCTCCTGGTTGGTAAAACACATACATAGGTACACAAATCACGTCTTTATCCCTTACGGGGTAGACAGAGCCTAAGGTACAATACAATACAATACAAATACTCTTTATTGAACACCACAAATCAGTACACAACAATACAGAAACAAAGAACAAAGTAGACAATAGGCAGTCTTATCGCTTAATAGCGATCTCTTCCAGACAACCAGACAACAGGTACCTACAGACCACATTTAGCAAGATTATGGGCGTATAGGTGGGAAATGGAATCAAAATAGTGATGGGTTGCTAGCCGCATCGCCTATAACGTGATTCCTATGATAACTATATTCCCTCGATGGGCTTTTACCATCTGCGCGGGAAGAAAAGCAACTGGTACATTGCATGTTTTTTCTTTGCTACCAGATAATCGGCTAGCAACCATCACAATTTTGTAGAAGTAACTAAGTTTTGTACAAAATAGTCACAGTAGTGGTGTCTTGTCTACCCCGTAAGGGAAAAAGACGTGATTTTTGTATGTGGGTGTTGTGTGTATGTATATGTATATGTAAAGACACAATCGTACTCAATACGTTTGTTATATAACTATTTAAGAACCTAAACCATTCACACGTGTGAAATTAATAAAAAAAAAGGCCTGAAGCGAAACTTTCATGGCCGTAGACGCGATAATAATCGGTTGGAGCCAATCGATTATTACGATCCGAAGCGAATCGATACTCGAAACGATTCTATGCAATCGAATAATCAACTCCACACTTTCGCCGCATTAGTGGTCGAGTACTTGTAATTAGTAGCTTGTGTGACTGGCTAAACGCTGATTTACACTGATCAAGTGAAATTTCTAAACGTCACTAACAATTAGAACACATAGAAAAATCCGAAAAGTAAAGCTATTGCCGGGAATCGAACCCGGATCCTCGTCATCCCGTGACGCGTGCTATACCCCTACACCACCCATAGCAGGTGGGCAAGTCTTCGAAATTTTCTACCTGTTAGTAGCTCCCGTGAACTTAAATTATTTTTATTGTTGTTTTGACTAGTAGAGACGTTATACATCGCTACTATAGATTAATATTGACTTGACAATGAATAAATAAATAAATGAATAAATAAATAAATAAATAAATATAATTTAAGGCTCGGGAACCTTTATATCCCTTTTATAAGTGTATTTAATTTAAGCAGAATTTAAGTATTCTTACTGCATTTTATTTTGAAAAAATGACTTTCTGCCAAGTTTCTTGCGGCGCATTCTTCTTGGCAACCATTGTCTGTTCGAAGGCGCTGGTAGTTTCAAAAAGACTTGTAAAAGAGCCATTGGCGGCCATTTTCAAAATTAAAATGTTGTTTTTTTTATTTTGATTTTGGAGACACATATCCAAGAGTGGGCGTTCTATGGCTGATGTGATGGTGACCTGATTAATGCATTCTTCATTATGTCATCGTGTTGTATTGTCATCAGATTCATTTTCCAAGCTTCCCAGCAAACCGTTTTTTTCTTCATCATCAAACTCAATCAAATTTGACCTGAACCAATATGACCCCGAGGTCAAGGACGCCTATTGATCTCGCCGCCTAGATTGATTTCAAGATTGATACCTCGGAAGATCAATCAGTTAGTTTCAATCATCAATCAGTGATGTCATGGTTGGTGATGATGGATCGGCTTGCAGCTGGTGATGTAAGGCATATATTTATAATTGTTTGCAAATAAACATGTAAATTGAGATCAAAGGTCATGTTGCAGAAACGGATATGCATTAGAGGCTTCGCTATAGTTTCACCGAAAAACGTTTGATCGAATGCATCGTTTGACAAACACTACATTTGCCAACCCTTAATTTTGTGCTATCATAAACTTTTTAGCTAATTCTGATTCCCCATTCCACCTTAATAGCCTACAATCAAGCTAAACGTGGCCTCAGACTTGTTACCTCAGGCGCTGTCTACCCCGAAAGGGACATAGAAGTGATTTATGTATGAATGTGTATGTATAAACTTTATTGAAAAGGTATAAAACTAACCTAACCTTTACGTCAGCCACACGAGAAGGTTTTTAGATTAGAAAATACGGCTTACCAGATATTAGAGGGCTGTCAAATTCAATGTTTATAAAACTTTAGTCGCTAACTATGGTAGACAAATTAAAATACAAGCTTTTTTGCTGACTATACTTAATTGCAACGTCATTTTAGTCAATCTGACCACTAAAACCTGAAAAACCAAGAATTTATATTCAGCGAATTAAAGTCTTACCAGAAAATAAAGCAGTCGCAAGACACGAATGGCAGGAAGTGCAAAGAGAAATACACAGACCACTAAAAGTGGCTCAAATTTAATAAAAATAAATTTAAAATTAGATCCCCCTCCCCCACCCCGCTTTGCAAGCGTTGCGCTCGATTCCCCGAACGTTCCATTTCACCAATTGCACCAATCCCCAACGGATGCGCGCGCCGTGATCGGCATACGTTGCGTACTTCCCGACTTACATATTTGGTCAGATTTTGATAGTTGTCTGTCCCGATAGACAGGAAATTTACACTATTTCTATTGCCTTCCATGGTCTGGGAGCACAGGAAAAAACACAGACTGTACCAGTTGCTTATAAATATACTCCCGCGCACAATGGGAAATCAAAACAGTGATGGGTTGCCAGCCACATCGCGTATCCGTAATCCCAATGATCCCTAAGATTTTCGTCCAATCCCTCGATGGGCTTTTACCATCTGCGCGGGGAGAAAAGCAACTGGTATATTCGATCTTTTTTCTTTGCTCCGAAGACCAGCATGGAAGATATAAAAAAAAAACAAATGGGTGCGTTGAACCCTCCACGAATTTTTAAGGCATAGTCCTTGTAAAGCTTGACTTTATAATAACAAAGCCCCATTAACAACAATTACGACGACATTTAACTTAATTACCCGCATTAAAACTGGGGTATGTCTAACTCAATGTCCCTCGGTTGGAAATTCAAAAAAGTAAACGAGCGGATGCAATTCCTCGCTAAGGCCGAATCGTTTTTGGCATTATTTCTTAATAAACCAGCTTGGCCTTTCAGGGTTTTTTCCTTTGCCAAATTAAAAAAAAATGGATTGTCTATGCTCAGCTCAAGGCTGATGGAGGCAACCGCAAGTACCTAATGATTATTGTTTTAATCGCGTTTCATAATTAATTGTAAACCAAATCTAATCGTACGAGATAAAGACGGTTGTACCGCGTGTTGCAATACATTAATATTAAGAATAAGAATGTTTTATTAGCTTATAGAATACACAGATTGCATATACACTTATACGCTCACGCATAAGTGTTGCGAGGGAAAATCGAGTGAGCGAAAATCTTAGGAATCATGTTATAGGCGATGTGGCTAGCGACCCATTGCTGTTCTGATTCCCTTTTCCACCATACGTGGCCTTTAGGTCTTGTTGCCTTGGGCCCTGTCTACCCCATAAGGGATAAAGACGTGATTTATATATGTATGTATACACATACATTATTCCTAGACATTATTCATACATATACCTAGTGTCACAATCAATTCTTTTGACAACACGTTATTTTCGGCTAAACCGTACATACACATACACAAATCACGTCTTTATCCCTTACGGGGTAGACAGAGCCTAAGGTAACAATACCTACAGGCCACGTTTAGCAAGACACTGAGGGCGTAGAGGTGGAAAGTGGAATCAAAATAGTGATGGGTTGCTAGCCGCATCGCCTATAACATCATTCCACCCATTCCCTCGATGGGTTTTTACCATTTGCGCGGGAAGAGAAGCAACTGGTACATTCTATGTTTTTTCTTTGCTCCCAGACCAGCACGGAAGTAAAAGCTAAACCGTAAACCCATTAAAAACTAGCTGTTACCGTGCCTTCGCCCCCGTTCCAATTTTTTTTTTCAAAAATATATATCATACAAACCCTGTCCTGGCAATAGCGAACACATCAAAATAATAATTATCCAATTTGATAAAGTTTTTCTGAAGTTATGCGCGTACATACATTTTGGAGATTAATTTATAATATTTATATAAATTTAAAACTTTTGTACTTGGCACACATTCCGTTAGGTTACATTTGTAAGTTTTCCTAAAACGTAAATACGTTAACAAATGCAGTTTGTCAAACAAAGTGTTTGTCGAACGATATATTCGATCAAACGTTTGTCGCTGAAACATTTGGAAACCCTGATACAGTAGCCATCAACAGCATCATTCTCTGTCAAATCCTACTAATATTATAAACGCGAAAGTTTGTAAGTATGGATGGATGTTTGTTACTCTTTCACGCCAGAACGGCTGGACAGATCTGGATGAAATTTGTAACATAGATAGATTATAGTCTGGAATAACACATAGGCTACTTTTTATCCCGGAAAATTGCGTAATTCCTGGGGGAGAGCGATAAACGAATTCTATGCAGACCAAGTTGCGAGCATAGCTAGTTACGTCATAAGGAAATCCTTTCTAAGTTTTAATTCAAATCACCAAATTAAATATTAACATCACAGACCGACACTTAACTTCGGAATCAAATTAAAATCATAGTCAGAGGAAATTGTGTGAATTCGCAACAATAGCAAATTGTGGAACAATTAAACAGAGCGGTCAGAACGAGGTAAAGTGTTTCATTAATCACGTAAAATGATCTATGTAAGTCAATGTTCACTTGGGTTCTTTACATTTTATAAATCAAGCCCATCATACGGTCCACTGCTGGGCACACGCGTCTCAAAAAAGAAAGCTTGGGCTTTAGTTCTCAAAAGGGCATTTTCCTCACAAAGATGGGTACCTCTCATTTGTTCTATGGAACTGTGACGTCATAGAACTGTTAACATTTTTCTTTCCCAGCAGTTCCATGGTAAGCACCTCAAATTTGTGATGGGAAACTTGAGGTGCTTTTAGTTCTATAGAACAAATAGCACATTTTTTGTTTCAATAGTTCCACCATGGAACTGCTGGGAAAGAAAAATGTTATTCTATGACGTCACAGTCCCATAGAACTAATGGGAGGTACCCGATTTCGTTCACACATGAATTCTGAAAAACTCTGAAGTGCGAGCCCGGCTTCGAACCCACGACCCTCTGCTTGAGAGGCCTTAGGTCCAAACTACAGACTCTAGCGCAAGTTATATTTTTTGTAATGTAATACCTAGCCCCCCTTTCACTAACACGTCACGTGTATATCCCTTACGGAGTAGATAGAGCCTATTTTTTTATGGTGTGGAAAATGCGCGGTACGGGGTTACCGGGGGTATGTGGGGCTCTCCCGCGACGGCAGGCACACCCACTAAAACCACACGGATTCCCTATTCGGTCGTATGTGAGGCGTTACGGGAGCACTCGGTGTCACCGCGACGCCCCAGAAATCTTTATTGATGGGCATGCCTAGGGTTATGTGGGACTCCCCCCCGAAGGGGTATACCCGAACTAAAAACTCTCCGGTGTTGCCTCAATCCGGTGTGACGGGGACGCAGTGGGATGCCAATAGGGTTTCACCACAAACGCCCCCCCCGGTGGCCCCGGCTTCCGCCAGGACCGCGCCAAGAAGGGGAGGGCCCGTACGCTGAGCCCGTCTTCCCTTAGACAATGAAACCGTGCAATGCAGGTAGGTAATGGACTAGACAGAGCTAAGGTAACAAGACCTAAAGGCCATGCTTAGCATGATTGTAGGCGTAGGAGGTAAGGGGAATCAAAATAGTGATGGTCTGTTAGCTTCCTAAGAATTTCGCCCGAGAGAAACCTTGAAATATTAACTTAATTTCATATACCTACGGTACCCTAAATTACAAATGACTCAAATTACGAGACTTGATGAGGAACCAAAGTCATTGTACCCGCGATAACATCTATGAATAGAAAAGGCGAGCTTTTAAATTGTGAATCAGCAATTGACGTATATTAAGCTGCAATCTAAACAATCAGAAGACACGTTACTAACAATTGTCTTAATTGAAGAAATGCATACATACATACATACATCTATTTATCTATTTATTACTTTACTAGCTTCTGCCCGCGACTTCGTCTGCGTAGAATTATACATAAAAACCTTCCTCTTGAATCACTCTATCTATTAAAAAAACCGCATCAAAATCCGTTGTGTAGTTTTGAAGATATAAGCATACATAGGGACATAGGGACAGAGAAAACGACTTTATTTTATAGTATGTAGTGAAGAAATCAGATACGGAGTAGTAACATTACTCTATTAGCATGTTTGATATAAATATTTGCGAATTGCGGTCGACAATTGTACGTTTTTTGACGTCCAGTCTGGATTTGTTTTTAAGAATGTTTTTTTGTTCTAAAAGGGACATAAGGCCAGAGAAAGCGACTTAATTTTATACTATGTAGTGATTTACGTAAAAGTTTATGGATATGTAGTACATTTTATCTGTGAGTCACAGACGGTGCTGGCTGAAAGTCAGTGCTGCAGGTGTCTAACACCTCAGTGTAATGCTGAGCCAGCGACCGTTTCACTTTTGCGAAGACACACAACGCTGATGATCTATTATTCATGCTTGTGTTTTTTTTCCTTGTTTCTTTTCTATTAAATTGTGTATATTCTCTCATATTTGCGTGTCTTGTAAAAAGGAATGAGTGTCTTCTCTCTTTCTTTACACATATATCACGTTTTTATCACTTACGGGGTCGACAGAGTCTAAGGTAACAAAACCTTAAGGCCACGTTTAGCAGATTAAGAAGACGTGCACTAGGAATTAAAAGCTAGAACAAAGAAAATATTATACAGAGACGTTTTATATTTAAGTACCTAGTCTATGATTTTACATTTTTACAGACACATCATTCAAACAGTCGACGCTTGGCGACATAAATTCGCATAGTAGTGGTCACGTGACAGCTAGTAACAGATAGAAAAATTTGAAGGCTTACCCACCTGCTATGTAGTCTAGGGTATAGCACGCGTCACGGAATGACGTGGATCCGGGTTCGATTCCCGGCAGCTTTACTTTTAGGATTATGTGTTCTAATTTTCAGTGTTATTTAGAAATTTAACTGTAGATTAATTAAACTTGTAAAACAATCTTCTATGTTGGTCTGAGAGCAAAGAAAAAACATAGAATGTACCAGTCGCTTCTCTACCCGCGCAGATGGTAAAAGCCCATCGAGGGAATGGGCGAAAATCTTAGGAATCATGTTATAGGCGATGAGGCTAGCAACCCATCACTATTTTGCTTCCATTTTCCAACTGTACGCCCACAATCTTGCTAAATGTGGCCTGTAAGTCTTGTTAACTTAGGCTCTGTCTACCCCGTAAGGGATAAAGACGTGAACCATGACCACGGCAGTCTGCTGTAGTGACGAACACAGGCGTCGCAGGTGGCGGAACTTTCACGTCCAGCATTGAAATAAAGAAAGTGCTCGCTATATTTGTCTGTGTTTATGGCACTGCGCACTGCCCAGGGCGCAGCCTTCTACAGTTTATTGTGTATTGTCTCGCGCATGAGGTGATGTGACAACTATCCTACTTTCCCATGTTTTTCTTGCTTCATAACATCCGTTTCTACATTCATTCTCTTTGAACATCGAGCAAGGTATGGAAATATTTGTCAACTATGATCCAAAAATCCTGAAAAACATACATACATAAATCACGTCTTTATCCCTTACAGGGTAGACAGAGCCTAAAGTAACAAGACCTAAAGGCCATGTTAAGCATAATTGTGGGCGTATAGATGGCAAGAAATGGAATCAAATTAGTGATGGGTTGCCAGCCGCATCGCCTATAACATGATTCCTAAGACTTTCGCCCATTCCCTCGATGGGCTTTTACCTGCGCGGGAAGAGAAGTAACTGGCACTTTCTGTGTTTTCTTTGATCCCAGACCAGCATGGAAGAGAGATCCATTTCTCGCTACGAAAATAACGTTACGAAGATCATCTGCATCCCTTTTTCAAAATGGTGACTATCTCGCAGAGTAGCCAAATCAGTTAATCTATTTAGTATAGCATCTGTTTCTTGTTCACACAATTTATGCACATCTGCTTACAAAACTAATGCTACATGTGCTTTGAGATTCATTTGTTCACTATATCGTGACAAGCCACAAGCATTACCTAATTAAATAACCTGTGAATTACAGTTCCCACAGCGTAGGCAGGCAGAGATTACTTTGTTCCACTAGCTACGATCCTGACATACCTTTTTCGCTTCATCCACATTCGTCAATCTCTTCATACATGCTCGTCGGTTTCGGGTATTCCTGACCTGACCTTTTTCCAAAACGTCTCCTGTTTGGTCTCGGAACGTCCGTCCAGGCCTTCCCCTCCCAACGTAACCATTCACACTCCCCATATAGATCTGTTTAGTTAGTAGGTATACTTTCATCCATCCGCTCTATGACTTATACTTTTTTCTATCCTAGTCACTATATCCTCTTTCACACTATTCCTTATTCTATCCTTCAGTGATACACCTTCCATACTTCATCGCTTTCATTTCAACGAGGTACATTTATGCTACTTTCATGCTTCTTTTGCCATACCCAAGTTTCGCTGCCTTACATTAATGTTGGTTAGAAATACGGTTAGAAATCTAACAAAAAGATTTACTTGAACTCTCAAATTAACGAAAACCTACATGGTCATCTCAAGAGATGTTTATTGTTTTTTTATTCAATACCAAAAGCTAAACAATTAAACATGACATCACGTACAAAAAACGAACCGACGCATTCGACAGGTAAATTAATAGATCTGACAACATTGTTTTTTCGCACCCAAATCCGATGTTGGTTTAACTAGTTCGTACCACGTTTTTTTGTCATTGTATCATCGTCAATTGAAAAACTTAAACGGCTAAATAATAAATCTCATAAAAACATTACTAACTGATAAAAATACGCGAATCTCGTAACGCAGTTCTTATAATCTATACTAATATTATAAAGAGGAAAAATTGGATAGTTTGTTTGTTTGGTTGCATTGAATAGGCTCCGAAACTACTGGACCGATTTTAAAAATTCTTTTGCCGTTAGAAAACTACACTATCACTGAGTGACATAGGCTACTTTTTACCGCGGGAAATACCTATTCCTACGGGAAAATTAATTTATCGCTGCGGACGGAAGGCTAGTATTATTATGTAGGCGACGCGCCTATTTAGGCAGCTACGTGTTACAACCTTTTTACAAAATTATCCTATTCCGGCCCTGGCCGCAAATAAACTAATTGCACGCAGTGCTGAAAGAAAGAAAAACGACAAATAAAAATAAAAAAAACAAAAAAAAAACAAAAGAAAGTAGTTGTGTCAGCGTGTGCTCTTGTCAGCGCTGCAGTTGCAGTTGAATTTTCAGTATAATTTAAATAGTTTTATTTTATTAGTTATGTTCAATATTGTTTGTACTTTTGAAACTGTAAACAATTGAATACTTTACTCACAAAACTTTAAGGGCACGTTTAGCATGATTAAGGGCGTACCTATAGGTGGAAAGGGGAATTAAAATAGTGATGGGTTGCATCGCCTGTAACATGATTCCTAACATTTTCGCGCATTTCCTCGATGGGCTTTTACCATGCGCGGGAAGAGAAGCAACTGGTACATTCTATGTTTTTTTTTTACTCCCAGACCAGCATGGAAGATACACTAAAATATATCTGAAGAAGTGAAGAGTGAAGTCAAGTTAAAGTAGTTGGTGTACGCTTTAAGTGGCTACGTCGAAGCCTGCCGGCGTGTCAACGTCTGAGTGACAGGTACATGCGCCGGCGCCGCGGAAGCGCGCGCGCAGCCAGCAGGTACAGTCGGGCTGCCAGTGATACCAACCGAATCAATAATATACATACATAAATCACATATTTATGCCCTTATGGGGTTGACAAGACAGTAAAGGCAATAAGAAAATGAAAATGAAAAAATTATTTTGCAAAGTGGCCGCCAAGGGCTCTTTTACGTGTCTTTTTGAAACTACCAGCGCATTCGGAAAGACCATGATTGCCAAGAAGAATGCGCCGCAAGAAACTTGGCAGAAAGTCATTTTTTCAAAATAAAATACAGTAAGAAGAAGCACGTTTAGCATGATTAAGGGCGTATAGCTGGAAAGGGAAATCAAAATTGTGATGGGTTGTTAGCCGCATCGCCTATGACATGATTCCTAAGTATTCGCCAATTCCCTCGATGGGCTTTTACCATCTGCGCGGAGAGAAGCAACAGGTACATTCTATGTTTTTCCTTTGCTCCCAGACCAGCGTGGAATGATCATAATGATTATTTATCTTTCTTTCTAAATATATATAACTCAAAGGTGACTGACTGACTGACTGACATAGTGATCTATCAACGCACAGCCCAAACCACTGGACGGATCGGGCTGAAATTTGGCATGCAGGTAGATGTTATGACGTAGGCATCCGTTAAGAAAGGATTTGGATCAATTCTACCCCCAAGGGGATAATAGGGGATGAAAGTTTGTATGAAACTTTGTCAATTTTAAACCGATCGGGCTGAGACTTTGCATGAGACTAGCGGGATAGCAATAAGCGAATTCTGCGCGGACGGAGTCGCGGGCAACAGCTAGTTGTATTATAGATTTGATATATACATACATAAATCACGTCTTTATCCCTTACGGGGTAGACAGAGCCTAAGGTAACAGGTACCTACAGGCCACAATAGATTTGATTGATTTTTAATATGTAACTATGATCGACATACACAATGGCGAGTTGAACCGGTACGGTGCGATGACGCGACTAACATACACGCTTCATACATAATTGTATGTATGGGTGGCATTATGTCAGTATTCAAATGTCACGTCATGATAGTACAGTTGTTAGGTAGAGGTGACAAATGACAGCAATGATAAAGAAATGCAGGAAATGTCAATAATTCGCAAAATTGAATGTTAGATTACAAGAATGAGCCATTCGTGACTTTACCACATAGATACACACATACACAGAGCACGCCTATCGCCTATCCCTTACGGGGTAGACAAAGCCTATGGTAACAAGACCAAGTGGTGTGTTGCTAGCCGTATCGCCTATATATAGCATGATTCCTATGATTTTCGCTTATTCCTTCGATGGGCTTTTACCGTCAACGCGGGAAGAGAAGCAACTGGTACATTTTATGTTTTTTCTTTCATCTACAAGTAACTTTACCAATTAACACGAAGTTAATGCAACACACAAACGATAGTTAAACTAAATGCCAATATTTATGATTTTGACGCGCACTAGGCATTTATTTAAATAAATGTGGATAGTAAAAGTTAGATAAAGACTTTTTCGTCACAGAGTATTAGTTACTTAAATTTTGTATTGAGCTAATCTGCCGTGATTTTGCGAAAGTGTTTGCAAGTTACCATATCAACTTCACAGTTCACCTGTATAAATCTCATTTGCCTCTCTGAGGCTCGTAGGCACTGAAACACCAACTCAGTATGGATTATACCATCTACAAATTATACCAACTCCTAATCATCATGTTAGTGATTCGCGACGCGTCGCCTGCGCATCCTGTTCGCATGCGGGGCGACACACTGACTGAGGATTATCTATCTATGCCAACAGTCATTATGTCAATACTTAATGATCATTCGTATAATCTACTAGCTGCTGCCCGCGACTTCGTCTGCAAATAAAATTAATTTTTCGCTATCCCGCGGGAACTATGCAATTTTCCGGGATAAAAAATAGCCTATGTGTTAATCTATCCGTTCCAAATTTTATCCAAATCCATTCAGTCGTTTTTTAAGAGCAGTAAACATCCATCCATCCATCCATACTTACAAACTTTCACGTTTATAATATTAGTAGGACTAGCTGTTGCACGCAACTTCGTCTGCATAGAATTCGTTCATCGCTATCCCGCAGAATTTACCAATTTTTCGGGATAAAAACTAGCCTGTGTGTTATTCCAGACTATAATCTATCTATGTTCTAAATTTCATCCAGATCTGTCCAGCCGTTCTGGCGTGAAAGAGTAACAAACATCCATCCATCCATCCATCCATCCATCCATCCATACTTACAAACTTTCGCTTTTATAATATTAGTAGGATATAAAACTACTTATAATATTATAATCAATCTTAGGAACCATGTTATAGGCGATGCGGCTAGCAATCCATCACTATTTTGATTTCCCATTCCACCTATACGCCCTTAATCATGCTAAACGTGGCCTTAAGGTTTTGATACCTTAGGCTACGTCTACCCCATAAGGGTATGTGTGTATTGTATGTATTTCTGATGTTAAAGTCATCCATCGCAGAAAGTTCTGTAACCAAACCCAACTTTGAAGAATTTCATATTCTCTTTTTTAACTCCCAAGCAAAAGCTTCGCTCGTATTAATTTGTGTTAATGAACAGTAATGAAGGCGCCTTATGGGATTAATTGGTCTTTAAATATTTAATATAGCCCTTAATTGAGAAGGACGGACGCCGAGTTAAGTGTTACGATTATGATGTGCTCCCATAAGGTGCTGTCGACAATTTGTATGTAAAATAATTTAAACTTGACATTTGATTGTGCGCATTTTGCATGAAAAATATTTTTCTTTGTACCATTCTAGTACCTCATTTGTTGTTATTTTATATTTATTATTTGACATTTTAAATTGCTCTTAAAATAGTAATTTTAATTGTATTTTGCGCGCTACAATTACTGTTATTTTCTCTTTTCTATGTCCTCATGACATTTTATTTACTTTTATTTTTGTTGTTATTTTGTTTTAATTTAATTTCAATTATCATAATTTTCAAGTAACTGTTTTTGAAGCAAAAAAAAATGTTTTTTTTTTTAAACTTGCTTTGCTGGCCTGGGTGTAAAGAAACAACACAGAATGTACCAGTTGCTTCTCTTCCCGCGCTTATAATAAAAACCCGTCGAGAACCGTACAAAAATCTTAGGAATCATGTTACAGACAATGCTAGCAACCCATCACTGTTTTGGTTCCCCACATGCACCCACAATAATGCGAAACGTGGCCTTTGGGTGTTATTAACTTAGGCTCATCTCATAACTCAGGCATACGGCAGACATGACCAGCCCAGTCCCATTTCAGCTGCTGGAACACTGTCCTGCGCTCCATGACTCAAGTCACAGGTGTTGGCAGCACCAACAAAATGTAAGAGCGGCAACACTAGCGCCCTCTCCCTTCTTCTTGCTTTTACCGTGATCTTGCTCTCTGTACACATTCTAATTAAAAATAATTTAACGTCTGACAAGGCCTTTTCATTGACAATTAAATCATTATTACACATAAACGGATAACTCACGTATAAAAAGTCGAGTGATGCTCGACATGTTTCGGACTATTTCGTAGTCCTTCTTCCTGGAGCGCTCGCCCCGGCGGCAGCGAAACGAACACTGCGCGCCAGCGCTCTGTTCGCGCGGCTGCTCGACGCAACTGACAGCGGCGCACAACTACCCTCGTTTTCATCGTCATTTTTATTACTGTCAAATGTAGGGCAGCACACAACACTGATCACAACACTGATCCGTTTATGTGTAATAATGATTAAGTCTCACGGTAGTTTCATGTTGAAAGTGACAATTAAATCAGTGCAACAAACTAAATAGTCTGAGCTACAACAGTCGGTAAAAAGGCGGCAAAGCTATTAAAAAAACCGCATCAAAATCCGTTGCGTAGTTTTAAAGATCTAAGCATGCATAGGGACAGACAGACAGCGGAAAGCGTCTTTATTTTAGACTAGCTGTTGCCCGCAACTTCGTCTGCATAGAATTCGTTTATCGCTATCCCGCAGAAATTACGCAATCCGTTCTTAGAGGATGCCTACGTCATAGTAGCTTTATGCATGCAAAGTCTCAGCCCGATCGGTTTAAAACTGTCAAATTTTCATACAAACTTTTATCCCCTTGGGGGTAGAATTGATCAAAATCCTTTCTTAGCGGATGCCTACGTCATAATATCTACCTGCATGTCAAATTTCAGCCCGATCCGTCCAGTGGTTTGGGCTGTGCGTTGATAGATCACTATGTCAGTCACCTTTGAGTTATATATATTATGTAGTGTTAGACTATGTAGTGTTGTTACTGTTAAAAAACTGTGTAACAGACACATTATTTTAAACAATTAACGGAACCAAAGTCACCGAAACCACGTCGCGGCCGCACTCAACAAAAAATCATCATGATTTTGATTTATCACGTTAAATAAGCATAAATAATAATTGTTATGGCAGTAGACGTTTCTCTTAATTGCGGTATGACAGTTAACTCTGTCATAATAGTGACAGAAAAACTTGTCATGACTGATCTTAATGAGAAGCAAGGGCGGCGAGTTGCCAAACCACGCTCAAGTTTATAATAAAATTAAAGAGCTAGTTATTATAATTGCTAATATTATAAATGCGAAAGTAACTCTGTGTGTCTGTCTATCTGTCTCTTATTTTGACGCTTAAACCTTTAAACCGAATTAGTTGAAATTGCAGTCCCGGGGAAGGATATAGGATAGTTTTAACCCGATAAAACAGCATAGTTCCCGCGGGATAGCGACAAGCGAATTCTGCGCGGACGGAGTCGCGGGCAACAGCTTGCTTACAATAAAATTTATCTGTTAAGTTCCAGTTATCTTAAGTGTAAGTTATCTGAAACAAAATGCCGAGAATACACCTCCACCCACTTTAAAAGTCGGTTAAACCATAATCAAATTACTCGAAATACCAAGAAGCGTTGCACTTTGCGAAACTGACAATGACCGATGCACATTTAACGCGTTTAATGATCGCTTAATGGTCACTTAGCGGTCACTTGCGCGGCAAAATGGCGGATCTGTCAATGTGACAGTTCGCAAGCATTAATGTCAAGTGCACGCGTCGATAAAAGACGTAATTACTTTTTAATAAACAGAGGTTATTGATCTGACAAACAATATATTGTCATAACATTAATTCCGATTTGAGCCCGAGGTTGGGGTGCGAGTCGGGTTACCTCCGCGTGTGGTGTGATCAAGTCAAGTTATAGGCGATGCGGCGAGCAACCCATCGCTATTACGATTCCCCTTTCCACCTACCATATCATACCTTTACCATAGGCTCTGTCTACCCCTTAAGGGATAACGACGTGATATATGTATGTTTTTTTTATAGCACTACAAGAGATTTATTTACGCGTATTATTGTACAAAAAGTAATTAAGGATTATCACACCTGCGGTCACATTAATTAAATAGGAGCTTTAAAGTGCGCGTGCGCTGGCAAGCTTAAAGTTCAAAGGCGAAGCAAAGCAATTAATGTCGCCGTAGCCGAATGAAACTATAATTCACTTCGTCAAGTACGCATGTCATTATACGGAGTAATGAGCTGTTTTCTCTCATTAAAATATGTGAACTTGTTGTTTTATTATGACTAAAATAGAACTTTAGCCAGCACAACATTACAGGAAGTTGAAAATGGCCTGAATGGCTCGAGAAAAGGATGACGGCATGTCGTTGTTTTGCAACTTGGCGGCGGCACTGCCGTGCCCCCAAAAATACTTAACCTAGCTTTGACAGGCCTATCGTAAATCTATACTAGGTATCTTATTATTAATCCCTATTCCCTACTAATATTACAAATGCGAAAGTAACTCTGTCTGTCTGTATGTTACGCTTTCACACTGAACCGATTTTAATGAAATTTGGTACAGAAATAGTTTCAGTTCCACAGAAGGACATGGGGTAGTTTTTATCCCGGAAAATTGCATAGTTAGCTAGTCTGGAATATTTTAACAGGCGCTTCGATTTGTTTAAATTGTACATTCTTACAAAGGTATTTTGTAGTATTTTTGATTGAAAATTAAAGTCATTCCTTTGACGCCACTCGGTATACTTTGGACATAGACATATGGAAACATTTTGTCGACTAAAGTTAAAAAAAACTGAAAATAATTCACAGGGACTGAACACTCAGTCAAACTAACTTTTGCTAGAGCAGAAATAACATAGGTACAAACGAATATATATCGGAGGGTCGAATAATTGTTTGGTCTAATGATCGTTTGGTCTAAACTGAATTTATACTGAAACCATCGATTTTTCAGCAAAATCATAAAATAAGCCTGCCTAACCCAACCTATTCTACAAAGTCTATCTGAATTATTTTCAGTTTCAGCTAGAGAAATTTTAGATCAAACGATCATTCGACCAAACATTACGTTAGACCAAACAATTATTCGATCAAACGAAGGGCTCCCCATACAAACATATCTACATAAATAACAGAGCAAGAGCCTAAGGTAACAAGACCTAAAGGCCGCGTTTAAGACCTAAAGGGCTTATAGGTGGAAAGGGGAATCAGAATAGTGATGGGTTGCTGCCAGTTGTTGCCAGTAGTGCTGTGAGTTAAAACTTAAAAACTAGTTAACATTTCTCCATACACGTTTTGACCATAAAGCACTATTATGAGGCAGCAAGTACTTATTATTAATTTAATTTAGACCCTGTTGAAATGTCAATCGAGCAATTTATGACAACTTTCATGATTAAAAACGACTCAATCCGAATCGGAAACTCCGTCCGCGAAGGCAATGTGATTAAATAACAATTAGCTCAACCTTTACATCGATTTGTGTTAACATTTTAAAACAAATTGTTATTTTAAAACAAAAAAAAACATTCTTAAACACAAATCCAGACTGAAAGTCACGAAAATTATAATTGCCGACCGCCATATAAAAATATTTATACCAAACATTTTATTGAATTTTATGTAATAGAGTAATGTTACAACTCCGTATCTGATTTCTTAGTATAGCACGCGTCACGGAATGACGAGGATCCGGGTTCGATTGCCGGCCATAGCTTTACTTTTCGGATTTTTCTGTGTTCTAATTGTCGTGTCGTTTAGAACTTTTACTCCTGAAGTAGGTAATCTGGTTTATTTATAAAGCAAAATTTCAATGAGCAATGGACATAAGCGATTTTTTCCGACAAAAATCGAATCGAATCCAACTAAATACATACTTAAATACATACATACATACACAAATCACGTCTATATCCCTTACCGGGTAGATGCCAAGACAACAAAACCTAAAGGCCACGTTTAACATGATTGCGGGCGTACAGGTGGAAAAGTGAATCAAAATAGTGATGGGTTGCCCACATCGCCTATAACACTTTCCTAAGATCGCTTCTCTAACTAAAATCGAACTAATCTTACATGTCATAGTCACTTGGGTATTTCTCGACCGCATGTGTAGTTGGGAATTACAAAACATAACACGAGCTCGATTCTATTGCCATTCCAAGCGGTTAGCGATCCACGAATCATAAATAAGTCGATTGATTCCCAAAACAAAGGCAGAGCGGTGAGAAACAATAAACGGAAATATAAAAGGAAACATTTTTTTGTTACTATGGGTCGGTGGGGCACAGCTCAAAACCGAAACAAACGGAGGAATCCCGGCATTGGAATATTTTTTCCACGCTGATAACAATAGTTACAACTTTTCCAATGCCCATTGCCATCCCCAGTTGATCAGAGCAGAGCGAAGTCATTTTTTGTCCCTACTCGTATACCTGTAGGCTAAAATCTTCTTATGAAAATATCATTTTTTTTTTAAACCGCCTGCGCATTAAACAAGTCATCAACGTAAATAAAAAACAATTCAACTTTATGCCAAAAATGCCTTACATCATCGTTGAAAAGAGCTGATACTCTTCAAACTACTGGACTATTGTTTACCAAACAAAGCTAATAACCACAGCAAGGAAACTGGCTTTCGAATGAAAAAAACAGCATCGAGAGAGAGAGACATAGACGTCAAACACCCCGTTTGGCATCGAGGGCTAAAAACAAGATAAAGCACAAAGAATTCTACACATATTAAGTATCTTAGAGGCTCAGTCAATCCTGACATTTTCCGGTCAAATGAGATTAAATCGCACTTATTACATAACCACCCAACGTTTCATCGCAAACCGAACTATTCCGCACACAATTGACGCGCTGCCAACATAACGCCGCGATTTGAAAAGCAGATCGCTTCAAAGGAACCACGGCCCGGTTTTCACACGACGTGACAGCGCTACCAATATGGCGGCTTTAAAATTTGCAGGTGCGAAATTTCGCATTCCGTCTGCACCACAGGTTTGCCTGAAAGCGAATGTGAGCTGGGAAATGTTGAATTTGACGTAGTGCTCTTTATATTATGAACAATTAAATTAAGATGACGCTTCGTAAATAAGTAAAACATCAGCAGTTCCTTGGCATTTCTATTCCTTTCGACAGTTTGATTAGTTAATACATACATACACAAATCACGTCTTTATCCCTCGGGTAGACAGGGCCCAAGGTAACAAGACCTAAAGGCCACGTTTAGCATAATTGCGGGCGTATAGGGTATAGGTGGAAAGGGGAATCAAAATAGTGGTAGGTTGCTAGCATCGCCTGTAACAAGATTTCTAAGATGTTCGTCCATTCCCTCGATGGGCTACATCTCTGCTATAGACTAATATAATTTAAGGCTCGGGGACCTTAAACATCCCTTTTATAAATAAATGTATTTAATATAAGTAGCCAAGTTTCTTGCGGCGCATTCTTCTTGGCAATGATGGTCTTTCCGAATGCGCTGGTAGTTTCAAAAAAGACATGTAAAAGAGCCCTTGGCGGCCGATTTGCAAAAATAAAATTTAGATTTTGATTTTGGGCTTAACATCTACGCGATGTTATTTCTTTGCTCCCAGACCAGCATGGAAGTAACCAAAAAGACTATTACAGGTCTTCCTCCTCGCTTGCTATCGCGCTGCTCACTTCCAGGTCATTGTCAACGCTGGTTTTTGACAGGAAACCAGCGTTGCTGCATTTGATACATAGCGACACAATATGTGCTGAGTTGGGACCATTTTAGATGTCACCACAAATTTAATATTAAGTTTATTGTGATTTTTTATCGTAAGCTGATGGGATTTTTGGAACTAAAATAATAGTACATTACTGTCTAGGCCAGGAAGTAGGCAATTGCTGGCTGAGTATTGGTTTGAACGGAAGAGCTTGCGAGTCCGTTTAATAATACAAAGCCAGCAATGCTATTCTGGCCGAGGCAAGTATAGTGCTTTTCTCAAAAATCGAAAAGAAAACAATAACAAAAATAAAGGAAAATAATAATTGACTTAAATTATTAATTATTTTTGCTTTGCCGCCTGTTCCTATCAATGGCATTTGAAGAGAGTATTTTTCTACCCAGAACATCTAAAGCTATTTCAGACGCAGAGAAACACGTCGTCGTACTAGCTTTTCTTTTAATTAGTTGTTTTAAGTCTTGTGCCTTTATTTTTTATAATGGTGATTTGCATTTTTAAAAAGTTAATAACTAGACAGTAATGGAATTTGTATGCAACATTACTGGAGAGTTTAGCGCTACAGTAATGTTTTTTTTTTTTTATTTTGAACTGACCGGCAACAATTAACTTCCTGTTGTGATATGTAGTTAACAATGACGACATTAACGGACATTTTTGAGAAAAATATTTTTCTTTCTTTTGTACACGAGCCTAGTAAACCTAGCCATGTCTTCCCACGGATCACCAAAAACAAGTTCCGTTGATCAGCGGATTAGCAAACACCGTTCAAGTATAATCCGACAGGCGTTTAGTAATGTCACTGTGACGAAATGGACTAGAAATTATTTAAATTAGAAATGTACCTGTTTCTCAGCCACGCGGCCCATTTTGCGAAGGCTGTTGGAATCTGTGCACCAGTTAGAGTTATGGCGGAATACATAAATAAATTTTTTTTTTATATGAGTGGGGGCAAACGAGCAGACGGGTCACCTGATGGAAAGCAATCACCATCGCCCAGGGACACCTACAAGACCTGAGGAATCACAAGTGCGTTGCCGGCCCTTTGAGGAACAGGAAGGCTCGCTTTTTAAAGATCCCTAAATTAACCCTTAATATTTACTTAGAGTTTTTGTTTATATTAAGCTTTGTTTTCTTTTCCTGTATTAGACTTCGACAGGGGTCTATGGAATATTCTAAATTCTGACTTACGTTGTAGACAGAGCTTAAAGTAACAAGACCTGAAGGCCACGTTTAGCTTGATTGTAAGCGTATAGGTGGAAAGAGTATTTAGCAATTCTTTTAAGATTCCTCTCCATGCTGATCTGGCAAAGAAGAACATAGAATGTACCAGTTGCCTCTCTTATCGCCTTAGGAAAACCTTAGGAATCATGTTTTGATTCCCCTTTCCATCTATACGCCCACAATCATGCTAAACGTCACTTTTAGTTTTCGTTACTGTTACCTCAGGCTCTGTGTACCCAGTGAGGAATAAACACGTGATAATACTACGATGAATTGTATTTCAATTTTACATAAACTTGGGGGCGCTTGTTTGTTTACAGTATGATCGTATTCTTCACTAAAACCTATTATTGACATAGTGTATTGGCGAGTGTTGCGCGCGCATTGCGACAGAAGGCCGCGGCGCAGGCGCAGGGAGACGGACCGATAGCATCTTTGTTTTGTAACCCGAGTTAAGGTCGCCTACTGGAATTTGCACTGGTGTGTGCTAAATTTGTTTATTTTAGCGACTTATAAATATTTTTGCTAAAAATATTAGATGGGAATAGATCCTCATCATATCAGCCCGAGGACGTCCACTGTTGGACATAGGCCTCTCCCATAGGCCAGTTGCCTCGGTTGGAAGCGGCTTGCATCCACCGTAGATGCTTACAAGGAAATCATGCTATAGGCGATGCGGCTAGCAACCCATCACTATTCTGATTTTCCTTTCCACCTATACGCCCTTAATCATGCTAAACGTGGCCTTAAGGTTTTGTTTCGCTTGTAACAAGATTCCTAAGATTTCCCAAATAAATGCAAACGTCAACGCCGAGTCTTATAGAGACATCAAAAAACGAAGAAAAAAGGGAATTGACAAGTATGTATGACTGTATTGTTTGTAAACAATTTATTGTACAAAATAAAAATGTTAAAAAAACTTGGACTTATCTCTTTAAGGTGTCTCTTCCAGTCAACCTTTGAGTTTGACTCTTAAATAGTGCATGATGACGATACAAACTACGTGAGTTTAGATCGGCGATGAAATACCTTCCATGCTGGTCTGGGAGCAGGGAAAAACATAGAATTTACCAGTTGCTTCTCTTCCCGCGCAGATGGTAAAAGCCCATCGAGGGAATGAACGAAAACAGTACCTAATCATGTTATAGGCGATGCGGCTAGCTACCCATCACTATTTTGATTCCCCTTTCCACCTATACGCCCACAATCATGCTAAACGTGGCCTTTAGCTCTTGTTACCTTGTAAGGGATAAATACATGATTTATGTATGTATGTATATATGTATGATGAAGTAAATAATGTAAAAAAACGAGACCGAATTTGATCATGAATGATGTGATCACAAGTCACTTAAAGAACGGTTCATTGTGTACGTTTCGTACGTAAATATTTTGACATCAATGTAAATAAATACTCAGTTAAAGTATACAAGTGATCCAGTTGTGTGTCATGCTTCTGTCATTCTGTTCTCATATAGTATGACAACAGTATGTGATCTACAAACGTATTGAAATAACACTCGCTCGCTCTCATCCGTTATCATATTATACAAAACCGACAAACTATAAGAATCCGATTCCTTAAACGTTTTTTTGTACATATATATATACACTAGCTTCTGCCCGGGACTTCGTCTGCGTAAAATTATACGTAAATACCTTCCTCTTGAATCACTCTATCTATTAAAAAAAACCGCATCAAAATCCGTTGTGTAGTATTAAAGATATAAGCATACATAGGGGCATAGGGACATAGAAAGCGACTTTGTTTATACTATGTAGTGATATATTACGTATAGGTGGAAAGGGAAATCAAAATAGCGATGGGTTGCTAGCCGCATCGCCTATAACATGATTCCTATGATTTTCGCCCATTCCCTCGATGGTTGTACCATTTGCCCGGGAAGAGAAGCAACTGGTATATTCTATGTTTTTTTCTTTGCTCCCAGACCAGCATGGAAGTACATGGAAGTAATTTAAATTTGTATTATATCAGCCAAATTTGAAATGCCAGTTCGAAACTTAAGCGATTTAGGTCAGTCAATAAGTCACGGTACTATTTTATAAGTACAGAAGATTTAATGCCAGAATTTTGACAGCTACCACTAGAGCGCCACGTTAAATATGCGTATTGCGCGTGCCAATTTAGCGTTCTATGTAGACGACACACTGATTAAAGCGCCCTGTAAACGATCAAATTGTTTGTCAAATTTTACGTGTTTGTCAAATTATTTGTTAGTGTACGGCTGTGTCTGAGGCGTTTGTCAAACAATCTACGCGTTTGATGCGTTTGATGAAAATCTGGATTGATGTCGAGTTTGACAAACAGGTTTGAACGTGTACGACGGTGTTTGTCAAACAGGTCTCGGTAGAAGAAGTTTGACAAACAAATTTGTCAAGCAAGTTTGACCGTTTAACAGGGCGCTTTAACAAATTTGTTTGATATTTGGTTTGATCGTTTAAAAAGCTTATGTTTGATGAAAACGTGAAGTTTGTCAAACAAATTTGATCGTTTACAGGGCGCTTAAAACTGTGGTCATTTCATTGTTTCAGCGAAACTGATTCACGCGTTATCTATACACATGGACACACCTATCTTCCGTTGGCATGTCCTGTAAATGTTTGTTTGGAATGATACACCGGTTTAAACGCAACCAACGCAATAGGTATTTGAAGGAAAACCTGTGAGTCACGGAAGATGCATACATACCCTCAAGCTTCCTTCCTGCAGGAGTAGGCAGTGAACACTTTGTTCTTGCTACGATCCTGACTTTTTTTGCTTCATCCACATTCATCAATCTTTGCACACATGCTCGTCGGTTTAGGGTACTCTTGACCCAATCTTTAGAGATTTACCTCCAGAACAAAAATGGCAACTACATTTTTACATCCTCATTTTTTTTTTATTTCTCGTTTCATTCTACTAAAACTTAATTTATTCAATGTCAATCAATTAATATACCTATGCACTTTCACATACTAATAATTACATACATACATACACAAATCAAGTCTTTATCCCTTACGGGGTAGACAGGTAACAAGACCGACAGGCCACGTTTAGCAAGACACAGGGCGTAGAGGTGGAAAGTGGAATCAAAATAGTGATGGGTTGCTAGCCGCATCGCCTATAACATGATTCCTATGATTTTCGCCCATTCCCTCGATGGGTTTTTACCATTTGCGCGGGAAGAGAAGCAACTGGTACATTCTATGTTTTTTCTTTGCTCCCAGACCAGCATGGAAGTACTAGTAATTTAGGGATATTTTTGCTTTTGTACGTCTGTTTTGTTCTGTAATCGAGTTTTTTGTATTATACAATAAAGACACACATACATACAATTAATAAATTTCAATTTTCTACATTGGAATGATTAGATACTTTGTTGTTAAATCCCGGAATCTTGTCAGTATTAATATGTGGAAATAAAGTTATAGTTCAAAATTTAATATTGTTAATATTTTCCCTATTACTAAATGTTTAGTGAATTTAATGTTACGAAAGCAGGCAGGAGACCTAACTTGGTTCGGCGCAGCCGGCATATCATTAGCGAGCACTATAATTATCACTATCGGCGCTTACGCATGTCACAGCTAAAGCACAAACAGAGAGTCCACTCCACGCATTTTTCATACATAATATCTGCCCCGAGGATCGAACCTTAACAACTACATAGGCTATCCGGTCATCAAAAAAAAAGAAATATAAACAAACAGTGGGTTTGACGGCCAATATTGTGGTATTTCAACTCCAGTATAAAAATTGTGAGAAATGGTGATTTGTCAAACACTATAAAATAAAACGGTTTCACTCACGGTTTTAAGTCTGAGACGATCTAACGAGTTACAATATTATCAGATTTTTTTTAAGAGTGAGGATGAGGACGGTGACGCTTGCCGCACTAATGGCTTTGAAGCAACCCATTTCGACTGCGCAGATAGGATAGGTGCACCCATGTATACCATCAACATTTTCGTCAGATTAAAAAAAACCGATAGCATGCACTGTTTAAAAAATTTACTCAACCTTAAATCAGGCTAAATATCGACCGCAACAAATATTACAGAACCTTTCGTTTGTCAGCTCTCCAAGAGCCGAGTGCACTTTCTGTTACAAACTAATCTATGTAACAGGCGCCAGCGCAATTCTAAGCGTTGATTTATTAATTTACTTGAATAAAATAGTAATTACAAGTGATGGATTTATGACATTATATTATTATGTTCGACCTTGTTCTGGACCATATTATTGCATTAATTTGACCCATATTGCACTAACTTGGGTTCCTCTAGCTTTTTACTACTAAATCTCGTCTAACCGCATTAAATTCGCACTCTCGCTCGCAGTCGCATTCGCTGTCTCTTTCTGCCACCATTGGACAGTTTTAAACTAAATCAGTCTTAATTCGAACCCATCATTCATTTTCACTCAAAATCTAATCTACCTTTAAATAATAACCGACGTATCTGAGTACGCCAGTTAAGAACCCTCGACCTTCCAAATCCGCTCTACATACCACTTCACCTGCGCCGGCGCCTCCGCCCACAGACCCCGCCGATATTAGCCGAACGCCCGCGAACGTTTCCGATCATTACCGATATGCCCCGATCAAGGACGATTGCAGAATTTTCATCGCAAACTTAACTTTACACGCGTAGAAGCGCTACTATCTTCGCAACTTGTACTGGAACTTGCTAAGTCGTCAGTTTTCCGCCGGCAAATAAAACTTTGTAACTTTATGCAATATGTATCTATTGGTTTATCCATGTAAATGAATGTGTAGGCAGACATGGTTTTTATCGATAGATAATGATAAATAGACATGTTTTGATGTGAGTGACATTAGAAGTCGGTAGTTTCATAAGGAATTGTTGGGAATAGATAAAATAGATAACTCAAAAGTGTTTGTCGGTATGTAAATGCCTTTCAATTGATGGAAAAATTCTCAAATACCTACTTATTAGACACTAGCCTTCCGTCCGCAGCTTCGCCCGCGGTAAATTATTTTTTCCGTTGGAATAGGTATTTCCCCGCGGTAAAAAGTAGCCTATGTCACTCAGTGATAATGTAGTTTTCTAACGGCAAAAGAATTTTTAAAATCGGTCCAGTAGTTTCGGAGCCTATTCAATGCAAACAAACAAACAAACAAACAATCAAATTTTTCCTCTTTATAATATTAGTATAGATTAAGTTGGTATCAGAATTGTCTGGGCATCACTCACGGGGGAACCTCAAACAAGATAAATTTGGGAAGGTAGAGTCAACGGATAAATTCAAAATTTTACTTTATAAATAAAACGAATTGAGAGCCTGTGTAAATACTGACAAATTTAATCAACTTTTATAAAGTGGCTCATGTTTTTATAAAAAAAAACACACGAACACACAAATCACGTCTTTATCCCCACGGGTTAGACAGAGCCTAAAGTAACAAGACCTAAAAGCCACGTTTAGAATAATTGTGGGCGTATAGGTGGGAAGGGGAATCAAAAATAGTGATGGGTTGCAAGCTGCATCTGCCACAATATGATTCCTAAGATTTTCGCCCATTCCCTCGATGGAATTTTACCATCTGCGCGGGAAGAAAAGCAAATGGTGCATTCTATGTTTTTTCTTTGCTTCCAGACCAGCATGGAAGATTTTTTTGCTGTCAGCGCTTGCAATGTCAATTATTGTGATCAATATTGCATAATATTACGTGTATTTATGGGGGGGGGGGGGGGGGTCCAGCCAAAACTAGCCAGCTTATTGATATTACTTTATAAGCTTGATGATAACTGTAATTCATTTCAATATGATTCCGACTCGAAACGGATCTGAAGAAATTTCCATTTATCATTGAAAAGGGGCCAACAAAATATTATCAGCTATGATAACACTCGATAGCATGCCCTTATTGATAACGGATCTATCAAAGATATCAAACTGCGTTATTTATTTATTTACAAACAATTTTTTACCATCCGACTCGTAATTTCTACAAAACATACACATGGATACCGTTACGCCTCTTGCTACGATCCTGACGTACCTTCCGCTTCATCCACATTCATCAATCTCTTCGCACATGCTCGTCGGTTTAGGGTACTCCTGACCCGACATTTGGTCAAAACGTCCCCAACTTGGTCACGGAACATCCGTCTAGTAAAAGGCGCGACTTATTTGTAAATAAAAAATTACAATGCAAAATCTTTACAGGTGTATATAGTAGGGCCTAAAACGACGATTCGGGATCAAATAGAAGACGTTTTGAAAAAAGGTCAGGTCAGGAGTACCCGAAACCGACGAGCATGTATGAAGAGATTGATGAATGTGGATGAAGCAAATTATGTCAGGATCGTAGCGAGTGGAACAAAGTAGTCTCTGCTCTACCTTTGTGGGAAAGAGGCGTGACGGTATGTATGTTTTTAGTTAAAGTAACCCAACCACTTGCTGGCGTATTCCGGATTAAATCAGCGGCCCCTTGGAGAACAATGGAAGTTCACACTTACCCTGCAAAGAGCGACGCCCGTGTCCAGCCTGTCCAGGAAATTATCCGCGTTGATCCTCAGCTCAGGGTACAGGATGGTCAGCCACTCCGCCAGGTCCTCCTTCATAGCATACAAGTACTCCTCCGAGGACTTGAACGGCCTGAACGGCCGCGCCTCGAGGAGTACGGCGCCTGCTGACGACATTTTTAGACGGACATTGGTTCTGTAACAAAAGAGATATGATTTTATGACACAAAGAAGGAAACGAGCAATGGGGTGTGATTTTAATTGAGGAGCATCACCCATGGACACTCGCAATACTAGATTGCAGATACGTTCGTCGCTTAAAGCTAAAACAGGATACCTCATGCACCAGTAATTTTATTGAATGCCTTACTCTCCATGCTGGAACACAAAAGCGCAAGCACTGTTGCTTTGCGGCAGGATTAGCGAGTAAGATCGTGGTATTGATCTAGATGGACCTTGCACAAAGTTCTATAACCCACAATAAAATTGATCAATGTGTTTTCATTGTAAATAAGTGTTACTGTTAGGTATGCTATCTGTCTTTATTAATGTGAAGAAAAAGAAATCAGTCTTCCTCTGCTAACAGTAGCGTGTTATTATCAAATCAGCCTAGCAATTAAGCTGACAGTAACAATTGGCGCATCTGTCAAATAAACTCGGCAAGATCGTCAAGGATATCGTTTAAAATGTCGAGCAATTAAACGGTTAATTAACATTTATCAGCTCCGTGATTCTGGACGAATCAATTACTTTAAAATAAGTTGGTATTAATTTGATAACTTGGCCCGTTCATGATGATCTTGATGTTTAAAAAGTTAGTAGTTTTTAACTAAGTCGATACTTTTTCAACTATGTTGATGTTTTTTTTTCAACAAAGTTAATAGTTTGTTTAACTAAGTTGATGGTGTTTTGGGAGAATTTATTAACTTAGTTGATGGTGTCTTCATTTAAGTTAATAGTTTATTTAACTAAGTTGATGATGTCTTCATCTAAATTAATAGTTTTTTCAACAAAGTTAATTGTTTGTTCAACTAAGTTAATACTGTCTTTATATAAGTTGATGGTGTCTTCAACTAAGTTAATAGTTGCTTTAACTGAGTTGATGGTGCCATCAACTTCAACAAAGTTGGTGGTGTCTTCAACAAAGTGGATGGTTTCTTCAACAAAGTTGAAAATTTCAATAAAGTTGGGTCGTCTACTCGTCTAAGGAACCATCTCCATGCCTATGTCAGTAGCTATAGCTTGGTTAGCTGGCACAGCATAACAAGTCCAAATGCATTTGCGCGCTTTCGCACCGCCATGACAATGGGGCGCATGCGCGGCACTCATTCAGAGCGAGACAGCCGACACGCCTCACAACACAAATTTTAAATTAGTTACGACTTGTTATTGTTTGTAGAGTCCTGAGTTTCGTATACTCAAAGGAAAAATGAAACCATTACAGGACCATTTCGTTGTTTGTTTGTCGGTCTGCTCATCTGCCAAGACCCTTTTTCTCAAGATCTAATGGAAATATCTGTAGATTATTTTCCAATGAAACAGAATTCTTGAATTTGGTAAGAAGTAAGGCCTCAATACAAAAATTACTAAATACACAACTCACGTCTATAGCCCTTACGGGGTAGACCGAGCCTAAGGTAACAAGGCCTAAAGGCAACGTATAGCATGATTGTAGGCGTATAGGTGGAAAAGGGAAACATAAAAGTGATGGGTTGTTAGCCGCATCGCCTATAACATGATTCCTAATAATTTCGCTAATTCCCTCGGTGGGCTTTTACTATCTGCGCGGGACGAGAAGCAACTGGTACATTCTATTTTTTTCCTTTGCTTCCAGACTAGCATGAAGATAAAACGAAAGAAAAAATACGAAAATCACTGAATTATGTAACTTTCTGATAAGAATGACACGTCGCATAGGTTTAGTAGGATTATGAATGGTTATGATCCAAACATAAAGCGTAAGCTGCACTTGTACACAGTTATTTTAATAATAACTTTAACCATAATTGATAATTGTGACGTATATTTGACTGAAAACCTATGAAGTTATGTATACATCAAAAAGTTCGTTATACTTAGTTATCGTTAAAACGGGGCCAATTTGCATTGCCAGTGCTATAGTTCATTGCGCCGTGAGATTCTCAACGTTTATCAGGCCACCTGTCACCGTCCGGGTATCAGGTTACTTGGCTAATCTCTGGTGCTTTAAAACAATATTTGAACAAACTAAAGCACCATTTACACAACGCGAGAAAATATCAAGATAAATCCCTACTAATACAATAAATTCGAACGTAATTCTGTGTGTCTGTCATATTTTCACGCTTAAACCGCAGCACGTCTAGCACGAGAGCGCACAAGATTCGCGTCGCGCGCGAGATAGATTGCCCGTCCTTTTCTTACTGTACCAACAAGAAAGAGACGGGTAGTCCAAATCGCGCGCGACGCGACTTTCGTGCGCTCTCGTGCTAGCGGGGCTGGACTGATTTAGTTGAAATTTTTGCGTTTCGGGAAAGAACATAGGATAGTTTTTATCTCGGAAAATTGCATAGTTCCCGCGGGATAAGCGATTTCTGCGCAGACGGACTCGCGTGCAACAGCTATAGGTAAATAAATTGCAAAAACCTTTCAAGCAGAGGGTCATGGGGTCTAATATGGAACATTTGAAATTTATGAGCTTTTCGGTAAAGAAAAACTTCATGAAGGAACTTGGACACATGCAAACCAATTCAATGGTGTGTGTGAACTTCCCAATCCATACTAGACCTGATGTGATTGCTGCAAAATTAGTTTAAATTATGTTTTCATACATACATACACATATCACGTCTATATCCCTTACGGGGTAGACAAAGCCTATGGTAACAAGACCTATGCTTTCAAATTCAGCACAGTTTTACAACGATTTCGAGTGATGTGCTTCCAAAAATCAATACACAATGCCAAAAACAAAACAGTGAAAGAAAGCTAGCTATACCTGATAAAACCGGTCAAAAGCTAGTTGCACAGTAAATTGCTTTCATACATACTAACAAGCCAAACGAAGACAGGAAATCAATAAACACATCACCCTGATAAGGATGTCCCTCGATCCTATGGTAATAGTGAAATAGGTCAACGACCCCGCGAGCGATCATGACCGCGACATCAACTTGGTTTTTAGCCAATAGCAATTAGCTGACATCCATTAAATATACTATACATACATATTAATTAATTAATTAATTAATCACGTCTTTATTTAAGACCTGAAAGCCAGGTTTTGCGCGATTGTAGGCGTATAGGTAGAAAGGTGAGTCAAAATAGTGTTGGAGATGAACTGCCAGCCGCATCGCCTATAACGTGATTCGTAATATTTTCGCCCATTATCTCGACGGGCTTTCGATGTTTTTTCTTTGCTCCCAGACCAGCATGGGCCACAGGAGTAGGCAGAGACTATTTTGTTTTCCACCTGCTATGATCCTGACATACCCTTCGCTTCATCCACATTCATCAATCTCTTTATACATGCTCGTCGGTTTGAGTACTCTTGACCCGACCTTTTGGCGAAACGTCCCCAATGTGATGTCGATGACCATATCCCAAAATGGCCTTACCGCCATCATTACCATCACGTTAAAGAGAACTCATAATAATGCTATTGGTTTAATAGCGCTATATTATCTTTCGTTTTAAGGTGTTTGTTTCGTAAAGAATTTTAGCCGTTTTACATTAGGCTTCTAAATGAAAGAAATCAGTAATTATCTATTTTTTTTGGTGAATGCAAAAATTAAAATTAGTTTCCTGAAATGATTTCATTTAGCCGGAAAACTAAAGGTTATTGCTAAGAATGGTAGAATGTTCTTTTCACAAAATGTTCTATTATTCTGCTAATATTCAGTACATTTATACATTTTAAGCCGCTTACCAATCCTTGTCCGCGGAATTGACGCAACGTCGAGGAATGCGTGACACATGACGCGTCAATTCCAGAACAAGATGACACACTGAGTGTGCAATTATTTTCTGAATCTGTATAAATTAAACTTAATAGTTGCGTTGCTAAGCTGAGTGTAAAACAATTAAGTTACTATTTTCTTAAATTTAAAACAAAAGACCGACACCCAGGACAGCAAGCATGAAAATTAACTCTTGTGTCGAAGCGGAAAAACAAATGAAACTTTATATCAAACTAATAACACGATATTTTTGATATAAATTCCAACCCTATTATTAATTAAAAACGAAAGAATTTAGTGAGGATGTATGCATGGATGTTTGTTCTTCTTCCAAGCCCAAACGGTCAACATTATAATCTAGAATAACACATGGGTTACTTTTCATCCTGAAAAAATGCGTAGCTCCCACGGGATAGCGATAAAAAAATCGAACAAAGCTAAAAGTTATATAAAGATGGACTCAAAAATGGTCCCCTAACCCAGTGGGTCAATCGTACCCATCAGGTCAAACCCACATTTGGCAACACCTTTGTCATAACGTATATTATGAGAACAGGCGAGCCTGTGACAGTGTTGACAGACGCGGTAGGGTCGGCAAGACAATGGCCGCTTACGCAACTCTCACGCTTGGCTGACTTCCGTCGCCGGTTCGGGTACCGCCAGCACAACAATTACGCGTTATGGGTTATGATTATGAGAAAATAATTAACGTAGACTTTTGTTTTTGTGAATTTTTTTTAAAATTACGTAACTGTGGTTTTTTTTTGAAAAAATAGGTATAGGTAGATTGAAACAATAAAAAAACAGTATTGAAAATGTTAAAATTTAACACACTGAAATAAAAAAAAAACATTTTATCTTTACTACTTAAGCAAAAATAACAAATAAGAATTAAAATTTTGCAGATTTCATTTTTAATTTGGAAATACGAAATCAAGTCCAAGCTTGGTTAAAAACGGTAATTATTTCATTTATTCATACAATTCATTTGACTATCTTTAATTGGCATTGTTCATTTTTTTTAGTATGCTCCAATTCGAAAACCATTTCGAGGAAAACCATCAATTATCCGATTTATCTTGTCCGATTTCAAAAATACTTTATGATTGCAGATATTTTTGTAAAAGTACTTTGAACCTTTGTTTGACCGAACGACCGGGTTTTTAGACAGAATCCAGCATCGAATGTTTGCCACAAAAATAAAAAATAAAGTTTGGCTACGGCAACTGTCACGTGTCACTGTCAAATCTACAAAACCATAGACAAAGCCGTTTTTTTTATAGCCAGCCGAACGAAGGCGATTGGGATTCTGTCTAAATTCACGAATTATCAAACAGCGAAAAAATATTTATTATTAATTAACAAAGCTACGTAAAAGCATAATATTCAAATTAGTTGCTTGAAATAGTCCATTTTATCAAATAAAGGTGTTAAAAGCACAGCTTAAAAAAAATGAACAATGCCAATTATTATTAATTTAAGATTAATAAATGCTCGTTTTAATTCCAGCAAAGTACAAAGTTCTTACAACGGCTATTAGTAAATTATATTAATTCAAATTAATTTAATTATAGAACAACGTCCAACATGGTCGGTACGTTAAAGATAAGAACTTCAAAGGTCACATATATATATATCTAACATATAGCAATATTTTTATCAGTATCACTCGAGACATAAATGGACAAGACTAGACATTCCGACAAGACCTCAAGCTATATATAGACGGTCACACATAAATAACTATAATCATGTGATAATGAATGACAGACGCCGTCTGTCACACATTCTCTTAGAACTCTTAAAGCCGCACTCAGCAACCTCAATTAACCATTATAGCACTATTTTAGAGATAATTAATAAAAGGGTATAGGAAGACCTAAAGGCCACGCTTAGCATGATTGTGGGCGTATACGTGGAAAGGGGAATCAAAATAGGTATTTTCAAAAATGACATTTTACCTTTTTACCAATTTGACATTTTGTTCACACCATCTGTCATTATCATAAGTTCCAGGGACACTCAGCCACACAGATATCTTCAATTCAAAAAAGGGACTGGATTTATAAACGAATAATTTTACCTTTTTAAATACATACATAAATCACGTCTTTATCCCTCACGGGGTAGACAGAGCCTAAGCAACTTAGGCGGTTTTCACGTTCCCGTCTTTTTTCTTAAGTTTATTTCAATGTCATCTGTCACCGTAAGCTATTTGAGACATTGATAAAAACGTTAGACTCGAACAAAACGCGCACTCCTCGGCCATCGACTTGGCTGTATGACGTCGTTGTTCATTATTCCATAGTCACTTTAAACTTAAAAAAAAGTTAAAAACAAACGAGAAACAGTCCAGCAATCCGATTTATGGTCAGAAAATCGCGCCTGCAATGTAACTCGGCCGTCAACAAGGCCCTTCGTGTTCTGTTACTTAGAATACAATGACGACATTTACGACAATGTTTGAGTTTTTTTTTATAATTTCAAGAACTTAACATTAGGACAAGCAAAACAACCACCGAATTTTACAGCATTATCGTGCGTAGACAACATATTGGATCCCATAAACAAGTCGAATCCCCCTTGTTTACATTAAATACAAGTGGTGCTATGCTGTCAGACATTTATACGCCAATACATATGAAGGGGGAGACCAGCCCTAAATCTAACTAATATTATAAATGTGTCTGTTTTTTCGTAAGCCCTTCGTTTGATCAAAATAATAAAATTAATCAGTTGCTTCTATTCGCGCGCAAATAGCAAAAGCCCATCGAGGGAATGGGTGAAAATCTTGAGAATCGTGTAATAGCCGATGCTGGCAACCCATCACCATTTTGATTCCCCTTTCCACCTATACGCCCACAATCATGCTAAGGGCCTTTAGGCCTTGTTACCTTAGGCTCTGTCTATCCAATAAGTGAGAAAGACGTGATATATGTACTTTTATGGATGTGAGTTATTCTGTGAAATAATCGTAAAAAAACATCAAAAATGCGACACACATGTGTCACACAAATGTCACTCACAACATTGAATTGCTTCGCTTGTGCAGGTTTCCTCAAATGTAATATCGCACATAAATTCCGAAAAACTCAGAGGTGCGTGCCCGCGCTCGTACCCACGACTCTCTGCTTGAGAGCTCAAACCACTAGGCTACCACGATCCAACAAAACATACATACATAAATCACGCCTTACGGGGTAGACAGAGCCTAAGGTGACAAGACCTAAAGACCACGTTTAGCATGATTGTGGGCGTATGGATGGAAAGGAAATCAAAACAGTGATGGGTTGCTAGCCACATCCGACAAAACAAAAACAATATTTTTCCCAAACCTTTTTTGCCGTCTCTACCCCATTACTAGGCTAATCTGTTTACAGCGCATCACCCGCGCGACGCTCGCTTTGGCTTAACCCTGTTTCACTTGGAGCGGTCAAATCGCATGTGTCGCTTTACATTGCCGTTTAAGATCATTAACTCGCAAATCCTTATCCCATCGGAACCGCAATGTATGTCGACTCGTGTTGAGCTTCGAACGTGTTAGCGAGGCGTTGTATCTTGGTGCTGGCAAGCTAAGTCTACATTTTTGCGGTTATTGTGGACTGTACTTCCTGATTTGCCGGTTTTTAGTCTCATATCTGACAATATTTGGTTACTCCATGCTGGTCTGGGAGCAAAGAAAAAACAGAATGTACCAATTGCTTCTCTTCCCGCGCAGTAAAAACCCGCCGAGAGAATGGGGAATCATGACTTTTATAGGCGATGCGGCTAGCAACCCATCACTATTTTGATTCCCCTTTCCACCTATACGCCCACAATCATGCTAAACGTGGCCTTTAGGTCTTTTTACCTTAGTCTCTGTCCACCCCGTAAGGGATAAAGACGTGCTTTGTGTGTGTTTGGTTATTTTACTAATTAAACAGCCGTCTAAGTAGATGTTTTACCGTTTGTAGGGTTCTATATATAGTTTAAACGGGAAAACGTTAGTCACGATATATCCGTCAATCTGTCTGTCTATCCACGGCTTAGTAACAGATAGCTATAATTGGGTGTATTTTTTTTTTTCGGTAAGGAAAACATCAAACATCAACATGAGCAAACCTGCACAAGCAAAGCAATTCAATGATGTGTGTGAAGTTCAATCCGCACGGCCCGCGTGGGAACTATAGCCCAAGCCCTCTCATTCTGAGAGGAGGCCTGTGCCCAGCAGAGGGACGTATGTCATCACCACTCTGTGACTGGAGATGGTATTTTCTTTTAATTTGCGAAATGACATTTTATTTTTCAAACAATTGGCATTGTTCATTTTTTTTAAGCTGTGCTTTTAAAACCTTTATTTGATAAAATGGACTATTTCAAGCAACTAATTTGTATATTATGCTTTTACGTAGCTTTGTTAATTAATAATAAATATTTTTCGCTGTTTGATAATTCGTGGATTTAGACAGAATCCCAATCGCCTTCGTTCGGCTGGCTATAAAAAAAAACGGCTTTGTCTATGGTTTTGTAGATTTGACAGTGACACGTGACAGTTGCCATAGCCCAAACTTTTTTTTTCATTTTTGTGGCAAACATTTGATGCTGGATTCTGTCTAAAAACCCGGTCGTTCGGTCAAACAAAGGTTCAAAGTACTTTTACAAAAATATCTGCAATCATAAAGTATTTTTGAAATCGGACAAGATAAATCGGATAATTGATGGTTTTCCTCGAAATGGTTTTCGAATTGGAGCATACTAAAAAAAATGAACAATGCCAATAGTATAATTCTTGCGAGTGCCCGCCCAGTGGTTTCGCTCGCCCCAAAATGGGGGGTAAAAATTTCACCAACTGAACTAAAATTAAAATACAAAATCTAAATTTTAGAGCCCCACTCAAAATGCGGTCCGCATGTTAAGTACCGCGACCCTTAATGGTCCATTAGGGATTTAATGGGCATTAATTAACGTTTACTTTAGGGCGACTCCCTTTAAATGGTTTTGATGTCTCATTATATTTTAAGTTATTTTCATGTTTGTAACATACGCATTTTTACTATGGACAATATATTATTTAACACTAAAAGTTATAACAAAGAGATCTCAATTATCTCAAAATAACAAACAACTCATTCAATTTCTAAATTCTTCAATGATAAAGGGCGTATAGGCAAGGGAAATCAAAATAGAATAGTGATGGGTTGCTAGCCGCATCGCCTATAACATGATTCCTAAGGTTTTCGCCCATTCCCTCGATGGGCTTTTACCATCTGCGCGGGAGAAGCAACTGGTAAATTCTATGTTCTTTCTTTTCCAGACTAGCATGGAAGATGATAATAAAGATATATAACATTTTAATTGACGCTGGATGTACTCAATCCAAATAATAGATCATAATGACACCAAATGACATGATTACTAGATACTCTTCTCTCAAAGGGCGGGCATCGCACCCGTAACCCCCTGCCCCCCCCCGCCGCCATGTTACGTGTGTCCATATGCGCGGGAGTGATTGCTCGTTTCCGACCTATCACATTAAAAAACTGTACAACTTTTTTTGACATTCCCAATTTGACATACAGCGTGTCAATTATTAATAAAACCTGACATCTCTTGACCTTAGTCAAATAAAGTCGAAAGTAAACAGTCATAGTCACATATACACCAAATATACTACAAGGCACTGCCTAATGTTTAAAAATAGCTTATTTCCGAGTATCACGTGCCAATATCTGCGAAATAACTCGCATATCCGCTCTAAGTGTCTAATTTAATTAACACCTTATCCTTCCGCGTGCTACTCGCCTGTTGCTGAAAATCAACCAAAAACTGCTCTACAATTTATGTCATAAATACTGGGACACCAATCTGGATGGATACCATAATCCTAAATCACTACATAGTATAACACAAAGTCGCTTTCCGCTGTCCGTCCCTAAGTATACTTAGATCTTTAACACTGTAACAGATTGATGCAGATTTTTAATATATAGAGGAAGGTCACAGACGAAGTCGCGGACAGAAGCTAGTTAAAATATATGGCTTACAATTCCCTACTATTTTCTATCTCTGCTATACTTAATTGTAAAAAATGCGAAAGTGACTATCGCTCTGTCTATGTATTACCTCTTCACTCTTAAGCCGCTGAACCTATTTTGGTGTATAACTAATTTGAGTCTTAAGGATGTACATGTAGGACAGATTTTATCCCAGAAAATTGCATAGTTCCTGCGGGGTAGCTACAAGCATCTACTTCAAGGACGAAGCTGCAAGAACCAGTAGGCTTATTGTCTAACTGGCTCGCAATCGCCATCGTGTTTTTGACAGTTCATGTATGGGCTGACAATTGGCATCGGTATCAGCTAGCTGTCACATTCATACAAGAACTGTCACAATGAACACGATGGCGATCGCGAGCGAGTTACACAATAAGCCTACAGCTATTGATTCGAATTTGTTGTTCTGTGCGTTGAGAGTCTTTCAGAAAGGTCCGTCCGGAACGCTGTCACCATCTTAGTCGCTTATCCTATCGCTACTCAGCAGCGCTTGCACTGTTGTTTTTCAGAGCTCTTTAGGTTGACGATAGGGCTATCCCTCTGGGAAACTATAGCCCAAGCCCTCTCATTCTGAGAGGAGGCACTGCTGGCAGTAGGACGTATAAAGGTTGGAGGTGATGATGACTGCCTCTGGTGGTGACTCACTTGCTTGTTTGCCTTCTATTATGTAAAAAGACAAACACCAAGCGTATATGTAACCCGAAAAAACAAAACGAATAGAAAAAAATAACAAAATAAATATACCAAGTCAAGCAAGACCCTCTTGACATTTACATAATCAGAGAGTATATAATTAGCGTAAAGCGTTGTACACACAAAATTAACATAAAAACTGTGTACAAAACAAATATAGACCAACAAAATATAATAAAATGTTAATTTACACATTATGTATAAAACCGCACAGTGGGTTTTGTGACTCATACATTAAAGACATGTTTACATTTATTTACTAGATAAGTTATTGTTTACTGTAAATATTAACACAACGTTTGTGGATGTTTAACTGACAATGTTAAATGTAACTTAATTACCAAACAACTCAATTATTCGAGGCATTTAGTCTGTCAACATGTTCATTCAATAGTTTATGTTATTGACAGACAATGATAAAGATACGATCTAGCATCATGAATGAATAAAATTATAATTTATTTTTACACCGTAGTATTAAGGCTTGGCCAAATTATGGTCATTTTTAGAATTGTGATTCTAGTAATTTTGAAAAAGAGTTCAAATAAGCTGACTTCTCTTCCCGCGCAGATGGTAGAAGCCCGTCGAAGGAACGGGCGGAAATCTTAGAAATCATATTAAAGGCGATACGGCGAGCAACCATCACTATTTTGATTCCCCATTCCACCTATACGCCCACAATCATGCTAAACGTGGCCTTTAGTTGTTACCTTAGGCTCTGTTTATCCAGTCAGGGATAAGTGATTTATTTACGTGTGTATGTATGTAATTTTAACGTGGAAAGCTAAATCAATTTCCATATCGTTGATGATAAACTTGACTTCCATCTGCATATCGTCAGTACCTGCAAGAGTGCCAGCAAAGCCTTAGGCTTCATCATGCGCGCGGCCTCACAATTTCACAGTGTAGCTGTCCCTATTGTCCTTTACAACGCCTTTGTACGCAGTAAACTCGAATACAATTGCGTTGTCTGGGACCCTCTAGAGTCTAAATATGATTTGGCGATAGAAAGAGTTCAGCGGAAGTTTGCTCGATATTTGTACAAGAGGATTTACGGCTACTACCCATTCTTGTTTCCATCTCTCTTTGTATCGGGTATGGTGGGACTGGAGACACTGAGCCATCGGCGAAAATTACACTTACTAGTGCATTACTGCTCTCTGTTGCAGAATAAATTAAATAATCCTCTGGCACTACGGCAAATAACTCTATTCGTCCCACAGCAATACGTACGAACGGGAGCGCGACGCCGCCATCACTTGTTCGCCGCTTTGGTGGGACTAAGAACACGTAGAGCCCGGAACTGTCCGACGGCCAGGGTGATAGCGCTACTTAATGCATTTCTAACTGAGATCCAAGATGCTGACGTGTTCGCTGATGGTTGGGGAGCACTTTTATGTAAAATAATTCTATTTGTATTTCGTAATTAACAGGCTAGGTGTGTTGGTCTTAACTGTAAGCCTTTCCTTGTATTTTTAAACAAATAAATAAATAAATAAATAAATAAATATCGAACAACCGGCTATTTGAACACGTGCATATTGACAATATTTCTGTACAACAGGTAGTAGGTGACCTTGCAGTCCGGAAGTAGGCAAGTAGCAACCTCGTGAGGTGACATTTGAGATATTACCGTATCGTATTGGCTAAATTACAGTTTCTCCATCCGAAGTCGTTTACTGCGTTTTACTAGTTTGTTGATGTTTTCACAAATTTGACAGCAGAAACAATACGTCAATGTGATGGATCATAATTGAGATGTTACAGGCACAAGAGGCCGGGATGCGAGTCGGGTTACCTCCCCGTGTGGTCAAGAGCTGCGGTTCGTTTTTGAAACCGTCCGAGGGGAAGAGCAGTGCTTGGTCCGGTGCACCCTGGGCATCGGTTAAGGATTTCCTGGCAGATTGTGAGGGATGTCGTAGGTAAGAGCCCGACAGGGGGAGGGGTCTTTTAACCGTGTTCTACCGTACAACGTTGTCGACATTTTTGTCACAACATTTTTGAATACTGTATTTATTACTTTGACATTGGCGAAATCATCGCATCGATCGATGAGGTCATATTAAAAAAGAAGAAGAAGAGTTGTTTTACAGTTACTTTTTGAAACTTAGATATAGAAAATTTAACTCACAAAAAAAAAACAACGCAGTTTTTATTCCTTTACGGGGTGACAGAACCTAATGTAACACCTAAAGGACTCGTTTGGCACGATTGTGAGCGTATAAGTGAAAAGGGGAATCTAAATAGTAATGGGACGCTAGCCACATCGCCCATAACTGATTTTCGCTCATTCCCTCTACAAAAAACAAGACATAAATACCTAAATGTCGAGAGATAATTAAACATGACCATACGATCGTCGTTTAGAAGTTACATACATACATGTATCACGTCGTCATCCCTTACGGAGTAGACAGAGCCTAAGTAACAAAACCTTAAGGCCACGTTTAGCATGATTAAGGGCGAGAATTAGCATGATAAGGGTAGAGAAGCAACTGGTAAATTCTATGTTTTTTCTTTACTCCCAGACCAGCATGGAAGTCTAGACGTTGGAACTGCTAATAAGCGTAGAAACAGATCAATAGGCTGCTTTAATTAGAACCCGGTAAGTCATACCATTAACGTCCAGTAATAGGTATTTACGAGGTAAACTAAGCAAAAACTGTTTTTACCAACTGCCAGTTCAGCTATGGCCGATTTAGCGAATCGAACAAGCTTAGCTATGGACGTAAGACACAACATACAATCATGCCTAATTCGGTTGAAAGTTACAAAAAATAACGACTTCAAATTTAAATGAATCGACTCGACAAGTGAAAACAGCATCGGCAGTTTTTTGACCTACGTAATATACTCGAAGCAGGCTTGAATATATCATTTTAACATTTCAGCATCGAATATAACTTTGTCCCTTTCGGTGTTGAGACCCTTGGTCCGTGGGGTCCTAGCGCTATTAGCCTCTTCAAAGATATTTCGAAGAGGCTAATAGACGCTACGGGTTACAGAGCTGGCAGCTTCATTGAACAGCGAATTAGTATCCAAAGGGGGAATGCTGCCAGCGTCTGTGGAACTATGCCGCATTTAATGACGATGGTAGAGTACGAGGTTGGGTTGCATGTGTAACAGTCAGTGGCGTACCTAATGGCTAGGCGGTGCAGTGCCCCGGGGCCCTCAATCTTAGGGGGCCCTTGAATCCTTATCAGAAGTAATATTTAATAAATTTAAAGTTTTACCTAACCAGTTCAGATAGCAGTGGGGCTACATTTTTTTATTTGCACCAGGGCCTTTGGTTACCTAGCTACGCCACTGGTAACAGTTGTGCTTAATAAACTTTGATAATGAACCCGTAGAGGGATCGAAACGCGTCAGTGTTTGTGTGGTGTAAGGGATGATTAAGTTTGTGGGATTTATATGTGTTTTATGTGGCTTTAGTGGAGGGAGGGATTGCATGAACACATATATTTCACACAGGCTTGGTTATCTTGCACGTTAGCGGAGTAGCAAGGTAAATCATTTTTGTTCATTGAAACTGTTCAGCTTGTATAATGTATAGGACGGTGCAGCTATGCGCTGACAGATGGCGCTATACTAGTTTTAAACTTAGTATCGAAGTGTCGTTCTACAAAGCATATGTGCGACCAGTTTTATTTGAATTGTGACAATTTAATTGCACATCAAAGGAGAGTAACTGTTTTGGTAGTTTAATATAGTTTGGTTATAAGTACGACTTTCATTCAGATACCCTTAGTCCATTCTCAAACAGAAACAGTGGATCGGTTGCTAAAAATGGCTGTTATGCGCAGGAAATCCTGTCAGTACAAACATCATTCATAATAAATGCGAACAAGAATTTAACTCATCTTATCACAAAGCCAATGCGCAGGAGTTTATCGAAGCCGTAAAATCTACCTATAAATAAGCTTATCGGTAAATGCAAATTCCGTAATTTATGCACCGTGAATATTGTTCGACTTGTTCATAGAGAAATTACTAACTCCTTACCTACATAATACATACATACATAAATCACGTCTTTATCCCTTACGGTGTAGACAGAGCCTAAGGTAACAAGACCTACAGGCCAAGTTTAGCACACTGAGGGCGTAGATGTGGAAAGTGGAATCAAAATAGTGATGGGCTGCTAGCCGCATCGCTATTCCCTCGATGGGCTTTTACCTGCGCGGGAAGAGAAGCAACTGGTATATTCTATTTTATTTATTTTTTGCTCCCAGACCACCATGGAATTCGCACCTCTTTACAATAGCATATAAACTTAATAATACTTGATAGTAAAATTAAGTTAACTAACAGAGTAGATAATACTTGATATTTTATGATGCTTCCATGCTGTTCTGGGAGCAAAGAAAAAACATAGAATGTACCAGTTGCTTCTCTTCCCGCGCAGTAAAAGCCCATCGAGGGAACGGGCATAGGAATCATGACTTACAGGCGATGCGGCTAGCAAGCCATCAACATTTTGATTCCCTTTTCTACCTGTACGCCCACAGCTAAACGTGGCCTTTAGGTCTTGTTACCAGTAGGCTTATTACCTAACTCGCTCGCAATCGCCATCGTGTTCATTTTGACAGTTCACGTACAATTCAATTCAATTCAATTTTTAAAAATCTAGCTCCATCGATACTGTCGATGATTCTGCCAATGTCGAGGTTGAAGAAGACACTACTTGTTTTTATTCAGCCGTTGTTCGGTCGTATTAATTTTGACAGTTCATGTATGGGCTGACACTTGGCATCGGAATTAGCTAGCTGTCACATTCATACAAGAACTGTCAAAATGAGCACGACGGCGATTGCGAGCGAGTTAAGTAATAAGGCTACAGGCTCTGTCTACCCCGTAAGGGATAAAGACGTGATTTGTGGGTGTGTGTGATTTTTGTACAATAAAAGACTTGACAATCGATCATACTTACCTATAGATACTTCTCTACATACGGACGAAAAGCATACAGCTTCCAACGAAACGAAGGTCCATCTTTTAAAACGCTACAACAAATGTTTTATGAAGGTTAAACAAAACTATTGTCATTATTTAGAACAATATTAATCATTTCGATATTCACGATGGGTAAACAGATGTGGTTCTGAGAAAACAATGAGTCAATAATTCTACTAGTAGAGTATGATAACCCAGTTGACAGACTTCACTATCACTACACAGTATAAAACAAAGTCGCTTTCTCTGTCCCTATGTCCCTCTATGTCCCTATGTATGCTTATATCATCAAAACCACACAACGGATTTTGATGCGGTTTTTTAATAGATAGAGTGATTCTAGAGGAAGCTTTTTATATATAATTCTACGCAGACGAAGTCGCGGGCAGAAGCTAGTATTATATAAAAAAATCTTCCATGCTGGTCTGGGAGCAAAGGAAAAACATAGAATGTACCATTTGCTTCTCTTCCCGCGCATATGTTAAAAGCCCATCGAGGGAATGGGCGAAAGTCTTAGGAATCATGTTATAGGCGATGCGGCTAGCAACCCATCACTATCTTGATATCCCTTTCCAGTGGCCTTAAGGTTTTCTTACCTTAGGCTCTGTCTACCCCGTAAGGGATAAAGACGCGATATATGTATGCATGTGTGTATGTATGTATGTAAAAACTGTAAATTAGGTTAGGTAAGTATTTGTAAAATTATGATTCCATTTTCCACCTATACGCCCACAATCTTGCTAAATGTGGCCTGCAGGTACCTGTTACCTTAGGCTCTGTCTACCCCGTAAGGGATAAAGACGTGATTTGTGTATGTATGTTTATGTATGATTTGATGTAATTTTCCAATGCACGCCAATGCAGGATAACAGCAACATTTCCTTAAACTCCCAGTGGCATATTGAAATTAAAATGATCTAATGTTTGTCTCTTACTAACCATGTAACTCAACCATACATAAACATGGAATAATAATTTCGTCATATTAAACACATCATATTACACAACATTATTTCATTTATAGATTACTGTCAAAACTATGTCGTAATTCGATTTTTTGTGACCCCACAACGACATTAAATTAAACATATATAACCTCCAAATTAAATTAGATATCGTGACCCTTTTATTTCCTTTGTGAAGCTCAATGGATTATTTAAATTAGTTTAAAAAAAATTGGTTTATAATACCTTCATTGCAAAAGGTTACTCGAAATAATATAATTATATCTGACTAGCTGTTACCCGCGGCTTTGCTCCCGTACCAGTTTTTTTTAAATATTATTACATAAGAACCTTCTCCTGACAATAACGAACACAACAAAAAAGAATCAGCGAGATCGGTCCAGCCGTTCACGCGAAATAGGGATTCATTTTTATATATAAACTAGCTTCTGCCTGCGACTTCGTCTGCGTAAAATTATACATAAAAACCTTTCTCTTGAATCACTGTATCTATTAAAAAAACCGCATCAAAATCCGTTGTGTAGTTTTGAAGATATAAGCATACATAGGGACATAGGGACAGAGAACGCGACTTTGTTTTATTCTATGTAGTGAAGATTACGCATGCTTTTCCATACTTGATTTTGTCTCAATAATATGAAGTGACTCTATCCTAATCACATTATTTAGTAGGTACTAGTATATATTGTGAAGACGTGACGTGGGATAGATATCATAACATAATAGATAAGATCCATTAAAATGAAAATGTAAGTAAAGACTATTTAAAAGATGGGACGATTATTTGAAAATATTGCGATCAATGAAATAACCCACTTTTACATCTACAGAATTAAAAGAATCCCTCCCATCTTTCACACCTCTATCCCGGAATAGTTTAACTTAATAACACTTCCCGTGGGATACTCTGTTTAATTATAAATCCACTAATGGCCGTCCAGTTTTAGACTCGCATACTTGTCGCTCGAACGCGTATATCTGTATTCACAAGCTTTGTGTTTAACATGAAAAACATGTTTTGTTATGATTTTATCAAGGATTTACACAAAAACCATTTTCTTTAATCAGTCACTTAAATTATTATCTACTAGCTTCTGCCCGCGACTTCGTCTGCGTAGAATCACTACATAGTATAAAACAAAGTCGCTTTCTCTGTCCCTATGTCCCTATGTATACTTATATCTTCAAAACTACACAACGGATTTTGATGCGGTTTTTTTTAATAGATAGAGTGATTCAAGAGGAAGGTTTTTATGTATAATTCTACGCAGACGAAGTCGCGGGCAGAAGCTAGTTATACATAAAACCTTCCTCTTGAATCACTCTATCTATTAAAAAAAACCGCATCAAAATCCTTTGTGTAGTTTTGAAGATATAAGCATACACAGGGACATAGGGACACAGGGACAGAGAAAGCGACTTTGTTTTATACTATGTAGTGATGACGTGTTAAGTTTCGCGAACTCGGGCGAAAATCTTAGGAATCATGTTATAGACGATGCGGCTAGCGACCCATCACTATTTTGATTCCCCTTTCCACCTACACGCCCTTAATCATGCAAAACGTGGCCTGTAGCTCTTGTCACCTTAGGCTCTTTCTAAGGGATAAAAATGTGATTTGTGTTTGTATGTATGATCTGTGAATCCAGTTCAATTAAAGGGCAAAAAAACAAACTAATTATACAGCATTAATAAAAACTGGGAGTGTGTAAAGTCATGAAGCCAACCAATGTTTATTATAACAGTATCTATTGCTGCTGTGAAAACAAACACTAGAAGTAGTGTCCAATCGAATTCGGTTTCGGCCAAAAAACAGCCGAACCTTTCGGACACGCCGAAACTTCCAATATCGCACTTTCATGTAAAATTTTCCCTTTTCAGGGTAGTTTAACCCGTCAAGCCTCCAAGCGACTACAGTAGTCCCTAACTTTTTCGGACGAGAGGCTTAAAGAAATAGCGAGTTGTCGCTGGCTCTTCCTAGGAAGACCTGGCCAGTGGCGTGAATGCATAATGCAGTCCCTAGGACATTTCCCGCCCGAAAAAGTTAGGGACTACTGTAGTCGCTTGGACGCTCGACGGGTTAATTTAAACCCAGTATCACTATGGTAATGTTGGCATTTCAATCCGAGAAAAGCGAAACGTGGAACCTTGTAATATTCGACCAGCGAGAAGTTTCATCCTTACTTCCTTACTAATATTATAAATGCGAAAGTAACTCTGTCTGTCTGTCTGTCTGTCTATCTGTCTGTTTCTACCTTTTCACGCTTAAACCGCTGGGCCGATTTAGTTGAAATTTGGTATACAGATAGTTTGAGTCCCGGGAAAGGACATAGGATAGTTTTTATCCCGGAAAATTGCATAGTTCCCGCGGGATAGCACAGCCCAAACCACTGGACTTAGACTTGAAATTTTGCACATAGATACCTTATACAATGTAGGCATCCACTAAAGAAGGATTTTTGGAAACTCCCACGGGATAAGGAAAAAACGGGAATTATATATTCGATTCCGAGTGACGCTTTTGATTTTGAAAATTCTTTTGCCAATAGAAAGCCACAGTATTTGTGAGTATCATAGGCTATATTTATAATAATTCTGCGCGGGCAACAGCTAGTTATTCATATATCTGGAAAGAACGGCTCACTGACATTTTATTCAACGTTTTAATCGCATTTAAAAAAGGTCCGGGGGGCGATTTTTGAAAGCACATCACTCGAAAGTGGTACAAATCCGTTTATATCTCCAAAACTACAGCTCTAATCAAATTTCTGACCAGTTCACAAGACTAATGAGAGCCGTAAGTATATTCTAAGCTACTCGCCCCATCGGCCCGATTTTTGAAAGCACATATGTGTAAATACCACTCGAAAACGGTGTAAAGTTGTGCTGAATTTGAAATACGAGCAGCTTAGAAGATACTTACGGCTCTCATTAATCTTGTGACCTAATCAAAATTTGATTAAAGCTGTAGTTTTGGAGATATAAACAGATTTGTACCACTTTCGAATGATGCTTTCAAAAATCAGGCCCCTGGTTTCGGTTTTGGTCGAAACTATAATCAAAAACGAACTTTAGGTTTCCATTGGACACTAAATTAGTAGTATTCAATGTAGGCTTTGTTGAATATTGCGAAGATTCTTCTCCACTTATACAGGGCTACGTGCCCTTGCGGTCTATTTGATCAATAAATTAAGGTCTTGACGATTTAAATGCCGACAAGCAGCGGTGTATTACGTATGATTTATTAGTATTACTCCATTTTTCCTTAAAAGGACCAGCTTATTGTTTATCATAGTAGTTTATCAGATTAAATTGTTTTAACAGGAAATACCTAGCAGTAGAATAACTTGGTAGTGACATAAATTTTACCTTCATATATGTCACACAATATTACATATACATTTGTATGACTTACGAAGTTTATGTTCAGAAAAAAATACTTCTAGGATATAATTTCTAAACGTTTGCTATTGATACGCTGTGACATTACTAATAAATCATTTAGTATATGACAAATATGTTTTCATAAGGTAGGAAACAGATAATTCGTATTTCAATTAATCTGTAGCTTTATCTAGAATTGTAAATATCATAAACAGCCAATTGAAGTCCGTTGCAGATTAATAAGATTATTTTAGTGACGTCAATCATATAAATACGATATCATTTATCAATTTTAATCATTGATGATAAATTTATTGCCTTTTGTCATTTGTCCTTTTTTACCCGAAATGTACCACTGTGCAGTACCATTAAGCTATTTGCTCGATTTATTTATACTAATACTATTTTTTTTTTACTAAGTTAAAGTTTTATTTCACAAATACTCGTAAACTCAAATACCAAAACCAAAAAAGCGTCCGTCCAAAACGCAACGCCCCTTATGGTACATTTTTAGTCCTACGGCATATGACTATTTTTTTTACTAAATAAAAGTCAAAGAACTTAATCTTAGAACTGCCAAAATTCAAATCCAAAACAAACTTCGATCAACAATAAGTGGTAGTTCAATTATTTTTATTAAAAAAAAACCAACCTTATAAAAAAAAAAGAATCCCACTGGTCCAAGTCACAGTCAAAAATATCCTTTTAAATCACCACTGTCACAATATTATTAGAATAATTTCGATCGCGAGTATTCGAATGCCGAGACACGTGCGGCGAGCGCGGCGGTCGCGGGTTGACTGAAGACCGGAGGTGCCGGCTGCGTGTGCGCAGGCAGGCGCGCAGGGCTGCCCGCTCAGGGTTAACTATTTTTTTAATTCCTGACTGACTCATCAACTGATTTAAAGTAAAATAAACTTTCACGGTATTGTACACTTGTTGAGCTTAGAATCCTTGGGTTCGGGTACCGATTCATTCGACCCATAATGAGTGAGTGAGATAGATAGCTAGACAAACATGAAAAGCAATTTAAGAGAATACAGACTGTATTTTTTAATCATTTTAGCTAATCTTCTTCATCTTCTTCTTATTTGTGGCGTATTAAGTCGTTATATAGCGACGACCACTTCGCCAATGTCAAAGTAACAAAAATATAATTAAAAAATCTTGTGACAAAAATGTCGGCAACGTTGTACGGTAATGGTCAAAGATCCCCCTCCCTCCCCCTGTCGGACATTTAGTCAACTCAGAAACTGCCTGGAAATCATTAACCGATGCCCAGGGTGCACCGGACCAAGCACTGCTCTTCGCCCCGGACGGATCCAAAAACGAACCGCAGCTCTTGACCACACGGAGAGGCACCTATCGACTCCCCATCCCTTTCCATCCCTTCGAGAGTATGGACAACAAAATGACCGAAACGTCATGATTAATATAAAACGAATACACGATTAAGTCAGACGTACAAAAATCATGTATTTATCCCTTACAGGAGAATCAAAATTCAAAATTCAAATTTTTTTTTTGCAAATTGGCCGCCAAGGGCTCTTTTACGTCTTTTTTGAAACTACCAGCGCATTCGGAAAGACCATCATTGCCAAGAAGAATGCGCCGCAAGAAAGCTATTTACAGTAATAAGTTTTAATAGACTAGGGTTGCCGACCCGACATGTCCTGCTTTTGGGGTGTCCTGGGCTGTCCTGGATATAATTTCTAGGTCGTCCTGAGTTTTTAAAGAGTCCTAAGGATCTATGTTTTAAAATTGGAGCGCCACTACTGTCTCCAATCCTGGCTTTAAACTCAAATCCCGGATTTCAAAGTCTAGAGATGGCAACCCTATAATAAACTGGCAGTGCTAATGAAAATGAAAATGAAAATTTATTTTTGCAAATTGGCCGCCAAGGGCTCTTTTACATGTATTTTTTAAACTACCGGCGCATTCGGAAAGACCATCATTGCCAAGATGAATGCGCCGCAAGAAACATGGCAGAAAGTCATTTTTTCAAAATAAAATACAGTAAGAATACTTAAATACTACTTAAATTAAATACATTTATAAAAGGAATGTATAAGGTCAAAAAAAGATGGAAAGAGTTGGAGGAGGCTTTTACCCGAAAGGGGTCTGATTTAATTAAATAAAAAAAAATTACATTACTAACATTAGTCATTAAGAATTTATTTCACTAACAACACTAACACACAGTTGCAATGTAAAAAAAAATCAGAATGAATAAAGCTTTATTATTATTATAAGGTCCCCGAGCCTTAAATTAAATTAATCTATAGTACAGATGAATAAAGTGAGAATCATTTTTTTTTTATGAGTATTCTTAGAAGTACCGTGAAGTTATTTGAATTATTGGAATTATTATATAGGTCAAGATTTACTGAACAGTTTGTTTTGTTTTGTGATTCATTGTTTTTTGACCTTTACCACCGTCATTAGGGTAGTCATTACATTTATTGGTAATAAGAAAATAACAATAATATTTTGTACGTAAATATGTTTTCCTTGATTTAATGCTATTCAAGTTATTTTTGACCCAATACTAAGGAAATACTTCGATACAAAAATATTGTTCTGAAAAATTGTTACACCAAATTTTTCGGTATCGATTTATCTATACCTAATTAAGCTGTATTTAAAAAAAACAACTTCCATGCTGGTCTGGGAGCAAAGGAAAAACATAGAATGTACCAGTTGCTTCTCATCCCGCGCAGATGGTAAAAGCCCATCGAGGGAATAGGCGAAATTCTTAGGAATCATGATATTACACCATTTTGATTCCTTTTCCACGTATACGCCTGCAATCATGCTAAACGTGGCCTTTGTGTCTTGTTACCTCAGGCTCTGTCTACCCCGTAAGGGATATAGACGTGATTTGGTTATGTATGTATGTGTTTTAAAAAAATACGCATTATAAAGTTGAGTGAGGTATTATTTAAAGTTCTCGGTTATTTGTATTTATTTTTAAAACTTCAACCCTGGCGATGCGCCTGCGCCTGTGACCTTGGCAAGTGCAATTCCGGAGATACATCTTAATGGTGTTTTTACTCCGTTTGGTGGCATCGGGCGGGTTAGGAGTCCTCGGACAGATATAGTCGTTATCGCTAATCGTTTCGTTTTATAGCATACTAGCTGTTGCCCGCAACTTCGTCTGCATAGAATTCGTTTATCGCTATCCCGCAGAAATTACGCAATCCGTTCTTAGAGGATGCCTAAGTCTCAGCCCGATCGGTTTAAAATTGACAAAGTTTCATACAAAGTTTCATCCCCTATTTTATCCCCTTGGGGATAGAATTGATCAAAATCCTTTCTTAGCGGATGCCTACGTCATAACATCTACCTGCATGCCAAATTTCAGCCCGATCGGTCTAGTGGTTTGGGCTGTGCGTTGATAGATCACTATGTCAGTCAGTCACCTTTGAGTTATATATATTTAGACTAGCTGCTGCCGGCGACTTCGTCTGCAAAAAAATAGTTTTTCGCTATCCCGCGGGAACTATGCAATTTTTACAATAAATAGCCTATGTGTTAATATAGGGGTATCAGCTATCTCCGTTCCAAACTTTATCCAAACCCATTCAATACAAAGAGTAACAAACATCTATCTATCCTCTTACAAACTTTCGCGTTTATAATATTAGCAGCATTTATTAAAAAAAAACTGGGGTAAACGTATTCTTGAGTGGAGACCGCGACTTGGCAAACGTAGTGTAGGACGCCCTCCGGCCAGGTGGGATGACGATCTGCGAAAGACTGCAGGCAGATGCTGGATGCGTCAAGCTAAAGACAGGGCGCTATGGCGCTCATTAGGGGAGGCCTATGTCCAGCAGTGGACTAACATAGGCTGATGATGATGATGATGATTAAAAAAAAACTAAATACAATGTACAAAATTAACCTAAACCTAGCCTAACTTAAACTACAAAACACCCCTCCCAAGTCACTGTCACTGCTCATTGTGCCCAGAAGGCTGGCAGCATTGCCGCGTTGAATGTTGAATCACGAGGCTAATTCTTTGCCCAAAATAGCAAAGGTTAAAAACAACAAATGTTTCTTAAGTAGGTAGGTACCCTAATTACTGTCATAATATTACTAACAGAGAGTTAATTAAGGACCCATCATTAACTTGTTTGGTACAGGTGTTACTAGTAATTAGTCAGATAATGAAAATATCCAGATACTAGCTGTTGTCCGCGTCTCCGTCTGCGTAGAATTCCTTTATCGCCATCCGGGAAAAAACTATCTTATGCCCTTCCCCGGGACTAAAGCTATCTAATTCAGCGGTTTAGGCGTTACTTTCGCATTTATAATATTAGCAGGGATTGATTTGGAAGCAAATGCTAGTCTGGGAGCGAAGAAACTACATAGTACCAGGTGCTTCTCTTCCCGCGCAGATGATACTTTTACCATCTGCGCGGGACGAGAAGCAACTGGTACATTCTCTGTTTTTTCTTTGCTCACAGACCAGCATGGAAGTAGCGGTTTTTTTAAATACAGCTTAATTAGATAGAAAAATTTGGTGTTACATTTTTTCATAAAAATAGGTCAGCATCGAAGTATTTACCCATTATAGATACTAAATAGCGGAAACCACATAATAATCTCTACACATAACTTGTGTAATATAATTACAGCCTGTATCACGATGTGACATATAAAAACATACTCCCATCCGATTTCCCCGCCGTTGCTTATTGAACAATAAGTAATAATCCTATGAACTGATTCTCTCACAATCTTAACGGTTGAAAAGATGAAACTAAATTCTAGATGCGAAAACGAGTGAATAAAATAACATTGAATTCAAAAAATTCAAAATACTTACTCATTCAGTGAATAATCATACGTAAACAAAAAATAAAGGAGCAACCACACCGCTGCGTATACGCAGTGACGTGTCGCATGCGTCACGTTCTCTCACCGTTTCTCAATACCTTTTGTTGCGTAAACGCACCGTCAACGTCTTTTACGCACCGAACCTTAATCCAATTTTATGCCAAAAATGCCTTACGTCATTTTTAAAAAAGTTACTCTTCAAACTCCTGGACCAATTTTTACCAAACATGGCTAAGAAAACTGGCTATCGAATGAAAAAAATCGCATAGAAATCGGTCTGACCGTTTGAGAGCTACGATGTTACAGACAGATACACGCACATAGAGAGAGACATCGATATCAGATTTAACAACACCCCTATTTTGCGTTTGAGGTTATAAATAGCTGTGGTAGCCGAGTGGTTAGACCTACGTTCTCGCAAGCAGACGGTCGTGGGTTCAGTAAACATAAAAAAAATCTACTTAATTCAACGCATTCAAAATCATCCATCTTCCATGCTGGTCTTCGTAAAGAAAAAACATAGAATGTACCGTTTGCTTCTTCCCGCGCAAGTAAAAGTCCATCAAGGGAATGTACGAAAATAGGAATCATGTTATAGGCGACGCGGCTAGCAACCCATCACTATTTCGATTCCCCTTTCCACCTGACGCCCACAATTATGCTAAACGTGGCCTTTAGGTCTTGTTACCTTAGGCTCAAAATCATAAATACAATACCGTAAGGATTGAAGGAGTACCCGAAACCGACGAGCATGTATGAAGAGATTGATGACTGTGGATGAAGCGAAAGAAATATGTCAGGATCGTAGCAAGTGGAACAAAGTAGTCTCTGCTTACCCCTGTGGGAAAGAGTATGTATGTATGTAAGGATTGAATGAAATTCCTAAAGATATTAAATCACTATTATAATATTAAAACACGCGTGTTACATACTTTTATAGTATTGACTAGCTCCGATGTGAAATACTATTAAAAAAGACAATACGCATAGAAATTGTGAATGGAACGTCATTCATACAAAAAATAGTAGGTAGAGTTTTAAAAGGCCCTTTTCTAACACGTTCTCAGGTATAAAATGCTAAACGGTATTGGAAGGGACACAAACCCACTTTAGGGAGCTAAACAATATTTTAAAAACACCACGATGCTCTCATTCACGATCATACAGTTTGTTCCTAATTTTTTATGACAGCGTGATAGCCCTAATACAAATTTGTGGCCTTTAGGTCTTGTGTAACCTAGGCTCTGCCTCCCTCGTAAGGGTTGAAGACGTGATTTATGTATTACGTGAGAGTTTTGTAATCTGCATCTAAGACTAACTGTTACCCGCGGCTTGGTCTGCGAAGAATTCGCTTTATAGCTATCCCGTAGAAACTAAACAATTTTCATAAAAAGTAGCGAACGTGCTACTAGACTATAATCAAAATCAAAATCAAAAATGAAAATTTTATTTTTGCAAATTGGCCGCCAAGGGCTCTTTTACATGTCTTTTTTTAAACTAACAGCGCATTCGGAAAGACCATCATTGCCAAGAAGAATGCTCCACAAGAAACTTGGCAGAAAGTCATTTTTTCAAGATAAAATACAGTAAGAATACTTAAATTCTACTAATTTAGATACATTTATAAAAGGGATGAAGGGAATCTAAACCTAAGAACTGTCAAAATGAACACGGAGGCGATTGCCAGCGAGTTAGACAATAAGCCGACAGGTCCGTCCTCGTTGGTGGACGTCCTACGCTGCGCCTGCCGGTCCGCGGTCTCCTCTCGAGAACCTTTCGGCCCCAACGATCTGGGGCCCCATTTTTGAAAGCACATCACTCGAAAGGACCACTCGAAAGTGGAATAAATCAGTTTATATCTCCAAAACTACAGCTCTAATCAAAGTTTTGACTAGTTCACAAGATTAATGAGAGCAGCGATTGTATTCTAAGCTAGTCGTATTTCAAATTAAGCACAATTTTTGACCACTTTCGAGTGGTATTTTTACACATGTTCTCCAACTAGCCTCCGATAAAGGGACCAGACTGAAAACCAGCGCTGGGTTCATGTAACCCAGCACACGCTGAGACTGGTACCCGTTGCCGGAACATAGCCCGCCTAGTGTGTCTCTTTGTTTCTTTTTTCTTCTTTAGTCTTGAACCTGTTGTCAACTTAACTTCTATCTGCTTATGTTTTGGCAATAAATGTTTTTTTATTTTTTATTTAAATGAATTTGTCCGGATTTATTTTAAGACATTAAAAATAACAGTAGGTAGATGCTAATTTCGAATACATAGGACACTAGCCATCGCACCTGTGTCAAGAAAACACCATACATTATTAAATTGACATATGCTTGTGACTATAATGTCGTATATTATTATAACCCTTGACCCAATTCAGTGACGTATCTAACCGCATGCGCATCTCTACGTAAGTCACGCAGTGTTACCAGAGTTACAATAATTACCACACATTTACGATATTTTCGGCTCCGGTACGATATACGATACATACATAGGTACATAAATCACGTCTTCATCCTTCGGGGTAGACAGAGCCTAAGGTAACAAGACGTAAAGGCCACGTTTAGCATGATTATGGGCGTATAGGTGGAAAGGGGAATCAAAATGGTGATGGGTTGCTAGCCACATCGCTACATGATCCCTAAGATTTTTGCCTAATCCCTCGATGGGATTTTACCATCTGCGCGGGAAGAGAATCAACTAGCACATTCTATGTTTTTTCTTTGCTCCCAGACCAGCGTGGAAGTTATTAGTAAGTTTACTAGTTAGTTTGGCTGTGTTACTTTTCTAAAATTTGGTTTTTGTTAGTAAAAACTAGCCAAGTCAAATCTTGAAATTTAATTCCATCCCAATTGAAATAAATGCAGGATTTTCTACTCAGAACTTGAGACGCACATAGGTACATCAATTCTTTTGTCGACGAAATCAATGCACATTTTTAATAGTGAACTTGGCTATCATTTCACATTTATGTTTTTAATGGGATACACACACTCTCACTCGTCTGGCAACCCGGTCAACAAGTAGCATGCGCGTGCGGCGATGTGACGATTTTTCCCATTGTTACCGATTAGAAAAGCCTGGGAAGATCGCGGGAAAACTCGATTGTTATTGTAACGCTTTTAAATAACGTTCGGTTATTACGGTTGTGTCATTAATAGAGTTACAGGTTATCACTATTTTGATTCCCCTTTCCACCTATAAAATGAAAATGAAAATGAAAATTTCTTTTTGCAAACTGGCCGCCAAGGGCTCTTTTACATGTCTTTTTGAAACTACCAGCGCATTCGGAAAGACAATCATTGGCAAGAAGAATGCGCCGCAAGAAACTCGGCAGAAAGTCATTTTTTCAAAATAAAATACAGTAAGAATACTTAAATACTACTTAAATTAAATACATTTATAGTAGAGATGTATAAAGCCCCTACTAGTCGAAACAACAAAAAAATAAGTTCAGTGGAGGTGTAAAACGCCTCCACCGTCAAATAAATTAATTGGAGATGTCTCCAATGTCAAAGAGAAAAAAAAAATATGAAAACGCTCACAATCATGCTAAACGTGGCCTTAAAGTCTTGTCACCTTTGGCTGTGTATGGGAAAAAGCCGTTTGTGTATGTTAATTCTCATGTCAAAAGATTTAGAGTTCACGAGAATACTAAGTCTAGTATGCTGTTGGATGACAGCCAACTTTAACTATATCAAAATGAATCAGGTTCCACTTACCGAAAAATAAGTGAATCACCATTTTCTGCCAGCAATAAAGCAAGCAGTTTACGTTTCAGTGATTCAGACGCTTTACTACCGTGTTACAAAGTAATGTGACTGTTGTAACGACTCCGGACAATCCACCCACACTTTCAGAACACTATTGCGTTGACACCGAATTTGTATAACCAAATCTCAAGTCAATTAAGCCAGAAAGTGTTACTTTAAGGTGTAAGTGTTTAAGTAAAAAACGCCTAAGCCGCGCTCCCTCTCGCACAGGGCGCGCTCTCGCTCTCTATCTCAAAATGGCGCATCAATGACGGACTCGCCTTTAATCTACTATTTTAATAAGCCTCATAACAGTGTAGAAAAAGGAAAACAAAGTTTCAGTTTGCATTAAAACGTCAAACAATAATGAAGTTGGTTGCAGTTTCGATCCGCAAGTAGCGATGCCAATTTTTACAAGCTTGAGCTGAAATTTAGCATACTTGTGTAAGTCGGATGACAATACAGTAATCTGATAGTAGATTTCTGGTGGCCCAGCCAGGACCGTCTCCGGGTTTGGCTGAACGCCCCTTAATGATTTAAATGTAAGCCAGTCAAACCCAACTACCCGCTTAAGTATTTCAAATTAATTTTCAGACAGACAAATGCATTACTTATAGCCTTTAAAGCATTACTGTCACAAAGATAATCTTCTAATGACGCAGCCATTAAAAAAGCCCCTTGTTATTCGTATTACGGATGTTTTTTTCTAAAAATAGGTCGGCGTAGGAAACAACACAATAAATGACACATTGTGTTATCAATACTCACAACCGATAGCTGATTATAGCTTATCTGAATAAGTTTCCTCGGTATTGCTTGTACTTTCAGTGAATAAACGGAAATTCTAATGCGTTTGTTGTATCGAGGGAATGGGTACAGAAATCATGAATTTTCCCATCACTATTTTGATTCCCCTTTCCACCTACACGCCCACAATCATAGGTACTAAACGTGGCCTTTAGGTCTTGTTACCTTATGCTTTGTCTACCCTGTAAGGGATAAAGACTTGATTTGTGTGTGCGTGTGTGTTCGTTGTACATACGGTCCACTTTTTCATATTCACTCCATACGAAACTGAATACAGCTTAACACCTATAAAACTGTATATTATGCTCTTATATAGGCATATACAAGGTGTATCAACATTCTTCTGGAATAGGTATTTCAGCAAGTTGCTGGGAGGCGTTTTGCACCTCCACTGAACTTAAATAATTTTTATTCGTTTTTTCTTTTCATAAATTGTATTTCACTTTGACCAGAAGAGACGTTATACGTCTCTACTATAGACTAATATAATTTAAGGTACCTACTTAACTCGGGGATCTTATACATCCCTTTTATAAAGGTATTAGTAGTTAAAAATTCCAAGTTCGCTTCTTGCCGTTTCTCTCACACCAACAGCCATTGACATCCGAGTGAGCAGGACGGTGCGACACGAACTTCAAATTTAGGAGTAGCCCAGTTTGTCGCATAATTAGAAGTGCATAGTTCGTCGACCCGCGCATTCGTGCGCTATGCGGCGAAATGAGACGCACCGGGGAAACTGAGGTGCCTGGCGGGGCGCCAGCATACCTTCTCAGCGGGAACTAGTGATGTGGCGAATATTCGCATGTTTTAACTCACGACGCAAAGAGGGGTGTTATGTTAAAAGTTTGACGTCGATATCTGTGCGTCTGTATTGTAGCTCTCAAACCCCCCGCGTATTAATCGAGTAGATAATCACTTGAGAGTTATGACGCCACAGACAGACAGACACACAGACACACACACACACAGAGAGAGAGAGAGATAGAGAGAGAGACATCAACGTCAAACTTATAACAACTCCCGTTTTGCGTTGAGGATTAAAAAACGTCCCGAACGCGTTCACGTTATCGACTTATTTACTATGGAAATATTGGCGGCGCCACTTGCGGATCGAAGCAGCAACAAGCTGGCCTTTTACTCCGAATTCGTTTCGTGCCATCCCGCTCACACCAATACAAGAAGTAAGAGGGACGATATAATACGAAGTTCCAAAATCGAATTTTGGAGTTGTGTTCTCATTGTATTTAACATTTTATTGCAAACGCGTTCATCATTTTGTGACCTAAAACTTACACTGTTATAGTTCACAAGGATTTTACCAATATTGTGCGGATATGTACTGCAAAGTAGAAATATTTTTCAAAATCACTGTAACAAATAAATTCATTGTTCTCATTTCAGTAGTAGTTACCTAATGGCCAAAAACTGCTTACTTGAAACTCGAAGTTGCCTAAAAATAACAAAAATAGACTCAAGTATCTAAAATACGCAGGATTATTTAGATTTTGTGACAAAAAAATTGAAAAATTTGCCGCAAAACATAAAAATAATAATATTCGTGTATTGGGACGACGGCAAGAGACCGGACGGTATGTCTATGATTCCGTGGAGTGTGGGACGTGTGCTGGTGTGGGATGCAACGTGCGTAGACACACTAGCCTCGTCTCACCTTCGCGGAACCACTAGTAGAGCAGGCGCGGCTGCAGAAGCGGCCGAATCAGCCAAGGTAAATAAATATAGGGGTCTCAGCACCGAATACAACTTTGTCCCTTTCGGTGTTGAGACCCTTGGTCCGTGGGGTCCCAGCGCTATTAGCCTCTTCAAAGATATTTCGAAGAGGCTAATAGACGCTACGGGTGACCGCAGAGCTGGCAGCTTCCTTGGACAGCGTATTAGTATCGCTGTCCAAAGGGGGAATGCTGCCAGCGTCTGTGGAACTATGCCACGGGGGCCCCTCCTTTTTTAATTATTTTACTTTAAGATTAGTTTTAGTTTAGTTTTTAATTCGTTTTTAATTTAATAGTTTAATTTGTATCAATTTATGTAATTAATAATAAATACATCGTTATTTCGCAAATGTGCCAAATCGAATATTCGTAACATCACTAGCGGGAATATCGTCGCGATGAAATAACATTGTTGACTCGCGCTCATTCAGCTACTAAAACTGCACGTCTAGCACGAGAGCGCACAAGAGTCGCGTCGCGCGCGAGATAGATTGCCCGTCCTTTTCTTACTGTACCAACAAGAAAGAGACGGGTAGTCCAAATCGCGCGCGACGCGACTTTCATGCGCTCTCGTGCTAGCGGGGCTGGTACCAGCCCGCGGCTAACACGCGAGCGCGCGAGAGTCGCGTCGCGCGCGAGATAGACTACCCGTCTCTTTCTGAGATGAACAGTAAGAAAAAGACGGGCAATCTATCTCGCGCGCTCGCGTGCTAGACGTGCTGGGCGACCGAGCAACGCCCCCGAAAATACACAGCTACCTCGAAATTTTCAGATCGCACAAATTTACTAAGCGCCAATCCGAATGAACGGATCCACAGCATTATTTGACAAACGCCAATGATTTATTTAAAACTAGCTTCTGCCCGCGACTTCGTCTGCGTAGAATTATATATAAAAACCTTCCTCTGGAATCACTCTATCTATTAAAAAAACCGCATCAAAATCCGGTGTGTAGTTTTGAAGATATAAGCATACATAGGGACATAGGGACATAGGGACAGAGAAAGCAACTTTGTTTTATACTATGTAGTGATGACATGCATAAAACACGTCTTTATCCCTTTCGGGGTAGAAAGAGCCCGGTAACAAGACCTAAGAGCCACGTCTAGCATGATTGTGGGTATGCGTATAGGTGGAAAGGGGAATCAAAATAGTGATGGGTTGCCGCATCGCCTATAGCATATATTCGCCCGTTCCCTCGATAGGCTTTCCCATAATGTATCCAAAACCTACTCCAAGTCCTTTTCCGCATATGCTGTTAGACTGTGGAATCGTTTACCTGCTGAGATCAGGCAGTCTCAGTCGGTTTTCGCCCTGCGAAATCGTATAAAGAAGTATGTATGTATGTAAACTCTTTATTGTGCAAAATAAACAAGAGAAATACAATTGACAAACACTGAGATACATGCACAAACGCGGACTTATCCCTTTAAGGGACCTCTTCCAGTTAACCTTTGAGTGGATGAAAGGAGTATTATATTAGGGATGGACGAGTGAGTTTAAAAAGTACAAACACTGAGAGCCACAATACATAACTTTACCGAATATAATACATAAACTACTAAAACCTACCAGTCAATAAACTACTTTATACTATCTATAATATATATCATTAAAATATACTACATAAAGTAAATAAACAAAGAGCGCAATAAACAAAAGAGTAAGTATTGGCTTTCTTAGTACAGTTTGACAACAAAAATAATGCTCCACGATGTACCTGCGCAGTATACCAATTTTAGTAGCGCGGGAAACTCTGGCGCTGTTATTGGTCGATCGATTTCGTACCAACAATGGCAAAATCGTGTAAGCGGGACAGAGCTAAGAATGCAAAGCAAGCAATACTTTGCCAGTTGCGCTTGCAAATAAAGTTCAATATAGATTATTTACACGTTCGGCTACCATCGGAAACTGGTCTGCGCTTCTCTGCGCAAACGAATACTGCCGATGCGCATTATATTTGTTGTCAAACTGTATATTACTATTATTTTAATGCTTTATTTGTAAGTTTAAGTTCTAAATGCAATGCACTTTCAATACGAAGCCAACCGGCGTAGCCTCTCGTCGAGTTTGTGATGTCAACAGAATTGTCACTTGTCACTGACAATTGTCGCTTTGGTGGAATAGGGGCTTGTCAACCATAAGCCACTGTACAATTTCACTTTCGATCCATCAATAGAAATATCAGTCGAGAACACTCGAACACTTAACCGTACCACAGTATAATACAGTAAGACATCTACTATATAGACAACATACACAGCAGTGGCGTGGCGTCAAGTATATCAGAAGGCAAGCCGAAGGGCATTTAACTAGCCATTTACTCTAATTCGGCACAATAAAGTGCCCAACTGCCTTAAAATAGGCAAGCCGGTGGGAATCGAGTTCTATGGACGCCACGCCACTGATATACCCGCAAATTACGTTTTCATCCCTTACGGGGTAGAGCCTAAGGTGATAAGACCTACAGGCCACGTTTAGCATATTTATTATAGGGGGAAAGGGGAATCAAAATAGCATATAACATGATTCCTATGGTTTCCCTCATTCCCTCAATTGGCTTTTACCATCTGCGCGGGAAGAGAAGCAACTGGTACTTTTCTATGTTTTTCTTTGCTCCCGACCAGCATGGAAGTACTATACAACAGTATTATACTATATAGAACGACGCTCCTAAATGAGGGTTTGCCAGAGGCTAGTGTAGCGGGAGGTCTTTAAAACAAGAAAAAAACAATAAAAGAACAATTTAAAAAAACTACAGATAAATAGTTACAGAATGGACCAACTCAGCATTTCAGCCTTACAGCCAGCGCTGGTCTTCCGTTGGGGCCATCGAGTGATACAAACAATTAAAAATACAAAAATTTAGAAACGTCAATTAGTAGTAAAGGTTGCATTTTACGGATTTTTAGTGCTACGTCCATACTGGTCTGGGAGCAAAGAAATAGCATACAATGTGCCAGCTGCTCTGTCCGTGCAGATGACAAAAGCCCATCGAGAGAATGGGCGAAAATCTTAAGAATCATTTGTTTTCCCGTTTCCACTTATACGCCCGCAGTCATGCTAATTCTGCACCGACGGAGTCGTGGGCAACAGCCAGTCTTTGTATAAGTTCAAGTTTGCAAATTGGCCAAGTTAATATTAACTTCTGAGAATCCTCTCGCAATTTTGGTTCTCTCGACTCATCTCAAACTCGATAATCAAGCCTCATCCAACCAACGAACGGACGCAAGCGATTTAGCTAGTTGTTAGCTGATTACTTACTGGATTTACACTGTGGATTGGTCTTACTTTCTTTCCAATTCAAACACATGTGATAGATATGTTACCAAATGTATTGGAGTTATTAAGTGTTGCGTATTAACATTAACCATTAGCAATTGACGACCGGATAGCCTAGTGGCTAGTGACCCTGACTATGAACCTAGAGGTCCTGGGTTCGAATCCCGGTAGGGGCAGACAGTTGTATGATGAATACGAATGTTTTTGCCCGAGTCATGGATGTTGTATGTATTTAAGTATGTATTTATCTACATTATATAAGTATGTTTATCCGTTGCCTGGTGCCCATAGTACAAGCTTTGCTTAGTTTGGGGCTGGGTCAATTGGTGTAATTTGTCCCAAGATATTTATTTATTTATTTATTTAGAGTTCATTTAAAAATTACTTTCTTGCCAAGTTTCTTGCGGCGCATTCTTTGCAATGATGGTCTTTCCAAATGCACTGGTAGTTAAAAAGACATATAAAGCACTTAGCGGCCTATTAGCAAAATAAAGTTTTTGAATTTGAATTTTGAATTGCGGACGAAAAAAGGCAGGAGATTCTACGCACACCTTTTTACTGAGTAGTTCAATTTCGATAAATCATTTTTTATTGGAAAGGGCACCCCAAACTTGGTCTCATTTAAATTTGGAAAAATAATCGAACCCTAAGAGTAAGAAAACAGGGGACGATTGATTATTCAGCACTACGATTTTACCGTTAGAAATTAAATTTCAAAACGGCACTGACAATTAGAACACATAGAAAAATCCGAAAAGTAAAGCTATGGCCGATCCTCGGCATTCCGAGACGCGTGCTATACCCCTACAGCACCCAAAGCCGGTTCCCGGCCATAGCTTAGTTTTCGGATTTTTCTGTGTTAGAACTTTCAGTGTCGCTTAGTTTTTTTTTTTATAAAACACACTTGTTTGCTTCTAAGTAAGTATACCACTTGCTATCAATACCAATAGGCGACACGTAATACGACACAGAGGTCATTGGATGGACGCGGGTCGCTGGATTAATTAATCGCATGTATTTTGACATAGCGACCAGCTAATCCTGAGCTTGGATGGTCAGTAATGTTCCATCAAGATAAAGAAATTTTATGCAAGTGATGAAGATATAACTTGCGCCAAGCAATGGGACGTTTAGCTTGATTGTGGGCAGCCTTAAGCCTATAACACATACACATACACAAATCACGTCTATATCCCTTAGGAGCCATTCAAGTATTACGTAAGCAGTTTTTTACCCCCCCCCCCCCCCCCTCCTATGCTTACGTAATCATTGGTACCTCATATGCATTTTTCTTTTAATAAATTCTGTTTCTTTTTTTATTCGTGAGCAGCAGTTCGAACCGAAACTGCTGACGTAATCACCATATCGACCCCCCCACCCACCGTGTCATCAAAAATAAGCAAAGCAAAGACCCCCTCCGCCCCCCTAAAGCGCTTACGTAATACTTGAACGCCCCCTTACGAGGTAGACAGAGCTTGAGGTAACAAAAGTTAAGGCCACGTTTGACGGTCGACGATCCCTAGCGGAGAATAAACTTAATTATACTCGTACCTAATTGTTTTATTATTATTGCTTTTGTTTTCGAGGGAATGGGCGAAATCATAGGAATCATGTTACAGGCGATGAGGCTAGCAACCCATCACTATTTTGATTCCAATTTCCACCTATACGCCCACAATCTTGCTAAATGTGGCCTGTAGGTACCTTAGGCTTTGTCTACCCCGTAAAGGATACAGGCGTGATTTGTGTATGTGTATATATGAACGTTTTTGATTTTGACATTTTTGTAATATTCAGTTGATTTGTATTATTTAATCATATTTGATTTACTTGACGATTCCAATCTAAATTCTCCTAACTTGACATTGTACAATTTATGATGTAATTTTTATTGAATAAATAAATAATCTAAATCTAAATCTATTTATATGATTGTGGGCGTATAGGTAGATAATGGAATCAAAATAGTGATGGGTTGCTAGCCTCATCGCCTATAACATGATTCCTATGATTTTCGCCCATACCCTCGATGGGCTTTTACCATGCGCGGGTAGAGAAGCAACTAGTACATTCTATGTTTTTTCTTTGCTCCCAGACAATGGAAGAAACAATGGAACAAACAATTGATAAAATAGGGGTCTGCTAGCACTAAGTATTTAGACGTTACAGCGTTATATTCGAGAAGATTTCTCGTCTTAAAAGATACGAATGTCCCAGAGCTCCAGCTACGCTGGCCGCCGTACCATTTCGCTGGCGACGCCGCAGGCATCGACCCTCATTACACGACATGACTGGATGATGGATGGACCATATTACGCCCATTTGACTCGCATGTCGCGTCTGTATCAATCATATAAGTATTGATCTCTAAATAAATGGATAACTTACTTTCAAATAACTTACAATTTTAAAACATACACACATACACAAATCACGTCTTTATCCCTTACGAGGTAGACAGAGCCTAAGGTAGCAAAACCTTAAGGCCACGTATTAGCATGATTGTGGGCGTATAGGTGGAAAGGGAAATCATCAAAGTTGATGGGTAGCCGCATCGCCTATAACATGATTCCTAAGGCTTTCGCCTATTCCCTTGATGGGCTTTTACCATCTGCGCGGGAAGAGGAGCAACTGGTAGATTCTATGTTTTTTCTTTACTCCCAGACCAGCATGGATGAAATAAATCACTACATAGTATAAAATAAAGTCGCTTTCTATGTCCCTATGTCCCTATGTCCCTATGTATGCTTATATCTTCAAAACTACACAACGGATTTTGATGCGGTTTTTTTTAATAGATAGAGTGATTCAAGAGGAAGGGTTTTATGTATAATTCTACGCAGACGAAGTCGCGGGCAGAAACTAATAGATAATAAAATACACACAGCTCGGTTATCCAGAGGCACTTTTCCTCGGCCCACGCGTGACTTTCACTTATGTCTAGTATTAAATATTAATTAATTATTTACTTTATTAATATTATTAATATTACTTTACGGCCCATAAGTCGAAGCTGTGGGTAATTTCGCAGCTGTCAAATTAACTTCAGCTAGCTATTGCCCGCGACTGTCTGCGAAGAATTAAAATAGTATGTTGTACCTTCCATGCTGATCTGGGAGCAAAGAAAAAACATAGAATGTAACAGCTGCTTCTCTTCCCGCGCAGATGGTAAAAGCCCATCGAGGAAATGGGCGAAAATTGTCGAAATCATTAAGTATAGTCAATGCCCATCACTATTTTGACTCCCCTTTCCACTTATGTAATGAGTATGGAAGGTGTATCACTGAAAGATAGAGTAAGGAATAGTGTGAAAGAGGATATAGTGACAAGGATAGAAAAAAGTATGCTTAGTTGGTTTGGTCAATGAGCGGATGGATGAAAGTAGACTAACTAAACCAATCTATATGGGGAGTGTGAATGGTTACTTTGGGAGGGGAAGGCCTAGACGGACGTTCCGAGACCAAATAGGAGACGTTTTGGGTAAGGTCAGGAGTATCCGAAACCGACGAGCACGCATGAAGAGATTGATGAATGTGGATGAAGCGAAAGAAGTATGTCAGGATCGTAGCAAGTAGAACAAAGTAGTCTCTGCCTACCCCTGTGGGAAAGAAACGGTATGTATGTATGGATGTATGTACTTTCACTTATACGCTCACAATTATGCTAAACGTGGCATTTCGGTTTTGTTAACTTACGCTCTGTCTACCCCTTAAGGCAGTGTTTTTCAAACTTTTTCATGATACGTCCCCCTATAAAGAAAAAAAAATTGCGCCCCCCCCCCCACTCCCTTTTTCATATAGGTATTTTATTTATGTTACAAATATTCAACCAATACTAAACATTTACACATTTGCATAGTTAGTAACTTTGTTTTTATTATGAGGTAGTTTTCGCGACTTCACGCGATCCCCTTGTTAGAGGCTGTGTGACCTCCAGGGGGACGCGACCCACAGTTTGAAAAACACTGCCTTAAGGGATAAAGACTTGATATGTATATGTATATTGTCTAGAATATATATCATAACCGCTAGTCGCTAAGAACTACCTGTGTTTCTTCGACCTATTAAGACAATGAGATAGAAAGTTAGCCCGTTCGCGTGATATATGTCTCGTTACTCTCCACAAAGCCTGCTATGTTGTTGCAATTAGACAAAATTCACACATTGCTCTTCCATGCTGGTCTGGGAACAAAGAAAAAACATAGAATGTACCAGTTGCTTCTATTCCCGCGCAAATGGTAAAAGCCCATCGAGGCAATGGGTGCAAATCTTAGGAATCATGCTGTAGGCGATGCTGGATGCAACCCGTCACTATTTTGATTCCCCTTTCCACCTATACGCCCATCATGCTAAACGTGGCCTTTAGGTCTTGTTACCTCCGTCTCTGTTTACCCCGCGACGGATAAATTCGTGATCTATGTATTTATGTATGCAGGCGCGGTTGCAGAAGCGGCCGAATCAGGCAAGATAAATAAATATAGGGGTCTCAGCACCGAATATAACTTTGTCCCTTTCGGTGTTGAGACCCTTGGTCCGTGGGGTCCTAGCGCTATTAGCCTCTTCAAAGATATTTCGAAGAGGCTGTGATATACGCCTAAATTCATACAATAACCGCGACTTAACATTACTCCCTGCAAGATGTGACGCACGTAATTGAATAATAGCCAGTAAGCATTAATTAGGTAATAAATATGTGTAACTAATCTTTAAGCTTGTTCTTATACTTGGTCTACCGAGAATACAACATCTCTGGTACTATGGGTGTTTTTACTTAAACCTCCTCGTCCACCCTCAACCTATATCATGGCGACCCTCAACATAATCTCAAGACTAATAGACGCTACGGGTGACCGCAGAGCTGGCAGCTTCCTTGGACAGCGTATTAGTATCGCTGTCCAAAGGGGGAATGCTGCCAGCGTCTGCGGAACTATGCCACGGGGGCCCTTCCTTTTTTAATTATTTTATTTTAAGATTAGTTTTAGTTTAGTTTTAATTCAATTTTAATTTAATACTTTAATTTGTTTTAATTCCATTTTGTATCCTATTAAATAAACACACTGTACGTATGTGTTAGTACACACAGCTACGCCCATAAAGAGTTGCAAGTCGGCTAAGCACTTACCACTGTCAAATAAATCATACCAGACCAGCTTTACTTACCGAATAATGGTATCTATGCCATTTTAAAACCAAGATATAACATCTGACTGACACGCGCTCTTAATACTAAGTGCATCGGCGAGAATGCAATAAAACGCGCAGGACGTTGCTCAGAATAGATAGACGGACGGATACATTAATAGAACTGCAGTTCAAGTGCAGGAATGCATCGATGCGGAGGGATTGCTACGTCTCACTTCTTCTTCTTTTTTTAATATGGCCCCATCGATCAATGCGATGATTTCGCCAATGTCAAAGTAATAAATACAGTATTCAAAAGTCTTGTGACAAAAATGTCGGCAACGTTGTCCGGTAGAACACGGTCAAAAGACACCCCCGTCGGGCTCTTAGCCAACGTTCAATGATATCCGTCGGAGACCGCCAGAAAATCATTACCCGATGCCCAGGGTGCACCGGACCAAGCGGTGCTCTTTTCCGGAACAGATCCAAAAACGAACCGCATGCTCTTGATCACACTCAGGTGACCCGACTCGCACTCCCCATGCAATTCAATCCCAAACCAAAATTGGATCGCTCGCTGTCAGTGAAGTGTCAAAAATGTGAGATCTGAGACCCCCCCCCCCCCCCCGAAGGGGTATAACCGAACTAAAAACTCTCCGGCATTGCCTCAATCCGGTGTGATGGGGACGCAGTGGGAGGCCACTAGGGTTTCAACCACAAACGGCCCCCCCCCCGTGGCCCCGGCTTTCGCCAGGACCGCGCCAAGAAGGGGAGGGCCCGTACGCTGGGCCCGCATCCCTTAGACAATAAGACCGTGCAATGCAGGTAGGTAATGCCTAGCAGACGAGACCTACCCATGCTTAGAGAACCCTTCAGTGCTTAAACTAACCTAACTTAACCGATGGCCTGTCAACAAAATGGCAACTGTCAAAGTTGCTAATGACTTAACCGCTGATTGTTCACGAGGCTGTTTACAGACAAACAGACGAATATTAGTCGCATTAGCGATTCCACGACGAGTCTGAACGCCGTTATGTGGTGTGGTGCTTGTGACAGGATATCGCGTCGGTCATGGTGGCCTATAAATATAAATTTACTAGCTTCTGCCCGCGACTTCGTCTGCATAGAATTCGTTTGTCGCTATCCCGCAGGATTTACGCAATTTTCCGGGATAAAAAGTAGCCAATGTGTTACGACTATAATCTATCTACGTTCCGAATTTCATCCAGATCTGTCTAGCCGTTCTGGCATGAAAGAGTAACAAATTACATCCATCCATCCATACTTACAAACTTTCGCGTTTATAATAGGTACTAGCTGTTGCCCGCAACTTCGTCTGCATAGAATTCGTTTATCGCTATCCCACAGGAATTACGCAATTTTCCGGGATAAAAAGTAGCCTATGTGTTATTCCAGAATAGTCTGGAATATAATATCTATATCTATGTTTCAAATTTCATCTAGATCCGTCCAGCCGTTCTGGCTTGAAAGAGTAACAAACATCCATCCATCCATACTTACAAACTTTCGCGTTTATAATGTTAGCAGGATTCAGTGCTTTAAGGATGGACCCGTATTGATAGATTTCCACGAAACCAACACTTTCATATTTTGCAAAATTTACAGTAGTTTTACCTACGTAATATGCATGGCAGTAGAAAGTTTTGTTTTACGCCCTTTTAATAAATGTTTTTAATTTAGGTATAATTTAAGTAGGTATTCTTACTGTACTTTATTTTGAAAAAATGACTTTCTGCCAAGTTTCTTGCGGCGCATTCTTCTTGACAATGATGGTTTTTCCGAATGCGTTGGTAGTTTCCAAAAAAAACAAGTAGAAGAGCCATTGGCGGCCAATTTGCAAAGATATATTTTTTTGTGTCAGCACTTTATCCTTTTTTAATTCATCGAAAAACGCGTTTCGCTTATGCTATGCACCTTATAACACTTCCTTGAGCTTCTATACAAATCCGTTATCCGTTAAACAATGACGTACCGCCTTTAAAACCAAATAGACACAAGTCTAAAACCCCTCCAATTCGTGTCTTAACACCACGTAATAAAGTTTAAATGATTGAATACGAATGCTTTGACATTTTCTATACCTCGCTTTTCTAACTCTATACTCCCTTATCTCAGTATTTGAGCAATTTGAACAAATATGACAATACTAGCTGATGCCCGCGACTTCGTCTGCAAAAAAATAGTTTTCGCTATCCCGCGGGAACTAGGTATGCAATTTTCCCTTGTAAGTTCCTTTATGTGTACTTAGCGTTTGTAGTAAGGCGCTTTCTTCGTCCATTTCCATGTGTAAATAAGCCTGACTAATGTCCAGGGTGCAAAATAGTTGGCCACCGTTCATTTTTGAGAGGATATCTTCGATTATTGGTATAGGATATTGTTCATCCTTGATAGCTTTGTTGAGTGTAACTTTGTAATCGGCGCAGAGTCGAATTGAACCATTGGGTTTAACAATAGGTACTATAGGTGTTCCCCATTCTGCTTGATCGATCTTGGTAATTACTCCTGATGAACAAAGTCTATCAATTTCGTCATCAACCTTTTGTCTTAATGCATAAGGTACTCGTCTCGGCTTTATGAATATGGGGTGTGTATTTGCCACTAGACTAAAATGACCTTTGTAATTTGGGATTTTCCCAAGATCTGGTTTGAATATAGAGTCTGAGAATTCTTGTAGGAGTTCGTTCAATTTCGAGTGCTGTTGTACCTGTAGAGTTTTTATGTCGGCAAGTTCCAATTTAAATTCTTTAATCCAGCTTCTTCCAAAGATAGCGTCTACGTCTTGATCGATGATGTATAGTTTTCCGTTGAAATTTTGGCCATTGTATTTACACTTAACGTAGGTGACTCCAAGCGGGATTATTATTTCTCCTGTGTAAGTTTTTAGTCTGATATCGGTTTTATAAATTTTGATTCCAAGGTTCAACTCTCTGTATTGTTTAAGGGACATTGACGATAAAGCTGCTCCAGTATCAAATTCCATCTTTACTGTCTTTGAATTTATTTCTAAAGTGATCGTGTATTTGTCCGATGAATCTGTTCGCAGTAAATGAATGTCGCATAAACTCTCAACTGAGTCGTTTGAGCTATTGAACTTGATTTGATTGTTTATGTTGTTTTCTAAGTTTGTATCGTTCGAAAAGTCCGTATCTCTAATTTGTATTTGGTTGCTTTGTTGGTTGCGTTGCAAGCAAACTTTAGGTAAATGACCTCTACGATTGCATCGTTGGCAGATATTAGAGATATGTTCACATTCGTTGGCTCTGTGATCACTCTGACCACATCTGTAGCATTTGCCTTTGAGGTCTTTTATAGTGACAATGCCCGGTCGGCTAGTCGATGGTATGTTGTAGTGTTTTTGCCGCGTAGAAGTAATTTTGTTTAAGGAATCAATCTTGATATTTTCAAGATTCGTTATTAGTTTATTTTCATTTTTACCTAATTCCATTGCTGTGGCTATATTCTTATAAGTTCCGAAAAGGTAGAGGTTTTGTTGTTCTGGAGGATTTTTGTGCGAATGTCTTCATCCTGTATACCTCTTATGAATTGTAAGCATAGGAAATTTTCAGATATGGATTTTTCGCAACCATGGCATCGAAATTCGCAATTAAAAGTTAGCTTTTTCAATTCAGTTGCATATTGTGCTATAGTTTCATCCGTATTTTGTTTTCTTGTAATGAATTTATGTTGTAGTACCCAAATGCTAGGTTTAGGGTCTAAAAATTCTTCAAGTGTCTGTGTTAGTTGTTCGAATTGCATTGTCATGGGGTTTTCTGGTGAGCATAGCACATATATCTGTTCATGGAGGTGAGGCGGTAAGGTGGATAGAAACGTGTAGGTCTTCGTTTTCGAATCAGATATATTGTTCAAAGCAAGATATAGTTCCAGACGTTTAACGAAATTATTCATGGATTCGCTTTCATTGAACGGTTGAAATTGAAATTTTGGGATAGATGGATGCAATTGACTTACGGAAGGAGGAATATTGACGTTACTTGATGCACTTAAGAAGACTTGCGAGTCAATATTATTTTTGTAAGATAGTAATTTTAATTTCAATTGTATCGTTGTTTCTTCAAAATCTTGCCTGTATTCCACTTCACTGTTAATATTTTCCTCTTCCGTTTCCAACTCAATGTTTGATTGTAGTTCTTGAAATTTGTTTAAGTTGTCTGTCAAATATTGTAAGCGTACGTTGATTTCGTCAATATTAAAGTTGGTCTGGGTAGAAATTAAGTTTTGCGTTTTTGTAAGTGCACCGCGCAGCACTGCCCGCGCCCGGCGGGCCTTTGATACATTGAATGGATTCATGGGTTCATAGAATCTCGTCGCCAGTGATAAATTCGTGATTTGTATCAAAAAAAAAAACTTCTTCTTCTTCTTTTCTAATATGGCCCCATCGAACCATGCGATGATTTCGCCAATGTCAAGGTAATAAATACAGTATTCAAAAATCTTGTGACAAAAATGTCGGCAACGTTGTACGGTAGAACATGGTCATAAGACCCCCCCCCCCCCCCTGTCG